>CAMTDV010000014.1:22028502-22628502 GCA_947069175.1 Scalesia atractyloides | reverse complement strand
TTTTTTAATTCTAGCTAGTTCTATAATTGTTGTTTTTTGTAGGCTAGATTTTGCTAGGTTTTTAATAAGAGAATTATACCCTCTTTGATATATGTGGTAATCCATCATTCGGCCACCATAATTATTGGATACGATAAAAGGAAAGAACTTAAATGTAGAGCAGTAAAAGAATTTTTGAGACTATTAATGCTTTGAAAATAGAGGCAAATAGAATATTTCTTTAGGTGTCATTCTTAAATTCAACAATATTAACTCACTTTTATGTAAGTTTATGGTTTTGTCAAGTGGAACAAAAACTTTTCAGCTAGGTGTTATGGTATAAGATTTTTTTTTTTTCATTTGCTTCAACTACTATATATATTGATTACAAGTTAAGATAAAACTACAAAAATTAACCACTTTGGGTAATCCTACAAGTAGATATTTTTTTACGACTAGTTCTGCCCAAATAATTAGATATATATGTTTTCTAGAATTGTCAGAATTTTGAAATTGTTTGGAAAGGCCAAATACTGTGGCTAAATAATTACTTTCCAAAGCTGAATAATTCATTTAATTTGATTTGTTAAAAATAAATGAAATGGGTCCTAGCCCATGTGAAATGCCGCGTTTGAGCATCTCCAAACCTCCACTCACTAGTTTCTCTTTCGTTATGTAAGGTTCTAAATATATTTCCTTTCGACAAATCTTTGAAATATTTACTCATTTGAAGAAAACGAAAATCCCTCAACGCTCTTGTGTTATTTAAGAATATACGCGTATTTACCGAAAGGTTTTTAAGTTAGTGGTATCTAGGTGTTTATGAAATAGTGTTCATCCTCTTGAGGTTAAAGTTCGAGTTCTATGATAAAAGATGGTGTAGATTTATAAGTAAAATAAGGAGCTAGCGTGTGTTTATCGATCTATAAAAAGTTAACATGAATTGTTTAAAGTCAAACTCGCTTTTAAACACTACGTAAAAAAGAAAACTTGATTTTTTAAATATATATTTTCTTTTCACTTTAAAATAAAGATTTACTATTTACTCTGTCTGAAGAAAGCACAATGATAATTTATGAGATCCATGACTTAATTATATATGTTAAAAGGGTTTTAAATAGTGTCGGTGGTATCAAGTTGTCTTTTCTCGAAAATAAGATAAATAAGTTACTATTATCCCTTAATAAAAGATGAGGGAACGATGAATAGTGAGGTTGATAGCTACGGTGCACATGGTGAGCAATTAAGTCATTGGTGTATGAATGTCAATACGTTCACATCACTACCTATTTATATCTCATATGATTTCAATTTAGTTCATGTCCTTGCTTTTTGATGCCACAAATTTTATTTCAAGAAACACAATTTTCATTATTAAGTTCATAATTAATATATGTTTAACCCAATATATACATTTATATACAACATGATTTCCATTATATCAAAAATTTATAATCATTTTGTTGGGTTGGAGGTCTAAGATCTTGTGGATGCGGGAATTGAGCGTAAATTTCGTATGATTAAACAAAACAAAATATGATATGATAATTTATTTTCGGAATTTGAAGAAGGTGATTGCACATGCAAGAAGAAACAATAAATGGAAAGCGCATAATTTAAGTTACTAATTTCAAAGCTATCATTTTAATGGACAAAATTTATCCTAAAACAGGGAAGATACTACGTTTAAATCCATTGCAAAAGCAAGTATTAGCTTTTTTAGAAGTAAACTTCATTAAAACACCCTACAATTCCTTTTAGAAGTAAACTTTATTAAAACACCCTACAATTCAAATAGACAAGAGGTCAAACAATAAACACGTTTTCGGCCAAACACGCTTCCAACCAAACATGCAAGGAACCAAATCAACAATATATACAAAGAATTTTTACACCAATCTTCCCATCGGAGGGATTTAAAAGACGACCTAATTTTCCACCAAACAAAACCTCTAGACTTGGCTTCCTTTAACACATTTTGCGAACTACATTTTTTTTATCTTGAAATGTAACCTCATTTATCCCTTTCCAAATACACCAAATAGTGATTATAATTAAACCATGGATAATCTACATTGCTTTCTTTCCTATATGTAGGAATCCGTTAGTTTCCATAAGATCTTTAACCGCGAACACCAAAAGAGGAGGGATTTGACACAAGGTGCTAAAACTTGTCCAAACGCGATTCGAGAAAAATGCATGTCGTGAAACGTTCTCCGCGGTTTCCTCATAATCTTCACAAAACAAACACATGATCGACAGAATGTTTACATTTCTTCTCCTCAAGTTCACTCTAGTGGGCAAACCGATCTAAATTAGCCCTCTAAGCCATAATGTTTCATTTAAAAGGCCCCACTTACACTCAAAGACTGTTCTTTTCTGCCTCCTTTATCTTCATCCTTCATTTTTTAATTGCCTCTACCGAAGAAAATACCCGAGCCATCTCCCGAACACTTCCACTCAACCTTTTCGTTTGACAACCTCACCTCCGCTATTGACTCTTAACACTCTTGTCATTCTAGTCTCTTGACCTCCGACTCTAGGGCTCTATGCCACAACTAAGAGCTTTCAATCCTACCCCTGGACATTGAAACCCTATCAGCCACTTTACACATTTGTTCCACCTCCAGACCAAATAGACGTGCCACCTGTCCTTGAGCGGTTTGTCTCCCATCCTTATATCGATCCAAAACCTTATGTCACCCCCATTCCCCACCTTCTCCGTGATAAAACTTTGTAAGCATTTCCCATTTACTTTCAATTTCATATCCATCTTAGCAAATATTGTTCCAGCAGCCTGTAATAGAGGCATTATGAGGCGAAAACTCCAACTTCTTCTTTTGTAGTGGCAGACCTCCACCACCTGCCTCCATAGACTTTGACTCTCCACATTAAACCTCCATACCTATTTAGCCAACAACATTTCATTCACATCTTTAAGCCTATTTATCCCCACCCCCTTATTTTTAGGAAGCGTTACCTAATCCCAAGCCACCCAATGAATTGTATTCATCTCAATATTACCAGCCCCAAAAATTATCTCATTTTAGCTTCTAAATTATCAGTTATACGGTTTCAGCTTTATAAAGAGAGAAATAATAAATCGAAGGCTTTCCAACAATGTTCGAATCAAGGTAACCCCCCCCCCCAATCGAGAGAGTTTTGGCTTTCCAAGAAGATAATCGTTTATCGAAAGTTTCAATAATCGGCTTCCAATTGTTAAGCCTATCCATATTTACACCTACCATAATCCCAAAGTATGTTAGAGTAACCTCTCCTCTACAACAACCCAAAATCTCCGCCATAGACTTAATTAATTTTTATTTAATAGTACTTTAATATTTGACCTTTAAGAGTAAATAGTTTTCACAACAAGTAGTTTTAATCATGTAACACAATAGAAACTGCGAAATTTTTTAAAATAGAGAAACCGTGAAAGATTTATTATAATAAAAGAATTCTTAAATCGAATTCTGAAGGTGCCTAGTTAAAAAGGAGTTTTAATTACCAATAGTCATTAATTAATAAAAGAGTTGATTAATAGATATATTGGTTCGTGATTAATTGACGCACTTAAATAATATAGGATATTAATCCACTTGGGAATAGCTCAGTGGTGTTGGTTACTTAGATAGAGCTTAGGATAAGAGACGTCAGTGTGCAAGTTTAGTTATTTAAGAAAATATATATAGGATATTAAAATCAAGCGACTTAATTAACTGATGAAAAGAGTTTTATCAAATCGCAAATCAAGTAAAATTAAGAATTTTACAAACATGTGTAACTAACCTAACATCAAAATAAGTTACACATTGTGCATTTGACACGTACCGGTAAAACACTATAATAAAATCCATAATTGATTAATAAGTGCATACCAGCCTTTTTATTGGGACACTTAAACCGATATAAGCAAATCCCTTGAGGTATTGTGCTTGAGCCTTGCATTAAGGCCTACGGTAGTTAGGGCATGACAAACCACGACATCTAAGAGTCTTAGGCCGGTTATGCAATTGGTGAATTAGGATGACCTATTTCTTGACCTTGTAAAAAGGCTTTCATCAACTACTAAGAAATGGTGAGCATAAATTGGGTTAAACGTATCATGCTTAGATAGTTCTCATCTCTATGACCCCATACCATCTAAGAGTTATGTGGAGACACAATTGGTAATCGTCACCTACCAACATGGTTATGTTTTGTAAATAGTGGTCGACCACTCACAAGATGTAATGAACCATGGATCTCAGTCCTTCAAAAATAATGTTTTTGAAAATGGGTCTTAATTTATAAGGAATTTTTCAAACGCAAAAAAAAAAAATACGTAAACTACATACTTTGTTTAGTAAATTTCTTCATGTAATCCCGTTCAACTAATCATCCTCAGCGGGCATTACTGCACCGAAACAAGCTCGATGGTAAAAACTTCTTTGACTAGTCTCCCTACCTGAAAATGGTTCTCAAGAATGTAACGAAGTATTATGTCCTAGAGATACCATTTTCAAAGACTCCTCCAATGGGTGCTACCATAACTTGGTTGCAACACGTTGATAACTCGTATGAGGTATCGTACCTCATATTGTCAACTATGCATGAGGAATTTCACCCCAGAGCTTGAATCCCTTTATGTCTTTGACACGATTCACAAGTTATAGAAAGGGGTTTCAACAAACGCGTACAGAGCAATTTGCAATACTGAGAGCACTCACCACATGTTTAATGGAGGAATGTACCGAAATAAGCTCACACATATGTATAATACATAGGTGTGATGATAGGTTGGACATGTGACATTTGTGATGATTCGATCATGTAACAATTCGGAAGAATTTGTCAATCAATGAAATATTGTGTTTTATTTCCGAGATTTGTATTTTTATCATGACATTTGCACAATTTCAATTTTTGCACGATTCCAAACTCTCAAAACAACTTCTGGAAGTGAAATCTCAAACTATTACGCAAACGTAATCAGTTTAACGCGACGTACACTTCGGAACAATGGCATAAGCTAAACATAACTTAAATATCCTTTACATAACTTAGAAATAAGTTTGAAGGGTTCGGTATGGCAAAAACATGCTTATGTAACTCCAGGGACTATTTTGCAAATTCTGCGAAAGTATGCCAATTCGCGTATTTCTTAATCTGGAACACGTACGTACATCCAAAAATTTTTGTGATCATTAAAATCTTGTATTTTAATGATTGGAATGCAAAAATATCATTCGTTACGCAATTACGGTCGTTTTCGCGTTAATTAAAGCGTTCGTCGTTATTAAGTGAAAAACGCAACCGTACAACCGAACGAACCGACATCCTTGACATTTTCGGACATATTTCAAGTTCCCAAAGCTTTATCGTCCTTATAAAGCTTAAAAATCAGTTTAACGGGTGTTAGAAATGCCAAAACGCGACAAAACGAGTCCAGGGGCCTGTTCTGCCAATTTTACAAACTGCTGCCCAGGTCATAGGCTTACGGACCATAAGCCTATACACCTTACGGTCCATAAGGCATCTCCAACATAGAAGAAAGGTGGCAGCTTCTTGTTTCTTTGCTTGGACACCAAGAACTCGAAATAGCCAGCTTTGTACCTACAAGAGACACCTGTTAGGACCTCCCTAGGATCATGCCAACACATTGGACATGTGTGATGATCTTGTGGCTTCAAGATTACTATAAAAAGCCATCAATTTGGCCATTTTCTTTGCTCATTCCTTCTTCTCCTTCATCTTGCTCTAAGTTGGAGTGCTACCACCTTGTGGAGGCCTCCCATCTGAGCATTCTTCATCCTAGAACACAAGTAAGTGTTCTACGTAGTCTTGTTCTTTTATTTTGGCTATTTTGAGCCAAAAGTCAAATAGTTTGACTTTCTGTTTGACTTTGATTCTGGCCATTTTGGTCAAAGTCAAAGTTCATTTGAACTTGCAACGTGATCGTAATCACGAAGGTTATGATCCATAGCGATCACGCCTACTGATTACCACGTTTACTAGTCGAAATGACGAGTCAAATTTCGGTCAAAATGGCATTATGTGACGGAACTATTTTCGGGTATCAAACAATAAGTTTTGATACCAAAACTTTTTATAACTTAGTTAGACATGTTTTGACATGTCTAACTCGTCACTTTTAGTTTAGTGCTTATTTAGGGTCGTAAGTCGAGCGGTCTTGACCACCGCTTTGACTTTCAAATCCGACCCGTTTGATCGATCTTATGATCCGACCAAACAAATATTTATACCATAGTTGTATAGGGAATAACCCTCTGAGGTTACACCTTATGGTCACGTCGTTTGGTTAATGTTATGTTAAGTCGCTTATTATGCCTTATAAATGACCAAAATGTCCTTTTTGCGCATAAATCAATTTTAAGCCTATGTAACCAACATTTTGACATATAAACTGATGTTGCAACTATATTAAACTTATTTTGGCATAAAAGGCTTATCATAACACATATCTAACAATCCGAACATATATTTACGCAAATGGCCCGTTAAAGTAGCGTAAACACCTTAACGAGTCATAACGGGTCAAAAGCACTTAGGATCGTTTACAAATCAGAATGTTAACTTTTTAAACCATTTCATATGAGTTCCAACACTCATTTGGTTTATAAGGCTTTCATTCTCTCGGACTCTTGAGTTTGCTTTATCATTGATAACAAAGGACATACTAGAAATCCCAAGTGAGTACATATCTCCCCTCTTTTACGTTTTGCAAATATTTTGGGGTGATTCATATGTGCTAAATCCTTTCAAGTTTTCCAAAAACAACGACTATGGTTTATATATTAATACGATTTCAATAATGTGAACGAACTTGTTGGTGCATTGTATTCATAACAAGATTGGCATTCATTAACTTTGGCCAAGTCGACCAGTAGTAAGTTATGGTACCATAGGACTGACAATCCCGTTACCAAAATTCTCGGTGTTCGTGGGGAAGTTTGAGGAACGACCGAAACTGTATTTGTAACAAACCCTTTGGTGGTTTGTTATACGATTGAGAGACCCTTTGGTGGTCTTGGACGAGTCAACAAAGGTTTGAATGCATTCACGAAACGACCAAAAGTTTTCACATAAAACAAGGACGTTGGTTTATAACAAGGACGATTGGTTTATAACACGGTCAATTGGATGATTGGTTTATGGTAGGTGATTTAGATAACGAGACGGGTGTAGTATAATAAAAGCATGGTGGATACGCCTTTGGTACTTCCTATATGTTTTGGTCAAAAATCACAACAAGGATAATGTAACCAAACTTTGAATGTGAGGTTGGATGCTTGGTTATATGAACAAGTGTATGAACAAAAATCAGAAGTAAATGACAATGAACACAATGATTTGTACGAGGAAAAAGCCCTTGACCAAGAGATGATCTCCGGCACAAAAAACCTCTGGTGATGGCAAATACCGATCACCAATTGGTATTAGCAAAAACAATTACAACTTCGAAATATTGAGCTGGTTACAATGTTGCTAGTGTGCGTATCAGAGAGTAGTGTAGGTTACAGATGTGTGTGTTCGAGTCCCTATCTTATTCAAGCTCAATATCCCTTTTATTCAGCTAAAAACTATCCTTAACTAACTATCGGAAAATCGCGGCAATATCCCACGTTCACCAACAACGGTCACGAACTCCTGGCACGTGCTGGAATAATGGCATATTCCCCTGGATTCCCGGTTGGAAGGTCATCTTCGAAAAGCTCCTGCAAAACTATGCTATAATACATTGGAAACAATTGTTAGCTAATTAGAACAATAATGAGGATCAATGATCCTTAGTCTTCCTGCACCGTGTCTTGAGGATCCATGATCCAGACATAATGAAGGATATATGATCCATAAACATTAAAATTCTATCCCTAACAATTACCCCCAAACATGACTAATTAAATGCTCTAAGAATTAGTCATGTTTCTGTTAGAAAGAAACTAGCCGTTGCCACTTGCGTATATCCGTTGCATAGTGTGACGTCATTTGATTTGATAACCTACAACAAACATCATTATATATAGCATAGGGATAAAGACCAAATCTCTTATTTAAATCTGATCCCTGCCTTTCTATACGCATATCCAGAGCATCAAACATATATCCTCTTTCTCTCCTATTCAATCCTCTGTTTTTCCATTGTTTTAATTCATGGGAAAAATGGCAACCCGATCCTCCCCTCTCAAAGACCAATCACAAGATCACACTCCCAAGAGCCAAAATCTTCTGGAAAATCCTTCGGAGAAGCTTTTCCGTTTTACCGATCCCGAAATTGATCACATACGCCCCTGTTTCCCGGAGGGAACAGTTTTCAGACCCTTTGATTCATCACTGAGAAGTGATTGTGAATCAGATTTCTGGATCTGTTTTCCTGCCGCTCCATTCTTG
The DNA here is from genome assembly GCA_947069175.1 of Scalesia atractyloides. Lineage (NCBI taxonomy): Eukaryota > Viridiplantae > Streptophyta > Magnoliopsida > Asterales > Asteraceae > Scalesia > Scalesia atractyloides. Next base: position 22,620,132 of record CAMTDV010000014.1, on the reverse strand, counting down.
GTCGGCTATACATATCCTTTCCCAGTGTTTACTCAAACCTTCTATACCCAGACCGACATGTGCTACAACCAGGCCATGTCTATGCTGTGGAGAGTATTGTATACTCTGGAACAGTTGATCAAGAACAAGGGTCTAAGCTTTGGTATCACTGAACTCCCCAACCTGTACAGTCTTGTGACTCATGGGTCTTATCGATATCTTTTCAAATCCAAGTCCAAATTCACAACCCACTGCTCAAAATCACCAAGAATGACACCAACTGAAAAACCAGTTCTTCTTTGTGAGAAGAGACTCCATTCCTCAGGGGGAGTATCTTCCCAAAAGGTGGAACTTGAAGGGTAGGATTTAGGATATGTTACTTTTTGTTATACTGAGGATAAGTGATCCTATTTCTTGTGCATGCAGTGACCAGCTACGCTACCTTGAGAGATTTACCTGCCACGCCAGTAAGGATTGCTGTCTTTTGGGCACTTGATTCATCTGTGAGGACCTTTTACCCCAAGATCAAGGATTTAGAATAAGATACCTCTACCTCTGTCACCATGTCAAGTAAGTATTTGTATATAAGTATATAAAAATATTCAACAAAATAGATAGCTTATAAATACTTATCTGAGTTTGATTTGCATAGGTGCTGCCAAGTCTACATCCAAATCTGCCACCAAGTTTGATCTCGGGGAACTTCAAAGTATCATCTCCCCCCGCTCCATCAAGGCTGAACTGGCCTCAGGCCAAAGTAAGCCAGGAACAAGGGTCATGCCTTCCAGAGCCAAATCCGGGAGCAAAAGGAAGAAACCAAGCGAGCCAACCGAGGATACCTCCCAGATCAAGCAACAAATCTCTGACTTCATTGCTGAGGTAAGGATCACTTATTCTTGAATTCCACTTGAACCTTGAGGATCACTGATCCTGAAAATTTTGTCTTATGCAGAAAATAGCCCAACTCGAAGCCCTCCAAGGAAAAATCCTAGCTGAAGCTGAAGAGCAGGTTGACAAGCTCCGCACAATTGCTGCTGCCAAGGATAAAAGGATCTCCAACTTGGAAAAGGAGGTCAAGCGCTTGGAGAAGGAGATCTTGGTGGATCAGATCCGGGCTAACAAAGAGAGATTGGAGGCTGTTGACGAGGCGAAGGTTTCTGCCGTTAGGTCCATCCTCAAAGATAGGATTAAAATGGTTGAAGAGGCCATGAATCCTTCTTTTGACAGGGCTGAGTGGGATGTGGCTGCTTGGAAGCAGAGGTTGATCGAGCTGGGTGACAAAGAAAATCCTGAGCAGGCACCCATCCCGGAGGCGGAGCCAAGCAACGTGATGGATCTGGCAGAGGCAACGGTTGGTGGCAAGGGAGAACGGAGGTGAAGGTGGTGAAGCAGTCGTGGAGTAGGTTGCACGAATGGGCGATAATGGATAATTCTAGACGTGGCCGGAGCCCTTTTTTAGGATTGTTGGTTTTTAGTGATGGTGTTTTATTTTGAACAATTTATGGTCTGTAACTAAACAATAGTTCTTAGGTTCAAGGATCACTGATCCTTCAGACAATAGGGGTAGCAAAGGTGGATGGATCCTTCTGTTTGTGGAGGATGAAGCCTTTGATGCCCCTCGTTTTACTTTTCTGCATTTTAAATTCTGCAACGTATGACCCGTTAGTATGGACACCCTTTGTCAACCCAAATGGACGGGCCGTTTTTTGGTAGAAGTTTGGGTTGATAATTTTGACAACCTTCTTAAAAAGGGTTTCTTATAAGTAAATAAAATCTTAAGCTTTTGCCTATTTCTACTGTTGTTTCTTTTCTTTTTGAGCATGTTTATTGCTATACATGTTGAAAAGTTTCTGGATATTTAGCTGAAAAATCCATAAGGTGTTAAAAAGAATACTAAGTATTTATAAAAACATATTGCTCAAGAATTGGATGTTTTATGATCAAGTATCACATATCCTGTTGTCAAAGAATGCGGGTAATATAAATAAGCCAGAAATAAAGCAAAGATAAATGAATGATCATACCAGTGAATCCAAGTTAGGATTCTAGATCCTTAACACTTATAATTGTATCAGTCAAAGCTTAATAATCAATAGAATTTTAGGATTCAGGATCCTTAATTGTTAAACTTCGTAAACCTATAACAGTATATAACTTGGGACTAAGCCAACATCAAATGAAAGAATCATTAGTAACTGGGGGCAAGCCCAACAAACTGGGGACAAGCCCAAACAACTGGGGACAAGCCCAAATAACTGAGGACAAGCCTAAATGACTGGGGACAAGCCCAAATAATTGGTGTAAACTGGAGTATGGCCCAAATTGGCATCTATCCAATCATAAGCGACATTAAAATGTCGAAACCTTAGCTAACGTGAAAATGTTAGAAACCTTAGGAACGGATGTCTGGTATCTCTACCATTATACGTAGGATCCTACATATAGCCTTGAACTATACTTGGATAATGTGCGCTACTGGCGGGGTGTCAAAACCCAATTCGTGTGAAAGGTGAAAACCTTTAAACTTTGAAGGTATTGGATACCTTAAACTAGGGACATGCCCAAAGTCTTAGAGAGGTGGCCAACCTCTTGATCCTTTGTAATAACTTCTGCAAAACTTAAAACTTGATAAGGTTGAATGTTGAAAATTCAACATCCTTATTTTGTAATAAATAATAAGAAGTATAATAAGAATGAAAGCATTAGTAAGATGTTACCGAATCAAGAATCATATATCCTTTGAGGATCCTTCAATCTGAAGTGAACACCAGAGTGCTTAAGGATCCTTGATCCTTACATGAAATACTTGTTTAGGTGGATAGCATTCCAAGCTCTTGGCAGAAGATCGCCATCCATTGTCAGTAAACGATATGCCCCCTTTCCTGCCTCAGCTTCAATTAGATAGGGGTCATCCCATTTTGGTGCTAACTTGCCATCAACAGGGTTCGTGGTATTTTGGAATGCTTTCCTTAATACCAAGTGGCCCACTTGGAATCTTCTAACTCTGACATTCTTGTTGTAAGCTCCCGCCATCCTATGTTGATAGCTAGCCATCCTAATTCTTGCCAAGTCTCTAAGTTCCTCCATAGTATCCAAGTCTTGAACTAGAGTGTCACACCCCGACCCGCAGCAGAATAAGAGTCGGGGCATAATTGGGTTATCACCAAAGCTCATGATATTTACTAATATGTTTCATATTTATTAAAGTCAAAATTACATTCTCAATAATCCAAACATGTCCATACAAATACAAAGAAATATAACCAACTAAACAATCCAAGCTCTAAACCAGTTTATTCTTCTAAGCCAATCCTATGTGTTTCTTGCTGCGGCTGGATCACTGTATCATGTGTAAAATGGGGGGTTTTGGGTCAACATAAGTTGGCGAGTGAACCTTGTTAGATAAACATTTATTATTGATTTCTTGTTATTTTTATCAAGGAAAAATTGTGCAATAGTCATATGTGAGCAAATGTAAATAATCAAACAATAGCAATAACAACCACAAACAATAACATACAATAACATATGAACTTGCATGAATATATAACATGAATGAAACTGTATATGTTGGCAACGTCACGTTCACGCTCATAATGTAATGGGGAACTGACGGCTATGATGAATGTCTGTGCGATCAAGGCTCAATCAAACGGAGCCGATCGTAAGTTGGCAACGCCAGGTTCACGCTCATAATGTAATGGGGAACTGCTCAACGCTCATAATGTAATGGGGAGCGGCGGCCTATGATATTGCATGTACTGAAAATAATAAATTAAATCTAAACAATAACCACACAAACAGTTGATACAAGCTGAATACACATTTGTTCATGATATGATGTATGCACAATGAGTTAAATATAATAAATGGTAAGACACATGATACACCCCAAAAACGTGTTTAAAACGGGGAATTTGTAGAGATTCACTCACATTGGGTGCGTTCGGTTGGAGATGATGAGATGCGCACGAGTTTGAAGGATTGAACAACGAGGATTAACTAACCTAAATAATAACGGAAAGTATAGCAAATGAGTGGATTTTATTAATAATCTTAATAGGATTTTTAGATATATTTTTGTGAGTTTAAGGCTATTTCCTATCTTTAAAAACATTATTTTTAAGTATTTTTAATTGATTTTAAGTTAAATAAATAAAAATATAAAAAAATGTTGACTTTTGCGTTGACCATTGACCGTTGACTGTTTGACTGTGACTGTTGACTGTTTGACCGGTTCTATTGTGTGCATGTATGCGCTGGGTGAGGCTCGAACCCAAGACCTCCCGTACGCGTGCACGCAGCTCTACCAACTGAGCTACGTGTCTAACCCGAAATATTTCTGTTTTTAATTATATTTATATACTGTTTTAATTTATTCAAAATTCATTTATTTTTAAAAAGGATTTTAATTATCAAACCGGTGCCGTCAACAGGTCTCGAACCTGGGACCTGTGGGTTAGTGTTGCACACACTCCACCGCTGGACTGTGTGTCTAACCTGGTTAATATACCGATTTTTATTATACTTAACAACTACCGTGAGTTAATCCGGTTCAGTTAGAAAAATAAAACATCTTTATTACAGAGCATACGTGTGTCAAGGATCGAACTCGCGGCGTGTGATATATGTGTGCACACAGTCCACCCCCTGGACTGTGTGTCTAACCCGAGATAATATCCAAATTATATTAAACTTATAATCAACCTAACTTCATCTTCTTCGTTACAGAATCACAGCTTACGATTACTCTATTGTTTCTTGTTTAATTCGATTGACAAACATTCAAAAATCTAAAATGGAATGGCAGAGACGATTTTGGAAGTAAACATACCGGAGAAACGATTTATCTCAGAATTCCGGCAAGTCGTCGGCTCTGTTTTTTTACGGATTTCGTCTGAGCGAACAGAGTAACAATTTTTATTAGCTAAAAGCGAAATTGAAGCACAGAACAAGAATTACTAGGAGGTTTAGAAGGCTATACCGTTTCACAGCGAGAATTGAGAATTTTCAGCAGTTTTCCGGCGATAGTGAATTATCCGATATCGACGTCTGAAATTGATTCCGATTGAAGGGTTTGAGTTAGCAACAGCTTAACAACTGATAGACAATGAAAGAATTGAGAGACTTACTGATTTGATGGAAAACACGGTTTTCCGGCGAAAGTCCGGCGAGTTCAAATAGTTTCTCCGACAAACTAAAAGTATTGCGGAAGTGAAATTAAAGGTTTGCAGATCTGTTTGAGTCGCGAGAGGGGACTATGATTGGAGTAATTCAGGAAATGCAGGTTTTCCGTTATTAAAACCGATCAACTCTTGAATTCAAGTCCATTCAAAGCTAAATTGATTGGAGGTGTCGGTGTATCGGTTATAATCGGTAAACAGCGAACAATCAAACGTTTTTGGACGTTTGGTGACCGATTTCGGTTACTGTTAGCGTAACCAGATCACTTCATGATTGACCATAAAGTTTAATTGTTTCCTAGAATTCACAGAAAACATCAAGTGGCGGAGTGGTTATGTGTGTGTGTGATAAGTCTTTGAGCTCTTTCCGGCTGACCCGGGTTCGAGTCCCGGCAGCCTATTTTTCATTTTATTTATTTTATTTTTTTTCTTTTTATCAATTATAACTTTTATATTCTAGTTTGTTTATTAATTATGCATCATTAAAAATTAAAATTGACATAAATACGCAACGAAACATTTATAACTTGATATTCGATTACAAACGGAGCGGGTTTGGAAAACCCGTTTTTGACAAATGTTACATAGAGTCTCAGCATTCTTCTCAAGATCACGGATGCTGGTTCTGGCTGTAGGGACTACCATTTCCGTAGGGATCACTGCTTCAGCCCCAAAGACTAAGGAGAAGGGAGTTTGACCCGTAGCATTCTTTGGAGTTGTCCTATCTGCCCACAAGACATAAGGTAATTCCTCAGCCCATTTGCCTTTCTTGGATCCAAGCTTCTTCTTCAGATTGTTGATGATGATCTTGTTAGATGATTCTGCCTGGCCATTAGCATGTGGGTGGACCGGTGTTGATGTTATCATCCTAATTTCCTAGCTGTCACAAAAGTTAGTAGTACGATTCCCAATGAACTGGGATCCATTATCACAAATAATCTCAGAAGGAATTCCAAATCTAGTTATGATATTTCTTTTAATAAAGGATATGACTTCCTTTTCTCTGACTTAAGCAAAGGCTTCAGCTTCTATCCATTTGGAGAAATAGTCTGTCATAGCCAACATAATACCTTTCCCCCTGGTGCCTTAGGAAGCTTGCCAACTATATCCATTCCCCATCTCATAAATGGCCAAGAAGAGGATATAGGATGCAGAGGTTCTGCTGGTTGATGAAGAATGTTGCTGTGTCTTTGGCAGGCATCACATTTCCTTGCATACTCCACAGCATCCTTCTTCATTGTAGTCCAATAATATCCTGTCCTAAGGATCCTAGAGAATAGCGCTCTGCCCCCAATGTGATTTCCACAATCTCCCTCATGAAAATCTTTTAAAACTTCTTGGATTTCAGGATCTTCAATGTATCGTAGATAGGGTCCTGCAAGAGATCTTTTATACAGTATGTCATTAGTTATAGTAAATTGTGCTACCTTAATCCTGAAGGTTCTAGGATTCTCTCCAATAGGAACTTCTCCATTCTGAATGTATTTCAAGATCGGAAGGATCCAAGATCCTGAATTCGACTCTGGATCATCACTGGGTAGAATCGCTGTATCACCCACTATCTCCATTGTTTCGTTTTCCTCAATTGCAGGAGTTAGAAACATGGATAATAGGTATCTTTACATCCTCGGGCATCTTCAGTGAGGATCCTAGATTGGCCAAGGCATCTGCTTCTGCGTTTTCTTCTCTAGGTACCTGTGTAAGGCTGAAAAAAGCAACAGAATCTGCCAATTTCTTGACTATCTCTAAATATTTGATTAGTTTTTCACTGTTAACAGTATAAGAACCATTATAATGATTAGTAATTAACAGAGAATCCACAAACACTTGAAGATACCTGATCCTCATATGTTTAGCTAATTGCAAACCTGCTATCAAGGCTTCATATTCAGCCTCATTATTAGTGGTCTAAAACTCACATGCTATAGACTGGGGTATAATGTCCCTCTGTGGCGATTATAGTAGTAGGCCTAGTCCAGTTCCTTTGACATTTGAAGCTCCATCTGTGAAGAGTGTCCAAGGATCCTTGGTCTCCTCAAATTGTTGCACTTCTAATTCAGCTTCTCTTTGTAGATCACTACTGAAATCAGCCACAAAGTCAGCCAAAGCTTGAGATTTAATAGCAGTTCTGGGCTCATACTTAATGTCATATGCATTAAGTTTTACAACCAATTTTGCCATTCTTGCCGACATCTCTGGTTTCCTAAGAACATTCTTAATAGGAAAGTTAGTTTTAACAACAATAATTTTAGTTTCAAAATAATGTCTTAGTTTAGTAGAAGCCATGATTAGAGCAAGAATTAGTTTCTCTAAATGAGAATACCTGGCCTCAGCATCAAGTAGACTTTTACTTACATAGTATACCGGATGTGGTTGGCCTTCGTGATCCTTAACTAGGAACGCACTTACCGCTTTACTTGAAACAGCTAGGTATAAGGATAATGGTTCTCCATTTTCTGGTTTCATCAAATCCGATGCTGAGGATAGGTAATCCTTGAGAGCCTGTAGAGCATCTTCATGCGTTTTAGTCCACTCGAATTTCTTATTCTTCCTCAAAATGTCATAGAAATCCTTGCATCTTTCTGAGGATTTTGAGATGAATCTATTCAAGGCGGCAATCCTTCCTGTCAATCTTTGCACATCCTTAGCATTGGCAGGAGACTTGATATTCACCAAAGCCTTGATTTGTTCTGGACTTGCTTCAATTCCTCTTTTGGTCACCATATATCCTAAAAATTTTCCATCTTTGACCCCGAAATGGCATTTAGACGGGTTCAACTTCATGTTGTATTGGTCAAGGATATTGAATGCTACTTCAAGATCCTTCTGGTGATCCTCGGCTCTTTTAGATTTGACCACCATATCATCTATGTACACTTCCATCATGTGTCTAAGTTGCTCCTTGAACATCATATTCACCAGCCTTTGGTATGTAGCACCTGCATTTCTTAAACCAAAGGGCATAGCAATATAACAATATATGCCGGTGGGTGTCATGAATGCAGTATCCTCTTGATCAGATGGTTCCATCTGAATTTGCTGAAATCCAGATGAAGCATCCATAAAAGTTAACAATTCATGACCCGTCGTAGCATCCACCATGGAGTCAATATGGGGTAAAGGGAAAGGATCCTTGGGACATGCCTTATTCAAATCAGTAAAGTCGACACATACCATCTGTTAGGGATAGAAATTTTAATGTTTATGGATCATATATCCTTCATTATGTCTGGATCATATATCCTCAAGACACGGCGCAGGAAGGCTAAGGATTATTGATCCTCATTATTGTTCTAATTAGCTAACAATTGTTTCCAATGTATTATGGCATAATTTTGCAGGAGCTTTTCGAAGATGACCTACCAACCGGGAATCAAGGGGAATGTGCCATTATTCCAACACGTGCCAGGACTTCGTGACGTTGTTGGTGAACGTGGGATATTACCGGGATTTTCGGATAGTTAGTTAAGGATAGTTTTTAGCTGAATAAATGGGATATTGAGCTTGAATAAGATAGAGATTCGAACACACACATCTGCAACCTACACTACTCTCTGATACGCACACTAGCAACATGGTAACAAGCTCAATATTTCCGAAGTTGTAATTGTTTTTGCTTAATACCAATTGGTGATTGGTATTTGCCATCACCCAAGGTTTTTTATGCCGGAGATCATCTCTTGATCAAGGGCTTTTTCCTCGTACAAATCATTGTGTTCATTGTCATTTACTTCTGATTTTTTGTTCATACACTTGTTCATATAACCAAGCATCCAACCTCACATTCAAAGTTTGGTTACATTATCCTTGTTGTGATTTTTGACCAAAACAGTTTGGCGCCCACCGTGAGGCAATCGGTGCTTCAATTCTAAAAATTCCGTTCATTTCATTCGTTTCTATTCATTTCCATCAATCACATGGCTTCTCATGGAAAATTTGCTTCAAGTGCCATGCCGGCGGTTACCTCATCTCAGACTTGTGCATCATTGCCTCCCATTCCCCCTGCACCGGCGAGGAGTGCTGATAATGCTCAGAAGAAAATTACTGCTGTTTACACAGGATCAAAAACCTCCACTGTTTCTTCATCTACAGTTCTTAACAATGATGTTCCTACCCTTATTTTGAAGATGAAGAACTACATGGAGAAGCAGGACAAAACCAACCAAAGGATCCTAGGGAGATTGATGAAATCAAAAAGCAAAAGATATCAATTGAGGATCACTCTCCGCTGATGCCCAGATCATTGGATTTCACTTCTCCAGCGTCAACAGTCCAGCATTCCAGGGGACCTGGTGTTCAAATCCAAGAATCCTCCATTTACCAGCAGGGATCAATGGCGATGACACAGACTCAAGGATCCTTAGGATTGCAGCATTGATCGTTGGTAATGATGCAACCACACGCATCTCATTGCCAACCTTATGGATCCTCATCCCAATCTTCAGGATCATCGTATCAGTGTCAAGGAGGCTATCTCAGTTCAGGAGGATATTTGGAGACAGTTCACCAAAGGGATCCTATTTCCAGCATCAAGGATCCTTTCCTCAGATCAAGGATCCTTCTTAGAATCAGCATCAGGGATCCTCATCCCAGGTTCAAGGATCCATGGAGTATCTTCAGAGACCTTCATCTTATCTTGCTGTAATGTTATCCTTGGCTGGCCATGGATACATGACATGAAGGCAGTCCCATCAACATACCAATGTGTCAAGCTTCCAAGTCCATGGCGAATAGTCAAGATAGAAAGTGATCAGCAGGAAGCAAAGAATTGCGACACTTCCTCGATGAAACCTGCTTCCAAGTCTAGGGAAGCATAGCAATTAAAGCATCCTCCAAAAGACGTCATGGAGGCAAGAGAACAGCACGTCAAGGAAATACTCTTAGATCTTGAGGATCCTGAATCCAAGGTGTATATAGGGTTCGGGATCCAGGAGAGCATAGAGCAGGATCTAGTATCCTTCCTTAAACAAAGAAAATCTACCTTCATCTGGAAGCACGAAGATATGACAGGTATTTCAAAGGATATCATTACTCATAAGCTTGGTATTGACAGGTCTTTCAGGCCAATTCACCAAAAAAGGAGGATGTTTGCACCTGAAAGAAATGCAATTATCCAAGAAGAGGTAGACAAGTTACTAAAGGCAGGTATAAAGAGAAGTCAAGTATCCAAGATGTTAGCCAATGTGGTTGTTGTTCAAAAGAAAATGGTAAGTGGAGGGTATGTGTCGATTTTACTGATTTGAATAAGGCATGTCCCAAGGATCCTTTCCCTTTACCCCACATTGACTCCATGGTGGATGCTACAGCGGGTCATGAATTGTTAACTTTTATGGATGCTTCATCTGGATTTCAGCAAATTCATATGGAACCATCTGATCAAGAGGATACTACATTCATGACACCCACCAGCATATATTGTTATATTGCTATGCCCTTTGGTTTAAGAAATGCAGGTGCTACATACCAAAGGCTGGTGAATATGATGTTCAAGGAGCAACTTGGACACACGATGGAAGTGTACATAGATGATATGGTGGTCAAATCTAAAAGAGCCAAGGATCACCTGAAGGATCTTGAAGTAGCATTTAAAATCCTTTACCAATACAACATGAAGTTGAACCCGTCTAAATGCCATTTCAGGGTCAAAGCTGGAAAATTTTTAGGATATATGGTGACCAAAAGAGGAATTGAAGCAAGTCCAGAACAAATCAAGGCTTTGGTAAATATCAAGTCTCCTGCCAATGCTAAGGATGTGCAAAGATTGACAGGAAGGATTGCCGCCTTGAATAGATTCATCTCAAAATCCTCAGAAAGATGCAAGGATTTCTACGACATTTTGAGGAAGAATAAGAAATTCGAGTGGACTGAAACGCATAGGCTCTCAAGGATTACCTATCCTCAGCACCGGCTTTGATGAAACCAGAAAATGGAGAACCATTATCCTTATACCTAGCTCTTTAAGGTAAAGCGGTAAGTGCGGTCCTAGTTACGGATCACGAAGGCCAACAACATCCGGTATACTATGTAAGTAAAAGTCTACTTGATGCTGAGGCAGGTATTCTCATTTAGAGAAACTAATTCTTGCTCTAATCATGGCTTCTATTAAACTAAGACATTATTTTGAAACTAATACTATTGTTGTTAAAACTAACTTTCCTATTAAGAATGTTCTTAGGAAACCAGAGATGTCGAGAAGAATGGCAAAATTGGCTGTTAAACTTAGTGCATATGACATTAAGTATGAGCCCAGAACTGCTATTAAATCCCAAGCTTTGGCTGACTTTGTGGCTGATTTCAGTAGTGATCTACAAAGAGAAGCTGAATTATCCATGTTCTAACTCCTGCAATTGAGGAAATTGAAACAATGGAGATAGTGGCTGATACAGTGATTCTACCCAGTGATGATCCGGACGAATTCAGGATCCTGGATCCTTCCAATCTTGAAATACATTCAGAATGGAGAAATTCTTATTGGAGAGAATCCTAGAGCCTTCAGGATTAAGGTAGCACAATTTACTATAATTAATGACATACTATATAAAAGATCTCTTGCAGGACCCTATCCATGATGTATTGAAGATCCTGAAATCCAAGAAGTTTTAAAAGATTTTCATGAGGGAGATTGTGGAAATCACACTGGGGGCAGAGCGTTATTCTCCAGGATCCTCAGGACAGGATATTATTGGCCTACAATGAAGAAGCATGCTGTGGAGTATGCAAGGAAATGTGATGCCTGCTAAAGACACAACAACATTCTTCATCAACCAGAAGAACCTCTGCATCCTATATCCTCTTCTTGGCCATTTACGAGATGGGGAATGGATATAGTTGGCAAGCTTCCTAAGGCACCAGGGGGAAAAGTATTCATGTTGGCTATGACTGACTATTTCTCCAAATGGATAGAAGCTGAAGCCTTTGCTCAAATTAGAGAAAAGGAAGTTATATCCTTTATCAAAAGAAATATTATTACTAGATTTGGCATTCCTTCGGAAATAGTTTGTGACAATGGATCCGAGTTTATTGGGAATCGAACTACTAACTTTTGTGACAGCTAGGGGATTAGGATGATTACATCAACACCAGTCCACCCACAAGCTAATGGCCAGACAGAATCATCCAATAAGATCATCATCAACAATTTGAAGAAAAAGCTTGGATCAAATAAAGGAAAGTGGGCTGAAGAACTACCATATGTCTTATGGGCAGATAGAACAACTCCCAAGAATGCTACGAGTCAAACTCCTTTTTCCTTAGTCTTTGGAGCTGAGGCAGTGATCCCTACAGAAATGGTAGTCCCTACAGCCAGAACAAGCATCTGTGATCCTGAAGCAAATGCTGAGACTCTTGCTCAAGACCTAGATACCGTGGAAGAATTAAGAAACTTGGCAAGGATAAGGCTGGCTAGTTCTCAACAAAGGATGGCTGGTTCTTACAACAAAAATGTCACAGTAAGAAGGTTTCAAGTTGGTGACATGGTGTTGAGGAAAGCATTTCAGAATACCACGAATCCTTCTGATGGCAAATTGGCACCAAAATGGGAAGGCCCCTATATAATTGAAGCTGAGGCAGGAAAGGGGGCATATCGCTTACTGACTATGGATGATGACCTTCTACCAAGAGTTTGGAATGCTATCCACCTAAAAAGGTATTTTATGTAAAGGATCAGGGATCCTTAAGTATCCTAATGATCAATTCAGATTGAAGGATCCTCAAAGGATATGTGATTCTTGATTCAGTAACGTTTTACTAATGCTTTCATTCTTATTATACTTCTTATTATTGTAAAGTAAGGATGTTGAATTTTCAACATTCAACCTTATAAAGTTTTAAGTTTTGCAGAAGTTATTACAAAGGATCAAGAGGTTGGCCACCTCTCCAAGACTTTGGGCATGTCCCCAGTTTAAGGTATCTAATACCTTCTAAGGTTTAAAGGTTTTCACCTTTCACACGAATTGGGTTTTGACACCCCGCCAGTAGCGCACGTTATCCAAGTATAGTTCGAGGCAATGGCACCAGTACCCGCTTTAGGGGCTGACAATTTCATTGTTGTTGGCTATATGAAGGATCCTAAGTATAATGGTAGACGTACCATAAATCCGTTCCTAAGGTTTCTAACGTTTTCACGTTAGCTAAGGTTTCGACATTTTCATGTCGCTTACGATTTGATAGATGCCAGTTTGAGCCATACTTCAGTTTACACCAGTTATTTGGGCTTGTCCCTAGTTATTTGGGCTTGTCCCCAGTTTGTTGGGCTTGCCCCCAATTACTAATGATTCTTTCATTTGATGTTGGCTTAGTCCCAAGTTATATACTGTTACAGTTTTACGGAGTTTAACAAATAAGGATCATGAATCCTAAAATTCTATTGATTATTAAGCTTTGACTGATACAATTATAAGTGTTAAGGATATAGAATCCTAACTTGGATTCACTGGTATGATCATTCATTTATCTTTGCTTTATTTCTGGCTTATTTATATTACCCGCATTCTTTGACAACAGGATATATGATCCTTGATCATAAGACGTTCAATTCTTGAGCAATGTGTTTTTATAAATACTCAGTATTATTTTTAACACCTTATGGATTTTTCAGCTAAATATCCAGAAATTTTCAACATGTATAGCAATAAACATACTCAAAAAGAAAAGAAACAACAACAGAAATAGGCAAAAGCTTAAGATTTTATTTATAAGAACCCTTTTAAGAAGGTTGTCAAAATTGTCAACCCAAACTTCTACCAAAAAGCGGCACGTCCGTTTGGGTTGACAAAGGGTGTCCATACTAACGGGTCATACGTTACAGAATTTAAAATGCAGGAAAGTAAAACGAGGGGCATCAAAGGCTTCATCCTCCATAAACAGAAGGATCCATCCACCTTTGCTACCCCCTATTGTCTGAAGGATCAGTGATCCTTGAACCTAAGAACTATTGTTTAGTTACAGACCATAAATTGTTCAACATAAAAACATCATCACTAAAAACTAACAATCCTAAAAAAAATGGGATCCGACCACGTCTAGAATTATCCATCATCGCCCATTCGTGCAACCTACTCCACGGCTGCTTCACCACCTTCACCTCCTTCTCCCTTGCCACCAACCGCTTGCCTCTGCCAGATCCATCACGCTGCTTGGCTCCGCCTCCGGGATGGGTGCTTGCTCAGGATTTTCTTCGTCTCCCAGCTCGATCAACCTCTGCTTCCAAGCAGCCACATCCCACTCAGCCCTGTCAAAAGAAGGATTCATGGCCTCTTCTACCATTTTAATCCTATCTTTGAGGATAGACTAATGGCAGAAACCTTCGCCTCGTCATCAGCCTCCAATCTCTCTTTATTAGCCCGGATTTGATCCACCAAGATCTCCTACTCCAAGCGCTTGACCTCCTTTTCCAAGTTGGAGATCCTTTTGTCCTTGGCAGCAGCAATTGTGCGGAGCTCATCAAGCTGCTCTTCAGCTTCAGCTAGGAGTTTTCCTTGGAGGGCTTCGAGTTGGGCTATTTTCTGCATAAGACAAAATTTTCAGGATCGGTGATCGTCAAAGTTCAAGTGGAATTCAAGAGTAAGTGATCCTTACCTCAGCAATGAAGTCAGAGATTTGTTGCTTGATCTGGGAGGTATCCTCGATTGGCTCGCTCGGTTTCTTCCTTTTGCTCCCGGATTTGGCACTGGAAGGCATGACCCTTGTTCCTGGCTTACTTTGGCCTGAGGCCAGTTCAGCCTTGATGGAGCGGGGGGAGATGATGCTTTGAAGTTCCCCGAGATCAAACTTGGTGGCAGATTTGGATGTAGACTTGGCAGCACCTATGCAAATCAGACTCAGATAAGTATTTATAAGCTATATATTTTGTTGAATATTTTCATATACTTGTATACAAATACTTACTTGACATCGTGACAGAGGTAGAGGTATCTTCTTCTAAATCCTTGATCTTGGGGTAAAAGGTCCTCACAGATGAATCAAGTGCCTAAAAGGCAGCAACCCTTACTGGTGTGGTAGGTAAATCTCTCAGGCAGCATAGCTGGTCACTGCATGCACAAGAAACAGGATCAGTTATCCTCAATATAACGAAAAGTAACATATCCTAAATCCTACCCTTCAAGTTCCACCTTTTGGGAAGATACTCCCCCTGAGGAATGGAGTCTATTCTCACAAAGAAGAACTGGTTTTTCCAGTTGGTGTCATTCTTGGTGATTTGAGCAGTGGGGTGTGAATTTTGGACTTGGATTTGAAAAGATATCGATAAGACCCATGAGTCACAAGACTGTACAGGTTGGTGAGTTCAGTGATACCAAAGCTTAGACCCCCGTTCTTGATCAACTGTTCCAGAGTATACAATACCCACCACAGCATAGGCATGGCCTGGTTGTAGCATATGCTGGTCTGGGAAAAGAAGGTTTGAGTAAACAATGTGAAAGGATATGTATAGCCGATCAAGAATGGAGCGGCAGGAAAACAAATCCAGAAATCTGATTCACAATCACTTCTCAGTGATGAATCAAAGGGTCTGAAAACTGTTCCCTCTGGGAAACAGGGGCGTATGTGATCAATTTCGGGATCGGTAAAATGGCAAAGCTCCTCCGAAGGATTTTTCAGAAGATTTTGGCTCTTGGAGTGTGATCTTGTGATTGATCTTTGAGAGGGGAGGATCGGGTTGCCATTTTTCCCATTGATTAAAACAATGAAAAAACAGAGGATTGAATAGAGAGAGAAAGAGGATACCTATTTGATGCTCTGAATATGCATATAAAAAGGCAGAGATCAGATTTAAATAAGAGATTTGATCTCTATCCATATGCTATAAATAAATATTGTTTGTTGCAGGTTATCAAATCAAATGACATCACACTGTGCAACGGATATATGCAAGTGGCAACGGCTAGTTTCTTTCTAACGGAAACATGACTAATTCTTAGAGCATTTAATTAGTCATGTTTAGGGGAAATTGTTAGGGATAGAATTTTAATGTTTATGGATCATATATCTTTCATTATATTTGGATCATATATCAACAAGACACGGCGCAGGAAGGCTAAGGATCATTGATCCTCATTATTGTTCTAATTAGCTAACAATTGTTTCCAATGTATTATGGCATAATTTTGCAGGAGCTTTTCGAAGATGACCTACCAACCAGGAATCAAGGGGAATATGCCATTATTCCAACACGTACCAGGACTTCGTGACAGTTGTTGGTGAACGTGGGATATTGCCGGGATTTTCGGATAGTTAGTTAAGGATAGTTTTTAGCTGAATAAAAGGGATATTGAGCTTGAATAAGATAGAGATTCGAACACACACATCTGCAACCTACACTACTCTCTGATATGCACACTAGCAACATTGTAACAAGCTCAATATTTCCGAAGTTGTAATTGTTTTTGCTTAATACCAATTGGTGATCGGTATTTGCCATTACCCGAGGTTTTTTATGTCAGAGATCATCTCTTGATCAAGGGATTTTTCCTTGTACAAATCATTGTGTTCATTTTCATTTACTTCTGATTTTTTGTTCATACACTTGTTCATATAACCAAGCATCCAACCTCACATTCAAAGTTTGGTTACATTATCCTTGTTGTGATTTTTGACCAAAACACCCTCCACTTTCCATTTTTCTTTTGAACAACAACCACATTGGCTAACCATCTTGGATACTTGACTTCTCTTATCATACCTGCCTTTGGTAACTTGTCTACCTCTTCTTGGATGATTGCATTTCTTTCAGGTGCAAACTTCCTCCTTTTTTGGTGAATTGGCCTGAAAGACCTGTCAAAACCAAGCTTATGAGTAATGATATCCTTCGAAATACCTGTCATATCTTCGTGCTTCCAGGCGAAGGTAGATTTTCTTCGTTTAAGGAAGGATACTAGATCCTGCTCTATGCTCTCCTGGATCCCTGACCCTATATACACCTTGGATTCAGGATCCTCAAGATCTAAGAGTATTTCCTTGACGTCCTATTCTCTTGCCTTCATGACGTATTTTGGAGGATGCTTTAATTGCTATGCTTCCCTAGACTTGGAAGCAGGTTTCATCGAGGAAGTCTAGCAATTCTTTGCCTCCTGCTGATCACTATCTATCTTGACTATTCCCCATAGACTTGGAAGCTTGACACATTGGTGGTATGTTGATGGGACCGCCTTCATGTCATGTATCCATGGCCTGCCAAGGATAACATTACAGCAAGATAAGCTATCTATTACATAAATTTTGGATAGAATTCACTCCCTCTATGTAAATTGGAAGTTTGACGTCCCCCAATGTATTCTTGGTTTCCCCACTGAATCCTATGAGCATTGATGATCTTGGTATGATCTCAGATTCAGGGATGTTCATCTTTTTGAGGACATCCAACTGGATTATGTTCACTGAACTCCCTCCATCGATAAGGATCCTGCAAACAAAATGGTTAGAAATAAACAAAGTAATGACAAGACCATCATGATGAGGATCCTGAATGTCTACGTGATCCTCCTCATCAAAGGATATCACTTTTTGCTGTGTTATGGTAGATGTTCGAACTGGTATCTCCCTGTTCTCCATCTTCGTCTCCTTAGCATGCCTTTTAGCCGCTGAAAATGAAGTTCCACAGATATCAGAACCACCGGAAATAAAGTTAATGATCTGAGCATCTGCTGGCGGTGGAGGAGCTCTCTCAGGAACTTTCTCAGTATCCTGTGTCCTTGAACGTTTCCTTCCTAGCAATTCCTTCAAATACCCCTTTCTAAGAAGATAGCCAATTTCCTTCCTCAACGCTATACATTCTTTAGTAAGGTGGCCAAAATCCTCATGATAAGCACACCATTTGGATTTATCCTTAGTAGCTCCAGGTTTATCAGTTTTCCTTGGTCATCTAGCCTTGTCACCTAAATTCTGCATAGCAAGTATTAGTTCATGATTATCCACAGAAAAACAATACTCAGATATTGGAGGATAATCTTCATCATCTTCGTCTTGTTCAACTGCATTCACATTGTGATTATCATGTTTAGAGTATGACTTGGATCGATTATTCTTAAAGAATGATCCTTGCTTTTTCTGTTTTGAGGATCCTGAGAATCTCTCTTGGTCCTTTTGTCATCTTCTAAACGAATGAACCTCAATGCCATGTTCCTCACTTCATCTAAATTCCTGCAAGGTGTCATAACAAGGTCATCATAGAATGAGGAATCCTTAAGCAAGACCATTTTGAATGCCTCTACAGTAGTGGCAATCTCCAAATTAGGAATTTCTAAGGATTCTTGATTAAACTTAGTGATGTAATCTCTTAATGATTCATCACGTCCCTGGGTTATTCTATATAGATCACTAGTTAACCGTTCAAAGGTTCTACTACATGAAAACTGGTTATTGAACAAATTAACTAGATGAGAAAATGAAGTAATTGAGTAAGGAGGAAGAATTAGCAGCCATTTGAGTGCTAATCCAGTGAGTGTGGATCCGAAGCCCTTGCAAAGGCAGGCTTCCTTCAATCTTTCTGGAATGGGATTGATCTCCATCCTTACCCGGTATTGTGTCACATGCTCCTCTGGATCAGTTGTACCATCGTATAGCTTCGTGTTGGGGGTTTGAAAGCGTTTTGGTATATCAGCATTGCATATAGGATGTGCAAAGCAAGACACCCTATGACTTCCATCCGGGATCTCGAGAATGGGCTTAACCACTCTTGGGACGCTGGATATCATAGCCTTAAGCTTCTGGAGCTCCCGTGCCATAGCCTGATTGATACCTGTATCCTGCATAAAACCACAGTTAGTGCCAAAAGATTTATTGACATTGTTACCTCCTGATTGGTTTGGAACCGGTATCGCAGAAGTGTATCCAAAGGTGGACACTTCAGGTGTAAAAGTTGGACCAAATGAAGC
Organism: Scalesia atractyloides; assembly: GCA_947069175.1. Lineage (NCBI taxonomy): Eukaryota > Viridiplantae > Streptophyta > Magnoliopsida > Asterales > Asteraceae > Scalesia > Scalesia atractyloides. The sequence goes on along the minus strand of CAMTDV010000014.1, from coordinate 22,601,102 downwards.
AATAGTCTGCATAGGGATGAAGTCCCCTTTGTGAACTTCAGAATCCTTGAATATCTGACTCCTTGAGGATCCTTGATCCTGAAAGATATTGGGTGCAGGATACATGGGTGCTGAAGGTCTCGGAAGATACTCCATGGATCCTTGAACCTGGGATGAGGATCCTTGATGCTGGAAGTAAGATTATTTAGGTGGCACCGTCTCCAAGTATCCTGCCGAACTGAGGTAGGATCCTTGATGCTGATATGAGGATCTCTGAGGCTGGAATGGGGATCCATAAGGTTGGTAACGAGATGCTTGTGGCTGCGTCATTGCCAATGATCCATGCTCTAATCCTGAGGATCCTTGATATTGACACCAGACGTCTTGGAATGCTGAGTGGTTGCTGCTGGAGTGGCGAAATCCAATTACCTGGGCATCAATGGAGAATGATACTCCGTTGATCTCTTCTGTTCTTTGATTTCATCAATTTCACAAAGGATCCTCTGGTTAGTTTTGTCCTGCAGATCCATGTTTCCTTTCATCTGCAAAATCAAAGTAGACAGATCATTGTTAGTAGGTGTAGAGGATGAAACAGTAGAAGCCTTTGAGAAAACTGGTGTTGGCTTCTTCTGAGCATTATCAGCACTCTTCGCCGGTGCAGTGGGAATGGGAGGCAATGATGCACAAGTCTGAGATGAGGTAACCGCCGGCATGGCACTTGAAGCAGATTTTTCATGAGAAGCCACGTGATTGATGGAAATGAATATAAATGAATGAAATGAATGGAATTTTTCGAATTGAAGCACCGATTGCCCCACGGTGGGCTCCAAACTGTTTTGATCAAAAATCACAACAAGGATAATGTAACCAAACTTTGAATGTGAGGTTGGATGCTTGGTTATATGAACAAGTGTATGAACAATAATCAGAAGTAAATGACAATGAACACAATTATTTGTACGAGGAAAAAGCCCTTGATCAAAAGATGATCTCCGGCACAAAAAACCTCGGGTGATGGCAAATACCGATCACCAATTGGTATTAAGCAAAACCAATTACAACTTCAGAAATCTTGAGCTTGTTACAATGTCGCTAGTGTGCGTATCAGAGAGTAGTGTAGGTCACAGATGTGTGTGTTCGAGTCCCTATCTTATTCAAGCTCAATATCCCTTTTATTCAGCTAAAAACTATCCTTAACTAACTATCCGAAAATTGCGGCAATATCCCACGTTTACCAACAACGGTCAGGAACTCCTGGCACGTGCTGGAATAATGGCTTATTCCCATTGATTCCCAGTTGGAAGGTCATATTCGGAAAGCTCCTGCAAAACTATGCCATAATACATTGGAAACAATTGTTAGCTAATTAGAACAATAATGAGGATCAATGATCCTTAGTCTTCCTGCACCGTGTCTTGAGGATCCATGATCCAGACATAATGAAGGATATATGATCCATAAACATTAAAATTCTATTCCTAACACTATATATATGTGCTTTTATTGTATTGCATACCGTGGCCTTATCTTAATCACTTGGACGAATGTTTTGAACGATGTCACGCAACGATTTTCACTTAAATATATAAACCATACGAAGTTTTTTTTTAAATTGATTTATTACTTGGTTTTATAAAAGAAATGTTTTGGTCATAATTCATGGATACAAGTCTTTTATAAACTCTAACCAACTTTTTTAGTTGGTTAATTATTATTGCAACACCAAACACTTTTTGATACAAAGTTTTCACTTAATGACTCTAGTGGTCTGACGAGGTATTGCAATACATATACGAGGCTATGAATTTGACACACTCACAAAACCTATGTACTCGCCGGCAATTTTATGTTGACTCGTTTTCACATATGTTTCAGGAGCTTAGGTGTGACGAATTACAATGCATGGATCACATAGGAATGGACGGGCCTTAGTGACTATAAAACAAGAATGACAATTTACTTATGTTTTGTTTCCGTTTAATTCCCAAGAAAATGTAATCAAATTATAAATCCAATAACACGAAACTTCAAGTACCTTGTGTTGTTGAAACAATCTTGTAACGTGACTCCCCAACGTTTCCACCGTGGTTTGTTGTTTTTACGCGGTCAGGGTGTTACAGATTGGTATCAGAGCTCATGATTATAGGGAATTAGGTTATTAGTAATGCTTTGACCTAGGCTATAACCTTCCTAGGACCCTAACGCAAGTAAACTTGCGTTTAGATTTAAAATACGATACCATCACCTATCCTTAGGTGATTACCAAAAACAATACAAAAGTCACAAAATCTTTTCCGAAAACTTTTTACAAGAAAACACATATTCTTAAATGAACCGTTTCGACTCAAAGCTTTAAAAATTTTCAAAATCTCATCAAAGTTTGGGTTTTATTAATGTAAACACATGCAATCTGGAAGGGTGGGTCCCTGTACCCCGAGTTTTCTGTCTAAGGCTAGAGTGTTCGTACAAATCCACTTAATCGGACCAGTTACTCTTACCTGGGAACTCTTGGGGTGAGTGTCCACTTATAGGCTAAAGCATGTCTTCGCGATACATTATAAAGACCCATTTACTTTGATTAGTCACCGTGTGTCGTTTGTTTGTTTTGAGAAACGAACGAATGACCGCAATCCTTATATTTCGTCGATATTTTCAATGTCTCTTATATTTTATCAAATGTCAATATCACACATTTTCTCTCATGTTTCCTCTCTTTTAGAATGCCTCCTCAACGTGATGCAACTCAAAATGCCAAAATAGCAGCACGTATCGCTCAGCAAATTGCTGCCGTACTCCCGAACCTAGTGACCCAACTAAATCAAGCGAACAACAATAACAATAACAAAACAATGCACTGCTCCATGCAACTATAAACAATTCTGTTCGGCTAAACCACTATCGTTTTCTGGGTCTGAAGCAGCTACTGGGCTCCTGCAATGGTTTTAGAGTCTTGAAAGTACATTCCGTCATGTGCAATGCCCAAATGAGCAAAAAGTTTTGTTCGCGTCAAGTGTATTCAAGAAAAGAGCTCTTACATGGTGGAATGGTGTGATGAGAGATAGGGGTGCCGATGTGGCATTGGCACAAACCTGGGAAGAGCTTAGGGTTCTTATGATGACGGAATTCTGCCCTCGCCATGAGCAAAGGGCGCTCGAAAACGAACTTCATGATCTCAAGCAGGACAGTGGAGAGCATCGTGCCTACACTGACCGTTACGAGGAGTTAAGCTTGTTGTGTCCGACAATGGTGACGCCTTTGGATAAGGCGATTGAGAAGTATATCGATGGCTTGCCTGATCCTGTTCAGGACATTGTCACTGGGAGACCCTACCATTGTTCGACAAGCTATCGAACAAGCTGCAACCCTGACCGAGTCTTAGGTCAAAAAGGGTAACCTTCATCGCAAAGGCGACAATAAATCATCCACCAAGACAACCCAAGAGAAAACAAAGGAAAACAAATTTGAATCCTCCAAGCGATCAAGGAAGTGTAAGGCTTCGCAGAACTTTGGTATGACTGCTCAACCCAATCAAGCTGTTCCTAACCCGCCAGCTCAGCCTCCTGTGAGGAAACCATATGCTGGTACCGCACCGTTTTGTAACTGTTGCAATGGTCACTACCAAGCTCATCTGCAGTGTCGACAATGCACTACTTGTGGAAAACTCGGTCACGTAGCCAACATCTGTCATTTCAACCCAAACCAAGCTGCACAGAACCTTGTCCAACCATAAGCAAATCCCGTTCGACCTCACTTTCCACCGGGTCATGTTTTAACTGCAGCGAGATGGGTCACTACAAGAACAATTGCTTGAAACTAATCAATGCTAATCAAGCTCGTGGACGAGCATTCAATATCAACGCCAGCAAGGCCTGTGCTGATAACGAAGTCGTTAACGGTATGTTCCTTGTTAACAATAGTCCTGCTTCAGTTCTTTTTGATTCGGGTGCTGATAGAAGTTTTGTGTCCTTAGCCTTTGAACCTTTGCTTTCAATGCCGAAAACTAAACTAGGAAAGCCCTTGTCAGTCGAAATAGCTAGTGGCGAACCCTTAAACTTGATTCTGTCATTTGTGGTTGCCAATTGAACCTCAATAACCAATTTTTTGCCATTGACCTCACGCCAATGCAACTCGGGAGTTTTGACATCATTATAGGAATGGATTGGTTAACTAAACACCATGCTGAGGTGATCTGTTTTGACAAGATAGTTCGAATACCTCTTCCCTCTGGTGAAGTCTTAGAAGTTCGTGGAGAAAAACCTGTTAGTAGTCTTAAACTCATGACATGTACCCAAGCCCAAAAATACCTACGAAAGAACTATGTAGCCTTCCTGGCACATCTTGTGGAGGAGAAAGGCAAAAGCAAAACTATCCAGGACATCCCCGTTGTTCGGGATTATCCTTAGGTCTTTCCTGAAGAGCTACCTGGTTTACCTCCTATATGACAAGTTGAGTTCTGTATTGATCTTGTACCTGGTGCCAACCCTACTGCTAAATTTCTTTACCGTCTTGCACCGTCTGAGATGCAAGAATTATCAAAACAACTTCAAGAACTCTCTGACAAAGGATTCATTCGTCCGAGCTATTCACCTTGGGGCGCTCCTGTCCTATTCGTGAAAAAGAAGGATGGATCTTTCCGTATGTGTATCGATTATCATGAGCTAAACAAACTCACGATCAAAAATCGATATCCCCTACCTCAAATTGATGATCTTTTCGATCAACTACAAGGTGCTACCTTCTTCTCCAAGATCGATCTGCGTTCTGGGTATCATCAGCCACGTGTACTCGAGGAAGACATTCCCAAGACTGCTTTCCGCACACGATACGGTCACTACTAGTTTACTATCCCTTCGGTTTGACAAATGCTCCAGTCGTCTTTATGGACTTGATGAATCGGGTTTGTAAACCTTATTTGGACAAGTTCATCATTGTTTTCATCGACGACATTCTCGTTTATTCCAAGTCTCGAGCCGAACACGAACGCATCTCCGATTAACAATGGAACTTCTGAAGAAAGAACAACTATATTCTAAATTCTCCAAATGCGAGTTTTGGCTAAAATAAGTTCAATTCTTGGGACACATAGTCAACGAGCAAGGTATACATGTGGATCCTTCCAAAATCACCGCGATTAAGGATTGGAACACACCACATACTCCCACAGAAGTTTGCTCATTTCTTGGTCTTGCTGGATATTATGGTCGATTCATCACAAACATCTTAAAGGTTGCGGTTCCCATCACTGCTTTGACTCAGAAGAATAAGCCTTTTGAGTGGGGACCTAAACAAGAGGAAGCCTTCCAAACTCTGAAACAATAACTTTGCGATGCTCCTATCTTATCTTTACCTGATGGCAATGATGGTTTTGTTGTCTATTGTGACGCATCGAATCTAGGTCTTGGTTGTGTTCTCATGCAAAGAGATAAAGTCATAGCCTATGTGTCAAGACAATTGAAAATCCAAGAGAAGAACTACACAATTCATGATCTTGAGTTAGGTTGCTGTAGTTTTTGCTCTCAAAATTTGGAGACATTACCTTTACGGTACAAAATGTGTGGCCTTCACTACCATAAAAGTCTCCAACACATATTCAATCAAAAGGAGCTAAATATGAGACAAGGACCCGGGTCGAACTTTTAAACGACTACGACTGCGAAATTCGCTACCATCCTGGCAAGGCGAATGTCGTAGCCGATGCACTGAGTTGTAAGGAACGTGTCAAGCTACATTTTGTTCGAATTCAATCTGATATCGAGACACGTATCCTTCAAGCGCAACGTACATGTGTGAACCAAAGCTTGCTAAAAAATAAGCTGCCACAAATCTCAAACTTCAACTCACAAAAGACAATATATTACTCTATTATTTGAACCGTTTGTGGGTTCCAAGTCAAGACAATCTTCGCACCTTATTGATGGACGAAGCCCATAAGTCTCGTTATTCAATCCAATCTGGTGCAGACAAAATGTATAAGGATCTCCGTACCCAGTATTGGTGGCCGGGTATGAAAATGGATATTGCCTTGTATGTGTCGAAATGCCTAACTTGTCTTAAAGTCAAGGCTGAACATCAACGCCCATCTGGTCTGCTTGAACAACCAGAAATACCGGTATGGAAGTGGGAGAACATTGCGATGGATCTCATCATAAAACCTACCGCGCACATCTAGAGGTCATGATGCTATTTGGGTAATCATTGATCGTCTAACAAAGTCAGCACACTTTTTGGCAATTCGTGAGGATTTCTCAGCTGATAAACTTGCTAAGATCTATGTTGATGAGATTGTATCTCGTCATGGTGTTCCTTTGGACATCATATCTGATAGAGATGCTCGGTTCTCATCTCATTTTTTGAAAGACCATGCAATCTGCCATTGAAACCAAACTCAATCTGAGCACTGCTTATCATCCTCAAACGGATGGACAAACCGAAAGGACGATTCAAACACGGGAGGATATGCTTGGAGCATGTGTGATCGACTTTGGTGGTAGTTGGGATTCGCATCTACCGTTGATCGAATTCTCCTACAACAATAGTTATCACACCAGCATCGACATGGCACCTTTCGAAGCTTTATACGGTCGAAAATGTCGTTCACCTGTCTGTTGGAATGAAGTTGGAGAGCCTTAATTCACTGGACCTGAACTCATCCACGACACAACAGACAAAGTCAAGAAAATACGCGATAACCTCCTGACAGCTAGAAGCCGTCAAAAGAGTTGTGCGGACAAGCGACACAAGCCCTTGGAATTCCAAGTTGGTGATCATGTCCTACTCAAGGTATCCCCTTGGAAAGGAGTGGTCAGATTTGGAATGAAAAGAAAACTTGCACCACGATATGTTGGACCATTCAAGATCGTTTAGAGAATCGGAAAGGTGGCCTACCGACTTGAGCTACCTCCTGAACTTGGGAATGTTCACCCAATATTCCACGTGCCCAATATAAAGAAGTATTTAGCTGGCACAAATCTTCACATTCCCCTCGACGAAATTCACGTTGATGACACTATGCACTTTGTCGAGAAACCCGTGGAGATTTGGGACCGTGAAGTCGAAAAACTCAAGCGACTAATACTGATAGTCAAAGTTCGCTGGGAATCCAAATGTAGCCCAGAATTTACTTGGGAACAAGAGGATCAAATGAAAGCGAAATACCCACATCTGTTTCCACAATTTTCCTCTAATTAAATTTCGGGACGAAATTTCCTAAAGTAAGGGAGACTGTGACATTTGTGATGATTCGATCATGTAACGATTCTGAACAATTTGTCAATCGATGAAATATTGTGTTTTATTTCTGAGATTTGTATTTTTATCATTACATTTGCACAATTTCAATTTTTGCATGATTCCAAACTCTCAAATAACTTCTGGAAGTGAAATCGCAAACTGTTATACAAACGTAATCAGTTTAAGGCGACGTACACTCCGAAACAATGACACAAGCCAAAAATACCTTAAATAACCTTTACATAACTTAGAAATAAGTTTTGAAGGGTTCGGTATGGCAAAACATGCTTATTCAACTCCAGGGACTATTTTGCAAATTCTGCGAAAGTATGCCGATTCGCGTATTTCTTAATATGGAACACGTACGTACATCTAAAAATTTTTGTAATCATTAAAATCTTGTATTTTAATGATTGGAATGCAAAAATATCATTCGTTACGCAATTACGATTGTTTTCGCGTTAATTAAAGTGTTCGTCGTAATTAAGCAAAAACGCAACCGTACAACCGAACGAACCGACATCCGTGACATTTTTGGACATATTTCAAGTTCCCAAAGCTTTATCGTCCTTATAAAGCTTAAAAATCAGGTTAACGGGTGTTAGAAATGCCAAAACGCGACAAAACGAGTCAAGGGGCCTGTTTTGCCAATTTTACACATTGTTGCCCAGGTCATAGGCTTACGGACCGTAAGCCTATACACCTTACAGTCTGTAAGGCATATCCAGCACAGCAGAAAGGTGGCAACTTCTTGTTTCTTTGCTTGGACACCAAGAACTCGAAATAGCCAGCTTTGTACCTGCAAGAGACACCTGTTAGGACATCCCTAGGATCATGCCAACACATTGGACATGTGTGAGGATCTTGTGGCTTCAAGATTACTATAAAAGGCCATCAAATTTGGCCATTTTCTTTGCTCATTCCTTCTTCTCCCTCATCTTGCTCTAAGTTGGAGTGCTACCACCTTGTGGAGGCCTCCCATCTGAGCATTCTTCATCCTAGAACACAAGTAAGTGTTCTACCTAGTCTCGTTCTTTTATTTTGGCTATTTTGAGCCAAAAGTCAAATAGTTTGACTTTTTGTTTGACTTTCGGTTCTGATCATTTTGGTCAAAGTCATAGTTCAATTGAACTTTGCATCGTGATCGTAATCACGAAGGTTATGATCCATAGCGATCACGCCTACTGATTACCATATTTACTAGTAGAAGTGACGAGTCAAAGTTTCGGTCAAAATGCGCATTATGTGCATTTTGCGACAGAACTATTTTCGGGTATCAAACAATAAGTTTTGATACCAAAACATTTTTATAACTTAGTTAGACATGTTTTGACATGTCTATCTCGTCACTTTTAGTTTAGTGCTTATTTAGGGTTGTAAGTCGAGAGATCTTGACCACCGCTTTGACTTTCGAATCCGACCCATTTGGTCGATCTTAGGATCCGACCAAACACATATTTGTGACCATAATTGTATAGGGAATAACCCTCGGAGGTTATACCTTATGGTCAAGTCGTTTGGTTAATGTTATGTTAATTGCTTATTTGCCTTATAAATGACCAAAATGGCATTTTTGCGCATAAATCAATTTTAAGCATATGTAACCAACATTTTGACAAATAAACTGATGTTGCAACTATATTAAACTTTTTTTGGCATAAAAGACTTATCATAACACATATCTAACCATCCAAACATATATTTACGCAAATGACCTGTTAAAGTAGCGTAAACTACCTTAACGAGTCATAACGGGACAAAAGCACTTAGGATCATTTCGAAATCAGAATGCTAACTTTATTAAACCATTTCATATGAGTTCCAACACTCATTTGGTTTATAAGGCTTCATTCTATCCGAATACTCTGATTAAAGTCTCGATATTTACATAGTTATCCGATTTTAGGACACACTTGAATTCTCGGACTCTTGAGTTTGTTTGATCATTGATAACAAAGGACATACTAGTAATCCCAAGCGAGTACATAGCTCCCCTCTTTTTACGTTTTGAAAATATTTTGGGGTGATTCATATGTGTTAAATCATTTTCAAGTTTTCCAAAAACAAAGACTATGGCTTATATAACAATACGATTTCAATAATGTGAACGAACTTGTTGGTGCGTTGTATCCATAACAAGAATGACATTCATTAACTTTGGCAATTTGGAGGCAAAGCTCTGTCAATTTGGATTCTTGACGTTTAATCAATAAACTTGATGTTTAACTGATTAATTCTTGTCTATTGGTAAACTTGTCATAATATTTCCGCTATTATGGAAATAGATATCAAATCTAGGTTCCTAAGCATCGAGGATCGGCCTACAAGTGGTATCAGAGCAGGATTGACCTAATTTGAAGACATTAGACATAGAACATCTCATCTTCTACTCATTTCTTCTATTTTTATTTTTCTTGGACAATTCACGGATAAGATGGACTGATTTTCAAGTATGTTACGTAAAATCCATAATAGATAAACCCTTGAAAAGATCAGAGCTTAAAACAAACGAATTCATGCCAAAAAATTGAACAACCATGTTTGAAATCATAACTTTGTTCGAACTTGACTGAAAAATTCATATTTTTCATCAAGCTCGCCCGAACTTGACTGATTTTTCAACATTTTTACTCAAGTTCGCTCGAACTTGACTGTTTTTTCATCATTTTTAGTCAAGTTCGCCCGAACTTGATAAAAATTTGTTGAAAGTCTATACAAGTTCGCCCGAACTTGCTATCTCTTGAAAATTAACATAAGTTCGCTCGAACTTGTTAAGTCTGTGACAAGTTCGCCCGAACTTGTCTAAGGTTTCGAAAAAAAAAAATAAAAAAAAGTCTCGGACATTATATATCGTTAGATTCGTATTAACGAGACGAGTTTAAAGCTCTAATCTGGTAAAAACAATTTTCCGAAAAATTATAAACGTTTTTAGCAAACCGATACGTTAATTTTGTCGATTAAAAGGTCAATTTTTTTTTAAAATTGTCTGTTTGCTAATCATTTGTCAAGTGTTTGAACGACAAATATATTTGGAAAACGAAATGGAGTCCGTGAAGCCGTCAAAGTTGATGAGTATGAAGTTTGGAAAGGAAAATTTGAGAGCTGGGTCCAAGCTATGCATTTCCGCAGTTGGGTCGCAATTGAGACAAGTTATGTCGTTCCTAGAGATGAGAATCAAAAAATTCTGGAGAAGTGCAACTATTCTACTCAACAGAAAGATGATTATTTTGCAGAAAAGAAAATGATTGATCTTATCCAGTAATCGGTTAAGGAAGACATCCTGATACTTTTACCATAATACAAGACTGCGAAAGAATTATGGACATCTGAAGAATAAGTTTCAAGAGAGTGTAGTAGTTAAGAACTGTGAAGCTCTAGTTTCAACTATATCCACAAATGAGTCTTCAAGTTCTAAACCAGTCTGCCCGGTCTATGATGTAGAAAATTATCAGGTAGATAATGACAAACTCTTGAATTAGATTGAGAGTTTGACATTAGAAAATAAAAAATTAAAAGAAAACGAAAAGAATTTTGAAAACAAAATAAAAATTTTAGAAAATGAAAAATTATAAATGATAGTAGATTTTCAAAATGAAATAAAAATGTTTAAAAATGATAAAATTGTTCTTGAAAAATTAAATATAGAAAATCAAATAGCATTAAATTCTCATATTGAGAAAATAGCTCAACTTGAAAAAGAAGTTGAAACTGTTATAAATAAAGCTGCTAATTCAGCAAAATTATTGAAAGGATTTGTGACTTTCTCATTAGAGTTAGAACATATATGTCCAAAACCCATCAATGATAAAAAGAAAATTCCAATAAATGACAATGTCATAAATTATGACGATGTCATAATTGAGAATTGTGATGATAATACCGATGATGAAAATGATAAAAAGGATATATTTTTAAACTTAAAGAAAAATTTCAAGAAACTGTTCAATCTGCTGAAAAAGGTGAATGTTCAACGCAAAAACCTTCTAAGCAGAATGGAGAACAAAAACAACATGAAAAACAAAATTCTATAAATTTTCAAAACAAAAATAAAAGCTCATCGGTACGGTCATCCAATCATTATAAAAACTCACAAAAATTTGAGAATAAGTGGTGCAGGTCGGACTACAGTGCTTTAAAGTCAAATCAATTTTTACAGAAGAAGCAGGAAAGATGACTACTACACGTCAAATCAATGTGCTGATTTGGGTGTTTGGTTTGAATAGAGAGATTGGTACGATAACAGAGTGTGTTACAATTGTGGATTGGTGGACACATTGCTGTTAACTGCCTGAAAAAGAGATTTGATACGAGAAGATGCTATAAATGTCAAATCAAAGGTCATATTTCCAGGGATTGTCTGACTAATCTGAAAAGAAGATCGGTTAAATCTCAGGGGGAGAAAAGACCAGAGGAGAAGAAAAATGAGAAAACTGTAGAGAAGCCCAAAGAACAAAAAGTCAAGTTATCACAAGGACAAAAAGACAGATTGAGAAAAAAGAGGAAAAAAGTTGGAGAGTATTTGGAAAGATTTTGTCCTCGGATACGTCTAAAAAATCAGATAAAAGTTCTAATGAGTCATTTTACTCACAGTCAAGTAAAACGAATTCATCAGATACAAATCTGAGGACAAAAGAGAGAGCAGTGGAGAAAAATTTGATAATTCAAACAGTTAAAAAATCAAAGAAAGTAAAATTTTCAAATAAACTTTCTATCAAACTGTTTGAATATAAAAAAGAGTGTGAATGTTTGTTTACTTCAGATATTAATGATTTTGGTAAACCTAAATCCATATTGGATTGGGTTCCAATTCAAAACTGATTAAATTTTGTTTGAATGTGAAGGATAACCAAGCTTCAAGCCAAAGGTCATTTCAGAAGCAGTGGTTGTTTATACAGAGAGACAAGAGACAGGAGTGATATTCCACACAAACAAAATGGTAGTCTCGCGTTCACATTCGTAAAAAGTCGTTAAATGGTTAAAATGGAAGATTCTTATTTTCGATTTTAATAAGATGTTTTCAACTTTAGGGGGAGGAAAAACTTTTAAAATTGTAAAAAATTCTTGTAAAATTGAAAAACACCCTTTCGAAATCATTATAGATAGATAAAATGATTGAAAAAGCCAAAAACAATAGAAAATCTTAAAATATCAAAAACATTGAAAAATGAAAAACGAGATTATTTGTGCGAATAAAGGAAATGATAGTACATCAGTGGACTTTCAGAGTATGCTAAGGATTTGTTAAGTTTAAAAGTGATAAACTAGTCTTACTGTGGATGTGTCGATAGGCTTTACACGTTCAGTAAATTGTTTCCGGGATATAAACTAAAATTTTCAACTGCTTAATCTTGTGGATTAACGCATCTTGGATATATGGACTTAGTACTCTGAAATTTCGTTTGAGAGATTGCCTGATTCTGATATACGAGGTCTTTATAGATAGTTGATATCTGGGGTATTATACAAGTTCTTTTGATTTTGCGGAAGCAATAGCCTAGAACTTCTATATTACTTTTGCTATAAACCCCAAACTGGATACAAACTTGAAAAGTATCGAAAGATCTAATTAATTACAGTGATTAAAAGATTCCTTAATTGGAACACACCTCAAAGTCGAGCCTTCATCTCTTTGTCTGTACGGTAGTACTAACCTGAGCTCTCAAGGTCTTGCACAACCCAGATACAGATATCAATTACGCTATATTCACCTGTAAGATAAAATCTAGTGAATCTTGATACGGGAGTATATTCAAGAAGTGGGAACCGCAGTTAAGTCAAGTTTCATAATTCTAACTAACATATCTTGGAACAATTGAGAAATGTGTTAAAGTTTAGGTGTACAAACATATCAACAATTTAGGTAAACAAGTTTAAAACTTAAAGTCATTAAAAGGTCAACGGTACTGGTGATATGTCTCAAAAACTGATATGATCCTCTAGCACGTTTTCTCACAAAAATACAAACTGTAAAATTACATTTTAGTATGTTTACATTTCTGCATTCAATATTAAAAATCCAAAAAGATTTTTTTCTCATATCTTCCATGGAAACCTAATAATGTTGAATGTGAGCCGGACCAACGAGACTGTTAAGAAACTATTTGTGTGTGGATACGTGTGATTGTTCTTAATCGTCAAATCTTAAAGATTCGGAACATCATTTGAGGGGGAGCTAGATAAACATGTTGATTGAAGATAACAGAAAGCTTAAAGTAAGGGGGAGCATTCATGATAAAGTTATTCAAGAAGTAAAGATCAAGAGAACATTAAAGACTCAGGAAATTATTTGAAGAATGATAACAACAGCAACATTCAAGGGGGAGTCTGTTGATGCATATGTGTTGCCTACGTCATCGTATAATATCGAGTCAATATTTAGGAGCGAAATGTCGAAGTTTATGTATGTAAAAGGTCAAGTTCGCTTGAACTATATATGTTGTAGTCAAGTTCGGCCGAACTTGCACTCCCCAAGCGAACTTGCACTCCTATAAATAGGAGTCTTGACATTTCATTTGTAACTTTAGAGATTTTGTCACGATAGAGGCGAAGCTCTGTCCAAGTGTTTCCAGGATCTGTAACATTGAATATTAATGAAACGGTGATTAAATAGAAACAAATGAGTGTATCCACTGTTGCCTATGCAAACGGATTCCGCACGTTTACCTTAGGTTTGTAGATTAGTGCCCCAACGATCTGTATAACGGACCTACATTAAGTTTGGCCAAGCCGACCAATAGTAAGTTATGGTACCATAGGACTGACAACCCCGTTACCAAAATTCCTGGTGTTTGTGGGGAAGTTTGGGGAAAGACCGAAACTTTATTTGTAACAAACCCTTTGGTGGTTTGTTATACGATGAGAGACCCTTTGATGGTCTCAGACGAGTCAACAAAGGTTTGAATGTATTCACGAAACGACCAAAAGTTTTCACAATTAAAACAAGGACAATTGGTTTATAACAAGGACGATTGGTTTATAACAAGGACGATTGATTTATAACAAGTACGATTGGTTTATAACAAGGATGATTGGTTTATAACACGGTCATTTGGACGATTGGTTTATGGTAGGTGATTTAGATAACGAGACGGGTGTAATATAATAAAAGCATGGTGGATACGTCGTTGGTACTTCGATACCGTGGCCTTATCTTAATCACTTGGACGAATATTTTGAACGATGTCACGCATTGATTTTCACTTAAAGATATAAACCATACGAAGTTTTTTTAAATAGATTTACTACCTCTGTTTTATAAAAGAAATTTTTTGGTCATGATTAATGGCTACCAGTCTTTTATAAACTCTAACCAATTTGTTTTAGTTGGTTAATTATTATTGCAATACCAAACACTTTTTGATACAAAGTTTTCACTTAATAAATGTAGTGGTCGGACGAGGTATTGCAACACATATACGAGGCCATGAATTTGACACACTCATAAAACCTATGTACTCGCCATCAGTTTTTATGCTGACTCGTTTTCACATATGTTTCAGGAGCTTAGGTGTGACGAATTACAATGCATGGATCACATAGGAATGGACGGGCCTTAGTGACTATAAAACAAGAATGACAATTTATTTATGTTTTGTTTCCGTTTAATTCCCAAGACAATGTAATCAAATTATTAATCCAATAAAACGAAACAATCTTGTAACGTGACTCCCTGACGTTTCCGCGGTTTGTTGTTTTCACGCGGTCGGGTGTTACAGGACAAGCTAGGTTTTTTCAGTAAAACCAAACATGGCAATAAATTTTATTTTGATGCCGTTGCCAGTTCTATGCGAAATGTTCATGAGGAATACAAAATGTAGACATTTGATGGACAATCTCAGAGTTGCATGAGATGTTAATTACTGCCGAGGTTAATATGGGAGCTATAAAACAAACCTTACCAAAAGTCAAGGCAAGAAAAAACACTGATTGAAAGCAATGAGATTGCAACGAAGAAAACAACTAAAAAGCTTCTAATGAGGCCTTATTGCTACATTTGCAAAAGGATCGGACACTAGATGAACAAATGCTCAAGCTATATTGTTGAGTTAAGGAAGGGAAAAGCTTGTGGGGATGACTATAACATCCCGCCTTTGGCACCACCAATATTGTCTGCTTTGCCTACAAAGATATCATAGAGTTTTTTTTTCTTGCTTCGGTGGAGACTTCCCAAGAGGTCACCCATCCGAGTACCACTCCCACCTGAGCACGCTTAACTGTGGATTTCTCCCCTCATCCACTAGCATTAAACTTAAAACGCGTTTGTGATTTAAGATTGAGGACATTCCTTATGAACCAAGAAGCTCTCATGTCTACAGCCGATGTAGGATATACCTTGGGTGTTTACGATCAACCTCCCCCACGCCAGTTATAGGCTCATCGTTCTAGATGAGGTTTGCCCCCACCATCCTAATCAGGGATGTGGAATTTGCCTAATGTGTCAGTCTAAACACCCTTGGGGACTCAATAGTGATCATTGAGGGTTGTCCCACCATCTTGAATGGCATACCACCACCATCCTAATCAGGAGTAGCTCTGATACCATTTTTGACATCACGTATCTCGTACCACCATATTTTCGTTTTGCCCACAAAGAGCTCAGGAATATATGTCTGGTTGCTCCGGTGGAGACTTCATAGAAGGTCACCCATCCTAGTACTACTCCTACCTGAGCACGCTTAATTGTGGAGTTCTTCTCTCATCCACTAGCATTTAACCTAAATTGTTTCGTGATTTAAGAGTTAGGACATTGCTTATGAACCAAAAATCTCTCAAGTCCATGGTTGATATGGGATTTTCCTAGGATCTTTATAATGGCATTTCAGGTATATTCGTTATCTCGTCATGGGTGTTTTACATCGAATGTGGTACTCACATCTACAATAATTTATAGGGACAAAGAAGAGTTAGAGAAATGAGAGCAGGCGACTTGGAACTCTATGTTGGCAGTGGATTAAGAGTTGCAATCAAAGCAATAGGAAAGTATAGACTACTCTTTTAAAATAGTCTTTATATACATTTAGACAACATTTGCTATGTACCTAGGTTAACTAGAAACATTATTTCAGGCAAGACTGCGTAATGTAATATATGAGATAAACATCAGTTCTTCATGCAACGATAACATGATATACACACTAAACACCAAAAAAAGAAGTCTCACTTCAATTGGTGGATTGTTTGAATCCATCATAATCGAGACCTTTGATGAGGCGAATCATATTAAAGTAGAAAGACAACCAAGGACCCTTTTCACCGTTATTGGTGAACAAGCCAAGGATTTATTAGGTATCATATTGTATATGGTCCTTTCCAAACGATGTCTAGATCAGGTGAAAGTACTTATTTACATTTACTAATGAATTTAGAAGATATGGTGATGTTTACCTATTAAAATATAGACACGAATCCTTTGAAATGTTGAAATTCTTCCAAAATGAAGTATAAAACCAACTTTGTAAAACTATAAAGGCTATTCGATCAAACTGAAGTGGTAAGTTTCTAAGCTATGAATTTGACGAGCATCTTAAGAAATGTGTTACCATTTCTCAACTTATAACACGTGGAACACCACAGTCAAATGCCATGTTTGAGAGAAGAAATCGAACCTCGTTAGACATGGTCTGATCAATGACAAGTCGTACGAATCTGCCTCTCTCCTTTTGGAGTTATGCTCTTGAAATTGCTGCTAAAAATGTCAATATGGCTCCAAATAAGATAGTAGAGATGACACCATATTAGACATGTGTAACACCCAACCTGAGACCCCATGCGACCATGCACAGCTCACATCTGACTTAACAGTGGAAACGTATCATGTCATGCTAACCGTGTGTATGTGTTTAAACAATTTATACCTAAGCTTACATTGGTGAGCTCAAGCACAACTTACGTATAAACATGAACATGTCCGTTAAATTTACATGCTACATATGCTATCGACCTTTAGGATTGAGCATGCTTCACCATTGGGCCCTCATTCCAATATTGTTCGCTTTGTGCACAAAGAGCTCACATATTTATATTTGGTTGCTCTAGTGCAAACATCCCAAAAGGTCACCCATGTTGGTACTACTCCCACCTATGCACGCTTAACTATAGAGTTCTCCCCTCATTCACTAGGATTAAGCCTAATACGTGTTGGTGATTTAAGAGGTAGCACATTCCTCATGAACCAAGAATCTTTACCGATGTGGGATTTGCCTTTGGGTGTTTACATTTCCCGCCCCTAGTTATGGATTCATCGTTGATATACATCAGGTTCGGTTACTGAAATGGGTTAACTGGGTCGCATTGTTACCCGCATCCGAACCCGAAGACTCGCCATGATCCGACCCATTTGTAGCAAATTAGAGCCATGTTTTTTTATTGTCTATTTTATTTCCAATTTATGCAACTTAATTCCCACATTTCTTCTTTTTATTTTTTCTGCATTCTAGTTCAAAGTTTGTGATAGTGGTCAAAGTCAGTTTGCATGTTTTTAGGTAGTGGGTCAGTTTCTTTTTTATTTTCTATATGTACGAGCAAATGGGAATATGCAAAGTTAGTGAGTTTATGAGTAAAGAATTTCTTTTAGTTAATTTTTTCTTAATGGATTTTGAGGTGAATTAATTGTTACATTGCTAGCACAAATTTGGCATATTTGTGTGGTGTTCTTTGGAATCTAATCACAAGTTTAGATGGTGATTTCTGTATCCTAAACTCATATTAGAGTGCCATACGGATTGATCGAGTGGTGTATCTGTATCTCGAGTGACCTGTAGCCTATCCATTTCTTTAGAATTTTAATTTTATAGCCGTTACTGAACCGTTTGCTATTAATCGTCCTTAATGAGGTTTTCCCCAACAATTATGAACTTGTCACTGTTTCGGAAATCAATACATGAAACTCATAAACCATTTGTTATTGTATCAGGTAAAAGCATGACAAAAAGGGCATTTCGAAATCATTCCACGTCATGTGTCCACGTTCTAGGAACATGGGATTTAGGAAATCCTCAGTTAGGTAAAGGTTTAGTAATTAGTCATCACCACGACTGGTATCAAACAACGCTACATTGTTTAGACATGATTGATCAACAATTAAAGAAAATAAAACTAATAAAATTGTTTAGCAGTCAAATCCTATGATTTTGGAATGTAAAGTATTAACAACTTTGGTATTTATCAGCTACACTATATTAAAATGTTATTTTGTACTTGCTTATATGAAGTTTATAGGAATTATTAACATCATAGTCAATATATTACCTAACAACTTTTTTTTAGAATAAAGTCAAGAATAAAACATCAAACAAAAATAATATAATTGAATATATGTTGTGCTATAAACATAATGTGAGAACTTTTTAGATTAGTATTCAAGTTTTAGAAATATTTCAATTATGTCACATAAACTTTTTTGTTTGTCTTAATTAGGTCACACCACTTTTTTTTATTTATTTATTTTAACGGCAAATTTGGATCACTGACAGACCACTGGAGTATCATCGTGCCACCAGAGGAACCACCCGATCATATCCATCTCCACTAGGCATAATGTCACACCAATTCAGTTGGAAACCCAGTAAACATGGGAAACCCCCTTGTGAGAATCGAACCCAGGACCTATTGATTCCAAAACCTTATCCCACCACCAAGATGCCACTAGGCTATAAAGCCATGAGCGTCACACCACTTATATTTTATAAAATTATAGGTTTTTTCATCTATTTCATAGACAACTTTAGTGATGTGGTTTTTTTTTTACTTTTTTCCTTTTATTTAATGATGATGTCGAGTGTTGACGTGGATTTTAACATGTTTTATAATTTTTAATATAATTAACAGGTTTTTTAATATATTACAATTATTAAATATCCCAACATCAACATCTTCTCCTACATTTCTTTCTTGACACATAAAAAATCTGAAAATGACTCGATTGAAAGTTAATTGACCTAATTAGTAAAAAAAGGTGTAAGTGACTTAATTGAAATACTTTTGAAAGTTGATTACTATTTTATGAAATTTCTTATAAACATATGCCAACACCTACCCAATGTAAAAATAAATAAATGCTAGTATTATAAAAGAGCACTCCCCCATTCCAACACACTTGCATACACATATAGTATCTGATCAAAATGTCATCTTCCCAAATTGTAAACATTGCCGTAAAGGAATTGGTATCGGCAAGATCGTTAACAGAGTTGACATCTGATGTCAACTCTTCACATGCGGGGCTTGAAATCTGACTTGGGTTTCTTCAACTTTCGTATCGGTATATACCTAGGGACTAAAATTGTAGACAAATGAAAATTTGAAGGATGAATTTGGTTATTTACTCTAAGAAATATTTAATAGTAATAAAGGTTGAGTCAGTTCTTTCATTTATTGTTTCTTTTTCTTTTACCTTTGTTGTCAAACCGTCGGCGTTATTATTCCACACACGATAACATGAAATGTCATCAAACTTAGTAATTCGTCTTTTATCTCTTAAGAATTTTCTGTAACAATCCATTTGTTCACTCTTTCGTATCCTTTTAACGTATTATATCAGAATTTACATTTTTTCTATTTCTGATACTAAAATCATCTATAGTATTAAACTATTTATTTTTTTATATCATACAAGTAAACATGAACAAATAGTGTAAGAATCAATTATACAAACGGATTTCAAGACATACAAAATGACCTTAACATGAGAAGTGAGAAAACAATTCTTTTTCTTTTTGAATTTTTTTCTTCTATTCAAGTATGATTTTTAATTGTAAAATGTAAAAAAAATATCTCTAGTAGAGCTGTTATAATTATAATTACTTTAGAATAATTATAATTACTCTACTAGTATAAAAACACGGTTTTAAAAAAAATTAAGACTAAAATACATGGTAAAAAATAATAATATAAAATATATGTTAAGACTCATTTGTACCAGTTACTATAAATAAGTAATTGTATATCTAGAAAAAAAAATTTAAAAGTTAAAAAGCTTGAGTTGTTTTGGTTGTTATGTTATGTTTAAAACACATTGTTTCGCTTGTTTTTAGGTATTTAAGGTGTATGCAAGCATGTAAATAATAAAAGTACTTAGGAAACAATACTCCAAGGAAAGTAGAATCACGACGTGTTTTGTCACACCCCCAAATTTCCACTTGCGGAGTTTTAGCACGAGGCATGTGACGTACCAGGATCTAGCCACTATCATGTCGAACTATAGTAAATAATATAAAACAAGTCATCATGTTCAACATGAAAAGTAAACTTCAAATTAAACATTAAAAATAGTATGTGTTCAGCGGAAGCAAACGTACAATTGTTTAAATAATAAAAACAATTTTTGTTCACAAAGTAAATGTAACATTAATCGTTTCGTCAAACGATACGACCCATGACAGCACCTGCTCCTCAGACTGCAAGTACCCATAGCAATGATTGCCTAACGACCTGCAAGCATGCAGAAAAAGTGTATCATCGATTAAGCCGGCGAGTTCACAGTTTTGTTTAACAAAAACGGGTTGGTGTTTAGTTTAAGGACATGTTGATAATAACTCGATACCGCGGTGACGTCAGTTTGTTTGCCCTTCCCCAATGCCTATCAACATTGAGATCATGTGGTTAAGGTCATTAGTTCACGTCCGTCCAATCCAGGTACGTGTGAGGTTGTCAAGCCTAATAGCGCTATCAACTAATACCTCGTTGCCCTCCAAGCAACTAGTTCGGTAATAACATGGGACTTAAGTGATAGAGGTGAGTAGATTATCCAACATCGAATTTAAACTATAAAGTTTGCCAAAAGTATTCCTCCAAGGAATAGTTGTTTTGTAAATGTATTCCTCCAAGGAATAATAGTTTGTTTGTTCCCTCAGAACGCATGCTTGTAAAAGAGCAGTGAACTCACCTCTGATTGCTCGGTTAAAAAACGGAAAGTAAGTGCGGAGTGGAACGGGTCAATCACGTCCTAACACGATTACCGGTTAAAAGTTAGTGGGTGAACTCACACGGAGACGCGGATCCTACACGTATCTAACACGTAGCACGTAAAATATTGCAATATATATACACACATGCATGCGAAGTGTCGCTATTCGAATTAGCGACCACCTTTTCGTCACAAATCACATAATAAATCTTGTCACAAAAATTCAGCTTTTAAGTGCATTTTCGGACAATTTGCGGTGCGTTAATCGGGACCGTTCGGGCACCGGATAGTTCCCGAAGAATTACAGAACGTGTCAATCGAACCAGAGACCATTGTACTAAAATTTTAGAGCCTAACTCTTTACCAAAAAATTATAAAAAATCTTTTACTAAGCAGCAATCAGATTCATCACTTTCTGACTGCAGTTCACGGAAAAATTCATTTAAAAATCCTCGGTTATCCGATTGACGTAATTCAAGTTGAAGATTTTTGGAATCACCTGGAAGTACTTACAGTAAAAAATTTCAGATCATAACTCAATTCTTACATTGAGTTATAACTCTTGTAATGGGCTGAAAATTCTGACAAAAACACAGGCTGGACCTTTGACACGAAATAAATCATTTAAAATATCAAACGACGTCGAAAAAATGCGATTCCAGTTGGGTTTGAAAGATATTTCATGAAAGTTCATCATAGATCCAAGAAACATCAGCTTTTATTAACTTTTGACCCATTTACAGCCGAGTAAAGTCGGCTGTAACATACAGGACAGAACCTGTTTGGTCACCCGCACCCCACTATTGATTAATTTAAGAACCTAACAACTTACGACCATTAACCACAGCAGATTTTTATCACATATACGATCATGTAGCAACTAATTTATCACTAACCACCAGGTTAAACTCGCAAACCACACCCGAGAGATAAACCCAAACCCGTGATTCACCCATAACACATCACAATGCAATTTCTACTAACTCTATGTTATATGTAGTCATTAAAACGAAAATTATCATTATCACCACAGAAAACGAAGCCATGATAGCATACTAAAATCATGCACGATCATTAATATTTAACGCACTACACGAGTTATCCCACAATTAAAACTCTAGCATCTAGCATCTCATATAACATTAGATAACCACATATATCAAATAAACGCAACCGAGTTACAAGCAGTTTATTGTCGAAACGTATATGAATTCAAGGAACTAATAATAAAAACATAAGACATGGATACCTAGTGATTGAAGGGTTTTGAATGAAGGCTTGAACCTTAAAATATCTTTTAGTCCTTTGAGCTCCTAACTTGTGTTACCAGAAGAATGAAGAGGGAGGGAGAGATGATCGCAATTCAGTTTATGGAATTAGGATTGAGAGGCTTTTGGGATGTTCTAAAATAACTGTGCATATTACTAATATTATAACATGTTTTAGTAATTTTCCTTTGTGGGCCGATGATAACAAAAAAATAATAATAATGGGATTGGGTTGGGTCGCAGTGGTGGACTTGAGAGGTGTGGCACAATTTGATGAGCGTTGTCAGCTAGGAACTTCTTGAGATTCGAAACATGAAAATTTGATGAGCGTTGCTAAGCTCTTGCGGTAGATCGAGTTGGTAAGTCCCTCTGCCAATCTTTTCGAGAATCTTGAAAGGACCAACGTAACAAGGAGCAAGTTTTCCATTCTTACCAAAACGTACTACTCATTTCCAAGGAGATACCTTGAGGAGTACGAGGTCGCCGACATTGAATTCCATAGGCTTTCGTCGTTTTCTAGCATAACTCTTTTGACGGCTCCTTGTAGCAAGTAAATTGTCACGGATTTGTAGGATTTTTTTCCGTAGTCTCTTTTATAAGCTCGAGAACTGTGATTTCTGTCTTGCCGATCTCGTGCCAACAAATAGGTTAATGACATTTGCGACCATAAATAGCTTCAATATGAGCCATGTTGATATTGGAATAGTAATTGTTGTTGTACGGGAATTCAACCAACTGTAAATGTACATCCCAATTGCCACCAAAATCGATGATACGCGATCAAAGCATATCCTTGAGAGTCTGGATAGTACGTTGCGTCTGACCATCCTAAGCTTCTTGAAATGATTCCCAAAAAAACAAGAGGTGTAACGACCATTACGATCAGAGATGATGTTGAGAGGAAAAACATGACGACTAATAATTTCCACGGTGTAGATCGTTCCAATTTCTCAACTCAATAGTCCTCGCGAATGGGGAGAAAATACGTTGATTTGGTCAACCGATCAATGCTTACCCATATATACTGGCATGTTCGGATGATGTTCTTGGGAGCTTAGTAATAAAGTCCATAGCAATACAGTCAAGATAGTAGAGAATGCTATTAGGCTTGGACTCGAGATGACTTTCAGCACCACACTGCATCTCGTCATACAAATTATTTTCGTTGACGGTCGAGTATTGTGCCTCACGTATACAAGATTGGATGCCGGTTTGGATTTGAAAGCAACGAAGGCGGTTGGTTACACGAATGCTAAGAGCCTTGACATGACCCTTTCGACTAAAAGCATTGGCCAGGACATTCTATTTTCTAGAATGGTAGCGAATCTCACAGTCGTAGTCGTTCAACAATTAAACCCATCGACTCTGACACACGTTGAGTTCCTTTAGGTAGAAGTTGTGGTTGAGGCATTTATGGTCGGTGAAGACCACACATTTGGTACCATAAAGGTAGTCTCTCCAAATATTTAGAACGAAAACAACTGTACCGAGTTCGAGATCATGAGTGGTGTAGTTCTTTTTGTGGTTTTTGTGCTTTTCAAATGTACAATTCCTTTTAAATACAAAGGAGAGAATGCCACATGTAAAAAATATAGGGTAGGGTTGTGTCTGGATGACACACAAGCTTAAAACGCTTTCATATATTAGAAAGTAAAAATAGATAGATATAGATATGTAACATCCTCAATTGCCCGTCTTTTTAAAATAATAACTTCGATATTTATTTACATAAATTTCTATAGGTATTCTTATACAACGAATGTAGTTGTGTCCATTTTGCGAGAGGCAGAGGAAACAATAGATCATCTACCAATTTCTTTTTCTTTTCCGCTAAGTATGTATGCGCAGAACTTGGTTTTTGCTGTACATTGTCTACCTCTAATTGCAGCACGGTAGAAGAAATGTTGACATTCCCAAAGGCGTAACAAAGCCGGAGGCGATTAAGACAATTTTCATGCAATGTCTTGATAATTTGCTGGTTTATTCGGCATGCCCGAAAAGAAAAATATCTTGAATAACAAGCTAGAATTTCGGTGCAAGAGAGTAGAGCCGTAGAGGAGATCAAGATAAAGGTTATTTTATGGATATAAAATATGGCGAACCTAATTGCTATGGAGTAGGGGTGTGAATTTCTGACATGACTTGAAATCACGCAACAAACCTAACATGCGGGTTTGGGTTTATCCAAAAGGATTCGTGTGTGACACCCTAACCGATGGCGGAAACATGGAGGCGAGACGTAATACATTGCTCTAAGACATCATAACACTAATTTTTTTATTTATTAAGATTTAAATTTCCATTGTCATATAATCAAATAAAACATTACATTGTTCAAAAACATAAATACAAAAAACGGAAATTTCATAACTAAAACACCTTCTATAGATAGTTTAGGTGAGTATCTAAACCCACCCTAAGTAGTTTCTTGTGATAGTATCTCAAACGTTTGCTGCACATGTATAAAATATCCGTCAACACATAAATATGTCGGTGAGCATACTAGATGGTTTTCCATTCTTATTTACATGGTAAACAAGTGGTAATACTCTGAGAGGTTTTCCAAGTGCGGGGAAGAAGAAAAACAAGAAGGAATCCAAAACTCACTATTTTGGTCTTTGAGTTTTCTGCCTAAAGTGAAAGAAATGGAAAATTAGAGAGTGTTTGAGAGATATTTTGGAGTCGTGAATTAGGGGTTAGTATTTATAAGTGAGATTAGTGGTTGGGTTATTAAATGAGTTGGTTGGGAGTTAGAAGGAGGGAAAGGTTCAAAAATCATTGTTTTTTGTGAGCCTGCTGTCAGTGGCACCCCTTGTGGATCACAAGTGGGTGAATACGGTCCGCAAGGACCGTCTGATCTTCAAAAGTTTCCATTTTAGTCCTTGAAGTTATTTTGTTTGTTATTTTATGCTAAAAGCTCATTGTTAAGCATGTATTTTTTGGTATGTTAAGTGTAGAGTAGGGTTCTAGAGTGAACACTAGGTTGAGAGTGAACTGTGTGAACTAATATGGGTCATTCGATTACATCATCTAGAGATTTTTAAACAATGGCAAGATTATAATTATAATGTTATAACTTTCCTTTCAAATAATTGACATAAGGGTATTTTCGTCTATTTAAAATTGTATTTATTAAACAATATAATCAAAATCCCTAAATCTCGATAGTTTCTGTTTATACAAGATACGTAGTTGTTAGTGTATACACATGTATACAGTCTCGCTAGTATCAGTTTATACAAGATAAGCAGATGTTAGTTTATACACATGTGTACAGTCTCGCTAACTATCAGTTTATACACAAGATACACAGCTGTTAGTTTATACACATTTGTATAGAGAGAACGAATTACATTAAAATGAGAAAGAAAGAAATAAACTGAACGTTACTTGGGGTCAGTTTTAACTTGAAACCACGAACCCGTTTAGCTACAAGGGTCGGTTCGTGTCAAACCCGGAAAGTTGACCTGGTTAACCCATTTGTATTATATTTCAGGTTTTTCAAAGTGTGTTTTTAAGTTATATGTTAAATTTGTTTGGTATTTTACCCAATAATTATATTAAAAGAAAATTTGACACATGATTTTATAATTAAAATGTAATTTTTTTATGTACATTTGTAGTTCTCATTGTAAATTTTTATTTTGAAGATATTGATATGCAAGAAAATATAAAGTAAATAATTTGGGTTAAATGGGTCGTGTTCGAGTCAACCCGTAAATATTAATGCCATGCTTGGGATCATGTGTCTGAAACAATTTTCGGGTTTGTATTGTGTTTGGGTGTGTGTAAAATATTTGGGATTGGGTTGAACCGTCTAGCCCGCGAACACGACCCATTTAACACCCCTGCTTTGGAGTGGTCTTCTCGGCGTACCTTTAGTTTATCATATTCTCTTGGTTTGTAATGTTCTATTGTTAGCGTTTGATTCCAGCTACTTGTTGGTTATAAACTTTCTTGCCGTTCAGAAAAAAAAAACATAAAAATAAATTCCAACACATGTTACTAGTGCCATGAGACCGTAAGAGAAAGTTACAAACAACTTGTGATTCCCATGTCTAGTTTCGATCTTCAATAGATACAACATCTTAAATTCAAAAGTTGGTTCCACAAGCCTTTATGTCTAAGTTTTGTCACACGAACCACCATACTTGAAGTTTACATCGCTCCATACACGAAAGGTACTCATGGTGAGTTGGAATCATATGTTTAAGCATGCAAACTATCTTCGTTTTCAAAATAACACCTAATGGTGTCCTCTAACGGACACATATATTAAAAACAAACCCATTCAATAAATCATGATTACCTCATGTCTTTTTCCTATAACATTACAAGTGACAATGTGACATATCACCAATCAAAACTCCATCCCAACCAATCTAGGCACTTATTGTCCAAAACATAGGTACAACACTCTATTCATTATCATTAACTATATTTGGCTTTGTGTGTTTTCAAAGACATTTGGTGCCGCCTGTCCTAGTACCGTGCCACCTATCCTGACATTAACACATCATCTAATACACGCGAAACCTTTATGATGAGCTTGTGATATTGTATAACCATTAACAACACAGACATTTAGTCCATAACCGAATTTTTTTCGTGTCTTTTAAGTAACATATAAAAAACCAAGGTCGTTGGCTTATTCTATAAGCATACTATATTTTATTGAAATTTACTTCCACATATGAATGTAGTTAACGACTGTACCTCTAAGACTATGTGTAGTCATAGAGCTCTTTGGTGGGGGTTACGCAACAAGTGACAAAAAAGTGCAAGAGGCGGCTTTGTGTGGGGTTATATCAGAAGAGAATGTAGTGGTAAGGGATTATATAACCCCTTCAATTATACATACATATGTATGTATATATATGTGTGTGAGTAGGGGAGGAAAGGGCATGGCGTGATATTTTTCACGGGGATTGAAATTTTCTCACCCATAGCGCCGGCCGTAGTAGTGTGGCCAGGTGCTATGGGACGCCATGGCCTAGTTTCGCGTGTCATACCGCCCCATTACGGAGGATCTAAAAGGACTTTCTAATTTTCTCAGAAAAATGAATTATCCAAGTCAACTAGTTATTAAAACTTTTCAAAAATCTCATATTTGCATGTAGGTAACAACTTTTTATTTAACAAAAGCCCATTTATAACAAGATTTTCTCGAGAGAAATTACATATTCGTATGGTAGTATGGTACCATTATTTATCTGCAAAGACTCATCTTGTTATATCACCATCATCATAATACATTAATTATATTATGTTATGAAGATTTAACTAAAATACCTTGTATTACTATTTTAACAAAATATAGTAATTTGTATCTACAAAATATAATTTATAATAATAACATTATTGTAGTTTATCTGTTTATGTTTCACGGCTTTGTGGTCAACGGTTGTGACGGAGCTCTGGTCGATGAAGAATGGGGGGTTGATGAAGATGAAGAAAGGGGGATCAAGTAAATAAATTTAATTTTTTATTTTTAGTAAAAGAGTAAATTATGTAGTTTAAAAAAAACACCTGATTTTTATAAAAAAAATACTTCAAAAATATTAATTTCTCTTTTAAGAATTTGGTGGGCAGAGAAGTCGGCTCCCCAACACTGCCCATTTGACAAGTCAGGCCTGCCTTGTATAGGCCAAATATCATTTCTGTTTTTATTTTTGGGCTCAAAAATCACAGACCACTACATGTTTATACTGCATTTTTCTTGGCTGTTTTGCATGTATGTATTTGTAGATGGACTTTTTATACGATTCTAAAGTTAAAAAAAATATTAGACCAAAATGATTATTTGGATCAAATCTCAGGAATTAAAATCTATTTAGTTCTAATGTTTATATCCAAGAATGATCTGATATTAATAGTAAGTGATAATGCCAATAAACTACACACCCAATAAAGCATAAGTGGTTTTGAATCGATCTGTTGGACTTTCTAGAATTTGAAGTGCAGTATTGGGTCTGTATTAGAGCACCTCCAACGCACTGGCTAGTGCATTGGTTTGGAATCCGAACCACAAGAAGCGGATGAGATGAAGATGAAGGAGGTGATATGGAGTGGTTTGGATGGTGCTTGATCCACTAAAGCGGACTCGTCCGGAAGAGAAGGGGGTGGGCCCCTATGGTTGGGTCTTGGTTGATTAAAGAAAACCCATTTTTGTGTGTCTTTTCTTAAAGGACTTGTTATGTTTTTTTTATTATATTAAACCTAATAAAATTATACATAAAACATACAAAATAAATTACATAAACCTAATTATAATATTACACACGTCTAATTTTAATATTACACAAACCTAGTTACAAATACAATATTAATTCCTAATTAAACACATAAAAGCTCTAATACATCTTATCCCAATCATCTAGGTTGGACTCTGGAGATGACACACTATGATTGATATAACAGTTGTTCGACCTCGTGTCTTGACGACAACGCCCGAAGTAAGGAGATGAAGGTATGGTTCATCGTCTACCGATGATAGGTATTTCTCACCCGGGTCGGTTCGTACCCTATAGGCCAGATGGGTAAGACTTGTGATGGACGGTGGTGTGTGGGTGACGAGTTTGTGGTGGAGGGTTTTTATTCAAGTTTGTTTGACCCTCCCTAGTCGCAGACGATCAAACTAGCGTTGTGCCATGGTGTAGTCATGCACGAAGTTTGCCTCCTAATCCGTGATACCATCCCAAGCATCATCTTGTGGAGGTGAAGGGTTAAAAAGATGAGAAATTAGACGGGGTGATCGTAGTGGCTTTGTTGCAGGCGACGGGTATAGTACTACCAATGATGGGTTGACTGTTGCATGTGGTGGGAAGACTGATCGTGTATGAGACGATCAGAACGTCGATGAGACCATCGTGTATGATTTGATGGTCCGGCAGCACCGCTTAAATTATAACCACCGCCCAAATCTTCGAATTAGTTTGGTATTTGTAGCAATTTGTGAAGTGAAAGGTGCAAATGCGGGATGTAAAACGAAATGTTTTATTTATAGGGACTGGAAAATAGTCATTTGAAACTAGCCGTTAGAAAAAAGTCGTCGGAACACTAACCGTTTGACAAAAATAGTCGTTGGAACAGTAACTGTTTGAAGAAAATAGCCATTGGAACAGTAACCGTCTCAGAATAACAAATAAAAAAAATATTTTTTTTATCTTTACATCTAAAAAAAAAAGAAAATTGGATTCTAATAATCTCAACTATTCGTCGTTAGCCGTTAACAGTCTCAACTTAAAAAATAACCACTAGCAGTCCCAACGATTAACATATTGGCCTTCAATGGACCTTAACTAATGTGAGTCTAACGCCGTTAGTCTCCGGTCACCGGAAAACCATTTTTGGCCTGAAAAAGATTCCTAAATGTCCAATCTAAGGTTACAAAGAGGTTTAGGACGAAATTGTTGAGTTTTCCAGCCAAAAAGATTTTTCCCGGCAAAAAAAGAGTTTTACGGCGTCTTCAATAATTGAGACTTTTACTAGAAAAAGGTTTCTAAAGGTTCATAATAAGGTTACAAAGAGGTTTGAGACGAAAAGGTTGAGTTTTCAGGCCAAAAACGTTTTTACAGCGACCGGAGACTAACGACTTTAGGGTTCTATTAGTTAGGATCAATTGGAGGCCAATATGTTAATAGTTGGGACTGCCAGTGGTTATTTTTGAAGTTTGGACTGTTGGCGGCCAATAACGAATAGTTGAGATTATTGAAATTCAATAATCCTTAAATAATATTTATATAATTTATAAATGAGAAATATATTTCAATAGCATTAAAGAAATACAATTATTATTTATATGACTTATAAAGGGATATTGGATTTAAATAATCCGACCTTTCACATATTGGCCGATAACACTCTGAACTTTCAGTTTGGACAGCAGCACTCCCAACTTTCAACTTATTGACCAATAGCACTCCCAAATGCTGACGTGGCACTGGTTTTGTAGTGTTATCGGCCAACAAGTTGAAAGTTGGGAGTGCTGCTGTCCAAACTGAAAGTTCAGAGTGTTATCGGCCAATATATGAAAGTTCGGATTATTTAAATCCAATATCCCACTTGTAAATGGACATATAAATTATAAATATTTTAAATAAAGAGAAAAGTAGGTGATAAGGTCGATAATGAAGTGGGTCCTCCACTGCAGTGAAGTGGTTGTTCCCATCTCAGTGAAGTCTTGGCCCGGGGATTTACCTGAGTTCGAGTCCAAGGGGTGCAGTTTTACCTATTCCACAGGGTTTCTACGCATCAGGGGTGTGCTATGCTTTCTAGCGTGGTCGAGTAGTCCGCCTTTGGACATAGCTCCGAAAGAGTGGGTTTACACGTGGAAAGCAGTTAGCCGTTCAAAAAAAGGTGGATAATGAAATGGTGGTTTGGAATGGTTTACTGTTATGGGAAAATGTGAGGTTTAAATGTTGGTGATTTAGAATGATAAGACATGCTAATTAGGTAGTCTTGATTTTAGACCACCTTTAGTGTTGTGGGTAGGGATGTAAACGAACCGAACGTTCAGCGAACAGTTCGTGAACAGTTTGGTGAGAAGTTCGTTTACGTTCGTTCGTTTGATTAACGAACAAACATGAACAAGAAATTTCGTTAGGTTAGTTAAACGAACAAACACGAACATATGTCTCATTCGTTCAATTACGTCCGTGAACGTTCAGTAATGTGTTCGTGAACACTCGTTCATGTTCGTTTGTTTATGTTGTTCATTAAAAAATTTTAGCATTTATTTATTTTATCGAAACTTTTAATATTCTTTAATTCTTATTTATCTTATTACGTAAATAAATAAAAAAAGGAAATTCTATCTACACTTTATTTATGCACCATTCCACTTTCATTATCATTATTCACATCTAAAATACTATCTACCTTCGTTTAACGATTAGGGCTTCAAGGTCTAGTGCCGATCCCACTCACCATCAACCTCTAGCCACCGCCATCTTCGCTGGTTTTATTTGTGTTCGTTTGTGTTCGCGAACTGTTCGTGAACACGTTCCCTTCCTTAATAAACGAACACGAATATAAATCTCATTCGGTAAATGTTCATGAACCGTTCGTGAACACATTATATCCTTAACAAACGAACACAAATAAAGGCTTGTTCGTTTTGTTTACAACCCTAGTTGTGGTTTCTCTTAAGTGAGGGTCGCACCACATGTCCAAATGCATTAATAAGTGTTAGTGTTAATGTAAGTTAACATTTCTCTATAATCTTAAAGATCAAAGTCGATGGGATTTCCCACCGACCCCCACAAGGTTTGACCATTTGCAATTTTTTGCCTCAACTTTGATAATTTGCATTTTTTTCTTACCTTTTTACTATTAGTAATTTTTATACTCTTCAACTTTAAAACATTGCAATTTTAAGCCCTAAACCAATACTTATTTTTATTTTTTAAGTTTTATGAAGACTTTTAAAATTTGCATATTTATCTTCTGCACAATTATTCCATTTTGCTCATTTGCCTCTTTTCCTTTACTAAAAAAAATTATTGTTTACATGCGTATTTCTATGTAGGTGTCGTTAGAAACTCAAGTTGTATACATTTTGAAGTAAACATTTGATGAAAAATCTATTTTGTGCGTTTGCCCCTTTCCTTCCTTTACTTAAAATAAAAGCAACTTTGTAAATGCGTATTTTTATTTATGTGTCGGTACAAATTTGAGTTGGTATACGTTTCGAAGTAAACATTTTTTTAGAAACAAGTCTGGTAAAATATAATAAGTTTTCGTGCTTATATTATGCTCGTTTCCAGTTGTTCTACATTGCACCGTAAATTTAGTTTTGAATCAAGTGAGGTCAAATATAATACATATTCATTCAATAATATAAATTACATCGAGTTACTCTACATTTCAACCACGCTGCAACGTCCTACAAGTAAATTTTCAATCTTTGATGTGACTGTGTTTTTTGATTACACGTGTCAGTTTTCCCTTATATACGTGTTTTATGCCTTTGTGTATGTTTCCTATGTATGAGTCGGGTAACATATTTAAACGTTATGATTGTATAGTAAAAAAATGATTGCTTAAGGTAATTTTGATCCAATCGCAGTGCTATCGAATTAAAATGGATACGTCAAAATATGTGTTTTTATATAGTTAACGTATCATATAACGCTTGTACTAATCCATTCGATGTTTAAAATGTACTACGCCGCTACACATGCTGGTCTATTTACTAGTTTATATATATATATATACACACAAATGGTACACAAATGTTTATGTTCTTTTGTTCACTTTACTTAAAACCTGGGTTCTTCACCATTGAAAAAAATTAAAGGAAAAAATGATTATTCCAAAATCTAATAATTTAATTCTAGCTCTATTTTATTGGGTAATCACTTATCACATTCCATCATACATCACATTCAATTACCACTCGACTCTTCACTCCATCATATTTCACTATATCACACTTGCAATGGCATCACTCGGTCACTCACTTCTTTTTTATAATTTTTTTAGCTAAACAAATAAGATATAAAATAAAAACCAACATTTATTAAATGCATTAACTTAAAAAAAATACAACCAACAAGAAAAATTAGTATTGATAGTTAAAAATTACTCTTTGTGGGATCAGGAAATTGAATATCTAAACCATCAACGTGTTCCGCTAGATCAAATTGTAGTAAAAAATGTGTTTGTTCGTTTCGCAACTCCAACTGAATATCCTCGCTAACGGGTACCTGTAGCGGAGGGTCCATAACGTGGTATGGTAATATTGTGTGCCCCTCGTCTTTTATGATCATATTATGGAATATGATACACACGTACACCACACTATTAAATGTTTGTGGTCTAATTATACGCACCGGTCAATTAAATATACGCTATTTAGCTTTCAAAACACCAAACGCTCGCTCAACATTTTTTTCTCGCCAACTCCTGTAACTTCTTTAACACTTTTTCTTTGGGGTCGCTTGGAAATGAATACGTCTTTACAAAAACAGACCAAGTCGAGTAAATACCATAAACAAGATAGTAGTTGTGCCTATAATTTCTCCCGTTGACTGTAAACGTACATGGCAGTGCGGTTCCTTGTAACACGACATTGAATATTGGTGATTGATGTAGAGTATTAATGTCGTTGTTTGAACCGGGAGCACCAAAGAATGCATGCCAAATCCATAAATCATTTGACGCCATTGCTTCGAGCATGACAATCGGTTTTTTATGGTTACCACTCATATACTGTCCTCTCAACTTACGGGCAACTTCTCCAAACTATGTACGTGCAGTCGATGCTACCAAGCTTCCCCGGAAAGTACCATCTAGCTTTATTTGCGGCGTACAAACTTGATATGTCGTGTCTAGTCAGCTTTCATAAAAACTAGTGATATTTCACGCGCTTTGCGGCGGGAATTTGGTTGGTATCAGTTTGGCTCATTACGATACCGATACTCGCTCTTGTAATTGAAAGAGAAAACCTTACATCGATTGAAAACAATTAAAAACGAATATCGATACAGATACTAATGTTCAGTTGACATCGGTTTGATTCGGTTCAACTACCGTGAATATCGGTACAACTACCGTGACTCTCAACCGTTTGATACCATTTGAACATCGGTGCTGGTACCGGTGTTTGTTTTTATCATTTTCGATCAATGTAAAACATAAGTTAATTATACCGAGTGTCTATATCGTACTGATACTGTAATCAACCGAATCGATATCGATACAATAAAAATCAATTAAGTTATAAAATAATCAAAATTACAAAACAATATTATAATAATCTTTGAATACTATTCATGGATATATCATGGTATCTCTATTCATTTTTATAGTTTCCGGTTTCAAAATTTTCTTTTCATTTTATCCACTCTGTCTGCGACGATAAATGAATATCGGTACAACTACCGTGACTCATAACCATTTGAATATCGGTGCTGGTACCAGTGTTTGTTTTTATCATTTTCGATCGATGTAAAACATATGTTAATTTTTATACCAAGTGTCTATATCGTACTGGTACTGTAATAAACCGAATCAATATCGATACAATAAAAATCAATTAAGTAATAAAATAATTAAAATTATAAAACAATATTATAATAATCTCTAGGTACTATTGATGCATAGTTGCTGTTAATATGTATAATTCTTTAGCGTATAAAATAATTAATGGAATATATTGAGAATATGCTTTATGTAAATATAGATAGTAATATGTCAGT
This sequence comes from Scalesia atractyloides, assembly GCA_947069175.1. NCBI lineage: Eukaryota > Viridiplantae > Streptophyta > Magnoliopsida > Asterales > Asteraceae > Scalesia > Scalesia atractyloides. The sequence goes on along the minus strand of CAMTDV010000014.1, from coordinate 22,566,519 downwards.
AAATTTGTAATGATCTCTTCCCTAATTGGAGGGATTGTATCTTGTATATATTCTCATATCAATGTATATATAGATCGAGACAGAGAAATTGATCCATAACATCCTTCATGGTATCAAGAGCATAACCCTACTTTCTTCTCACCCTACTCATCGTCATTATTTTTTTTTTCTGATTCCAGCCAACTCCTCTTAACAGCCAATTATGTCTTCTTCGACTATCCACCCCGCTGTTACCGTAACCAACATCAAAAACGCTATCCTTCTCATCCTTGACAATCAAACCGACCATTATAACACATGGGCTGAATTGTTTATCTTACACTGCAAAGCGTATGACGTTTTTTATCACCTACAACCACGTGCCACCGCCACCTCGTCCTCCACGGAAAAAGAAAAAGAATCAACCGACAAAGAAAAAGCACCGGCCACAAAACCTACCTACCATGAGTCATGGGAACGAATAGATTCCATTGTTCTCCAATGGATCTACTGTACCATCTCTCAAGATCTCATGTACACCATAATGATAACCAATACCGCTGCTTATGACGCTTGGTGTCGTCTCAAAAACCTATTCCTTGATAACCAAGGTGCCGTACGATCACCATACAAAACAAATTCTTTAACACTCGCCTAGAACAATTCCCAACCATGGCCGACTATTGTCAAAACATGAAACTTCTGTATGACCAACTCATTAGCCTCGGTTCCACCATCTCTGAAAACCAACTTGTTCTACAAATTCTTACTGGTTTAACTGATCAATACGAGAGTATATCTCTTATTCTTCAGCAAACCCAACCCTTGCCAGATTTTTATAACACCCAATCTCGCTTATATCAGGTTGAAGAACGAAAACTATCCAAGCCAAACTATCCCCCCAAACAGCCGGAACCGCCCTACACACTACAACCGACCAAGCCAACCGTGCCCCCTCCGATACCCGTAACTCCTCACGGTCCGAACCCTCTGATCGTAATCGCGGCCGAGGTCATGGACGTGGTCGACAATCTTATGGACGGGGCCGGTATCACCAACCTAACTATTACCCACAACAATTTTGGCCGCCACCTCCCTGGGCCGGTATCCAATCCCAACAGTCTTCATCTCCTTGGCCCAATGGTCACCTCCTCCTTGCCCATACCCATCGAACCCCTCGGCCCAACACAATACCTCATCGACCCAACACAATACCTCGGCCCAAGGCATATTAGGCCCGAAACCAAACAGTCAACAATCGGCCCAGTCTTATTCCACCGGACATTCACCAACCGATATTGCTCAGGCGCTCTACAACTTGGCTTTTCACCACAACGATTCCTCATGGACCATGGACACGGGTGCTTCAGGTACAATGTCTCCTCAATCTGATAAGTTTCCATCTATTTTTAATTCTAGCATTATTTGTAACATTATTGTTGGTAATGGTAAAACCATTCCGGTTCTAGGACAAGGCAACATAACCTTACCACCACCATTCCCACCCTTTAAACTCAACAACGTTTTATATATTCCTAACCTAGTTAAAAACCTTATATCTGTACGTCGTTTTACAACTGATAACCAATTGTCTGTTGAGTTTGACCCATATGGTTTTACTGTGAAGGACCTACAGACCAAGAAACCTATCCTATGGTGCAATAGCTCAGGGGATCTCTACACTCTCAGCCCATCCAACATCACCAATCTCACCACAGCTTCCACTTATGCAGCTATCTCTCAGGACATCTGGCATCAAAGGCTCGGTCACCCAGGCCCAACCATTTTACAAACTTTAAAAACTTCTCGTTCAATTACTTGTGGTTCTTTAAATAATAAAGTTTGCACTGCTTGTATTTTTGGGAAACATACAAGACTTCCTTTTGTTGCATCTAATACAAGCACTTTTATGCCATTTGATCTTGTTCATAGTGATGTTTGGACATCTCCCATTCTCTCTAATGGGGGTCATCGTTATTATGTATTATTCTTGGATGATTATACCATTTTTTTATGGACCTACGCTATAGCCCATAAATCCGATGTTTTTGCCATGTTTACTAAATTTAATACCTTTATTCAAACCTAATTTGGCACCAAAATAAAACAGATCCATGTGACAACGGACGTGAATATGCCAACAACCAATTTCATAACTTTTGAAACATGAATGGCATGCACTTTCGATTTTCTTGCCCCCACACCTCCTCACAAAATGGTAAAGCTGAACGAAAAATTCGGACCATAAATAACCTCATGCGTACCATTTTGGCCCACTCCTCAACCCCAAACATCTACTGGCATCATGCCCTCGAAACCGCAACCCACCTCTTAAATATCATCCCAAGCAAAATACATAAATTTCAAAACCCCACCCAACGTTTATACCATTGCATGCCATCTTACGATCACCTACGCGTGTTCGGGTGCATCTGCTACCCTCTTATCCCGCACACGACCATTCACAAACTAGCCTACCGTTCCTATCCCTGTGTGTTTCTCAGTTATCCATCAAACCATAGAGGATACAAATGCCTTAACCTCAAGACCCGCACCATTATAATTAATTGCCATGTTCTTTTTTATGAAACTATTTTCCCGTTTTCCAAATCACACAAACCAAACCCTCAAACTTACAATTTTTTAGATGATTATGTGCACCCATACTTTCACCTTCCCACTACCGTCCAACCCAATAATCCACCAGACATCCCTACCCCATCTCCTCTTCACACACACGAACCCCAAGCCCAATCGCCCACCTCCCCTTTGGCCCACACCATACCCCAGCCCACTGTAACATCCCCACCCCCCACACCTCTTTCGGCCCACTTCAGCCCACCGCCCACCAGCTCCACTACTTCCCACCCCACGGTCTCAATCCCAAATACCCAGCCTAACATCCCGTAACCAATGACTCGACCCCGCACCTAGCGCACCAAACTCCCATCCCCGTACCGCTACCACCACCCCGTACAATGCAAACACGTGCGATGTCCGGTATTACCAAACCGAAACCCATTTTCAACCTTTCCACAACCTCCATCGCACCTATCCCTAAAAACCCCAAAGACGCCTTGTCTAACCCGGAGTGGTATAATGCCATGCAAAACGAATTCAATGCCTTAATTAAAAACAAGACTTGGGAACTTGTCCCGAGACATCCTGACATGCATATTATTTGTAGCATTTGGCTTTTTCGCCACAAATACAGGTCCGATGGCACATTAGAAAGATACAAGGCACGTCTAGTGTGTGATGGTAGAAATCAAGAGGTCGGTATTGATTGTGGGGAGACTTTTAGCCCGGTTGTTAAACCGGCTACTATTCGGACGGTTTTGACATTGGCACTATCTCAGTCTTGGTCTATTCACCAGTTGGATGTCACCAACGCTTTCCTACATGGAAATCTAACTGAGAATGTGTATATGCACCAACCAATGGGATTCCGACACCGAGACTATCCCGACCATGTTTGTCTTCTTAAGAAGTCTCTTTATGGCCTTAAACAGGCACCACGGGCATGGTACCAACGATTCACATATTTTGTTACTTCCATTGGTTTCTTGCAGAGTCGCTGTGATAACTCTCTTTTCACATATCATCACGGGGGTGACGTCGCATACTTATTAATTTACGTGGATGATATTATTCTTACTACTTCCTCTGATTCACTCAGGATGAAACTCATGGGCAGCCTTGCGGCTGAATTTGCTATGAAAGATCTTGGACCTCTCAGTTATTTCTTGGGTATTACGGTCTCTCGCACTGGTAATAAAATGTTTCTCTCATAGCAATCTTATGCTCTTGACATTGTAAGTCGTGCGGATATGGAAACATGCAACCCAGTCGCAACTCCGTTGACACAAAACCGAAACTCAGTGCCACATCTAGTGTTCCATTTGATAACCCCACCTTATACAGAAGCCTTGCAGGTGCACTTAGTACCTCACCTTTACTATGCCTGACATCAGTTATGCGGTTCAACAAATCTGCATTCATATGCATACCCCACCACCGATCACTGGAATGCCTTGAAGCGTATTATTCGTTACATTCGTGGCACTACCGAGTATGGTCTCACTCTCTCCTATTGTTCTGATATCTCTATCCGGGCCTACACAGATGCTGATTGGGCAGGTTGCCCGGATACCCGTTGCTCAACCTCAGGTTATTGCGTTTACATGGGACCAAATCTTTTGTCTTGGTCCTCGAAGCGACAGACAACCATCTCTCGATTGAGTGCAGAAGCAGAATATCGTGCAGTTGCTAACGTGGTTGCTGAAATTTGCTGGATTCGCAACCTACTTCTGGAGTTGCGCCGGCCGCTATCAACAGCTACTCTAGTTTATTGTGACAACATCAGTGCCATCTACTTATCTAGTAATCCCTTCAACATCAACGCACCAAACACATAGAACTTGACATTCATTTTGTTCGTGAACATGTCCAACGTGGTACCATACGGATTCTTCATACCCCCAGTCGGCTTCAGATTGCTGACATCTTCACAAAAGGACTACCACGGGTTTTGTTTGACGACTTCCGCTCCAGTCTCAACATTCGCCCTCCTCTTGCTTCGACTGCTGGGGTGTAATGGAATATATTGAGAATATGCTTTATGTAAATATAGATAGTATTATGTCAGTAAATTTGTAATGATCTCTTTCCTAATTGGAGGGATTGAATCTTGTATATATTCTCATATCAATGTATAGATCGAGACAGAGAAATTGATCCATAACATCCTTCAATAATAGTAGTACTGCCAAAAAAAATCTAGAGATACACTATAAGTCCTTGAAGACATAGCTAAATATTCATTATATTCGTCAGGAACGTTATCGGTTGCAAGTTGACAAACCGCGGATATGCATTTTGGTATCGCCGTGAAACTCCTTTTCCACTAGCGTCGTACCCAACTTAAAACCATTCAGATTCAAGTTCAATATCTCCCACAATCTTTAAAATAGTTCTTTCGAAATACGAAATCACGTTCTAAAAGTATCGTAGTTATAGTTTGGGTCTTCAACAAAGTAATCATTCATTAGAACTTACCATTCTGATTGCGAAGCACCGTTTTTTTTCTTTTATTTTCTTTGATTGTCTCGTATCTTCAAGCTACGCAGCTCCGACATCTTTTCAAAAACTTCCATAACACAACCCGAAGATTCCGACGAACTAGATGAGTCGAGCGGAAATGTACTTGAGTACTCTATATTCCCCTAAAGGTATTTTTATAAAACTAAAATATAGAATTGTAGAGGATTTTTAGAGTTAGAGCTGAGCTGACGAAATGAAGTATATAAAATGGGTAAGATTATGTGTATTTCTAGGTTAATTTTTTTTTAATTTAATGGTGCCACCACATAAAAATATAGGCATATAGCCATTCAACGGCTATATTTCTCAAACAAACCACCTCCATCACTCGAGATGACTATCATGTATTTGGTCTCCATCATGCGTGATAGCATGCTCGCGGCGGTGTGCTACTAGTATTGTAGTATATCACCCATCTTGCTCACATCACCCTAACAAGTCACAACTTGTTTTTATTACATGATTGCCATTAACTGATTAATGCTATTGATTAATTTTGATAAATGTTGATATGAATTACAAGCACAACTTAATAATACTTAATAAGTCGGTATATGAAGTTAATTTGTATCAAGTTTCAATTCTTTCTATTAAAACGTATAAAATATGGTAGGTTTATTGGGCATTTTTATTAGATGTCATTTCTGATTGTTGTCTTCCAAAAGGTTAATATGTCATTTTTGAAGTCTTCCAAAAGGTTAATATATCATTTTTGAAGAAAATTTCTATCAAGACAACCTCCCGACATCACATAGAGTTGCTAAGCAGATAACAACAGCTGAGAAGAAAGAGTCCATTCATCCCAGAGGTCTTTATTGACTAACTTGATGTTACTAGCTATGTTACCATTTCCTATTTATGTCGATTGATATTAAAAAAAATACACATATATTCAAAGTGAACAATATCAATCAAGATTATTGTTATATATTAATCCGATTATTCTCTTTATATATATTTAGGTGTAACCGAGTTACAAGATAACACGTTACTGGCAAAACTTAAGTTGTCCTAATATTCAAACTAGAGATATATTAAATGACAAATCAAATAATAATTACTGTAATAGATAATAAGCTCGGCAAACAATATAATTCTTTATTCTAGCAAGTTTTTACATCATATGTTATGACTATTTACATATATATATGACATTCCAAAAACTGCAAATATTCAAAGCTTAGTTAGGCACACTTAAGCTTCAATCGCGGTATCAGCTTTGTGCATCCATTTGAATCATCATGAGTGTAGATACTATCTCATTCACGCACAACCTTCGTGACGGTTCAGGTTCCAAACATGCTACACTCAGTTTCACCAGACGCAAAGCGAGTTCACCATGATCCATGACAAACCCTAGAGGGTGTCTAGCTTGCAAACGAGGGTCAATAAGGTAATTTACCTTATCTTTTGCATGCTTTTCATCAACCATGCATGCAATAACTTGTTCAGCCAACATAACTTCTTCCCCATCACCATTCACACTCACAACTTCCCTTCCTGTAATCAGTTCCAAAAGAACAACTCCAAATGCATAAACATCAGTCTTTGTTGTCACAGTTCCAGATTCTATGTACTCTGGTGCATGGTTACCCTTTGACTCAATAGGGCATTTTATGGATGAATTACCATTTTGGCCTTTCTCCGTTGACCTTGCAAGACCAAACTTTGAAATCTTGGCTCTTAGATCTTTACTCAGTAGAATATTACTACTGTTTATGTCCTTATGAACATATGCTGGACTTGCAAAGTTGTGTAGATACTGCAAACCCTTAGCAACATCTAGACCGATCCGAATTCGATTCGTCCAAGTTTGAGTTTCTTGGGAAGTCTTATCTTGAAGCCACTCTTTCAAACAACCGTTTTCCATGAATTCATAAACAAGATAACAAGCTTTATCATGTTCACAAACTCCATAAAGTCCTATGAGATTAAAATGGTTAAACTTTTGTAAAATTTTGACCTCTTTGTTCGCATTTGCGCCCATTTTTTTGATGACCACCCTCTTCTCCTTCAAACTGCCTTTATAAACTGAAGAACTCAATCTGTTTAGCAGGCTAAAACCATCACTAGCCTCCTCTAACTCCTCAAATCTGTAGACTTTTAAATTTTGGTCAACACTAGCAATACCAAGTTGAATATCTTTAGGTAACACCCATTTTATTACCTTTTTGCCACTATTCTTTCGGTTTCTTCTCCACAGAAAGTATCCGATACACAAGCCGAAGAGAATAGCTGAAAAACTACCTGCTAGGGTTCCAATCAGTATGAATTTTTTGGACAGATTTTGCTTTTGACTAAGTGTTCTTGTCATGGAACTCAAAGGTTCATTAGCAAGTGGAACAAGAAGAGTTGTGAATGGAAATATATCATTTTCATTATCAGAAGAAAACCCATTTGCTAAAGCTAAATCTTGAATGCTTACCTTAAACCTTTTGCTAATCTTTTTTATTGTATCTTTCCATGTGATCAAGTATGTCAAGAGGTATCTAGCCCCCACCGCGGTTTGACTAACCGTTGGACAAGCACATCTAAGTGGCACTTGAAGGTTCTGACCAGGGTGCAAGTCGTATTGGTTGTAAATATTGTTTCTCATAAGCGAGTTACAAGTGGTTAGACCTCGGTACGTGTAGTTTGCGATGGTAAAGTAAGTATCATAATCTGTGGGGATGACAAAAGTGGTGTTAGCTTGATAGTACTTACCTAAACAAGAACAAGTAACCGGGATGATAAGCTCTTTGTTTAGTGGCAAGATTTTGTGGAAATCGGTTATGTTGTTGATCCGGGCTAGACCCACATGGTCAGTTGACATGAGCTTTGAGATGGTCATAACCGTGTCATATAGAGGTTGGGTTCTGAAGACGAGGAAGGCGGGACAAGATGGTTTTACGCCATTGCAAGCGTAGAGAAAGGCCACGGATGGGCCGGTTTCATTGTGGTTGGTACATTCCATAACGCGGTTTCCTGAATACATTTGTTGACCATGGGACTCGACGGTGAAAAACACAATCAACATGAATATGAAATGGAAGAGATTCATGTTGAAATGTTGTTTTGGTTTGATTGTGGAATTAAATGTTGTGTTTGGAACATTTCGGATTAATGGTTGAACATAAGTAGTTGCTAATTTCAAACATGTTTTGTTGACTAAGTGAATGTGAACGATTACCAACTAATGTATTTGGTTTTTCACATTAAACAAAAGGGTTAGTGATGTCATATGTTGAAATTTGCAATCTTATATAATACAAAATTAGGGACAAAAAGGTAGAGAAAGGGACATATTGATACCCACCAAAAAGGTGGTGAAAGAGAATTAAATCACTGATACCCACCAAAAAGGTTGTGAAAGAGAATTAAATCATAAAAAATATGATTTGGTATTCCTAATTATATGTTTAATCGTATGTTTAATATTCTTATTTCTTAATATAGATTTCTAATCGTCTGTTTGACAAAGAAATTAGCATATTGTGGCAATATCAAAGATAAATACCGAGAAAAAAATAAAAAATTAAATCATGCTTTAGTCATTAAATAAGTTGTTAATATTAAAAATTTGTAAGTTACGCCGGCATTAAATGATAAATTACTAGGAATAAAACGTCTAAATTTGGTTTTCGAGTCACTAAAGAAAGTATAGGGCCCGCCTTTTGGGAAATATATTGGACATATTTTATTGAATTTTCTTTTCTTTGTATCACAAAATAAAACTGGTAAATATAATAAAATAAATAAATGAACGAATGAAATGGAATGGAATATATTCCTTCCGGAATGTTAAGTGGCTGCTGAACGGGTCTGCACATTGACTGTTTCAGAAGTATAAAAAATTTGGGGAATGTTTTGGAACCCAAAGACCAAAAAAGGTTTCAAAATGGGCCGTGTGGGTCGAGGCCCAAGTCCAAACCAAGTTAAAATTCGGTGTTAATGGGTATCCGTATATATGATTGATTACCATATAAAACAAGCTAGAAACAGGGGCTGTATGGGCTTTATCCGTATACTTAAAAATCATGGTCTAGTGTATACTGTAACTGTATAGTTTGCAGAACTTTAAGTAGCGGATGTTTGCATCAATGTAGTGCTTCTTGTATCTTACTTTTCGATAACAACTAAATCTTAAGTTAAAAAAAGTTTAACCATCTCCATTTACATAAATACCGATACAATATATCTTTAATAAAGCAAACCAAGTCAATAGTGGCACACACACATGGTCATTTTTACGGAAAAGTTAACCTCTTTTTGCACCGACTCTAGACATTGATGTAAAAGTCTACTGCTTTACACCAAATAGATGTAAAACTTAGTCATCATAGGGCCGATTAGGACTCACAAAAGTCTACTGCTTTTAGGTTGTTTAGGCTGACAACCAATAACACAAAATTTAACTAATATTGCAAAATGACTATTTTGATATGCAAAACGTTGATCGTATTTTAATTATATGCAAACATTTGAAACTTTAAAATTGATAAAGTAAAAAAATGTCGATGGCAATATGATTATTTCAAATATAAAATGACTATTTACATAGTTTAACCTAACGTCTATTAGGCCTTCGATTGTAGTTATCGAACAATATTTGGTTCATCCTTTAAAAGTCCAAACTTGACTACGATGACTCCAAACATTAGTAGATCTTAAACTTTCAAATAGAGAGAGGCCGGAATTTTAAAAAGAAGGGGGATGAAGCTCCCCTTGGCCCTAACTAAGATCCTTTCTTGTCTCAAAAGACGCAAAGGCCATAAAGTGATCAAGGTGTTTAAAAAACTATTTAGTGAAACATTGTGTAAAGTGAAACCAATAAATACAAGATAATATTAATGTAACTTGTTATTTATTTATGACTTTTATACTATATTTCTAAATTTTATTCATATAATGTATTTAAATACAATTTACTATATTTATTTACATTGTATAATTAAATAATTTAGTTAGAAATTTTAAGTGTAAAAAGGAGGCATATTTAGAATATACGTAATTGTTTGAGGTGGCATAACATTTGAAACTTAATTACTCACACACCAAACCACAAAAGAGTGAAAAAGTTCTCATAAACCTTCGGTTTATTTACATTTATGTTTATTAACACACAACTCATTTTACGAATTAAGCCGTCATCATCTGCTGAAACTCATTAAAATCAACAGCTCCTTTGCCATGAGTATCAAACATTCTAATCATCTGCAAACACTCATCATAAGTTTTCGGGTCCCCGAGTCGACTCAACGTCTTCTGCAAACTCTTCGGGCTAATCTGCCCACACCCTTTCTCATACTCAAACATCTCAAACGCGGCCCTCATATCGTCCCTTTCATCGTCATTCACCTTCATCAGCTTCATAAAATCTTGAAAATCAATAAACCCGTCCCCATCGGTGTCCAACTCATCGATCACACCCTGAGCCTCTTGGTGTGACATGCACTCTCCAACCGACCCGAAGTATGATCTCAACTCTAAAGCTGAGATCTTGCCATCGTTATCCATGTCAAAATGCGCAAAAACTAATCTAAACTCTTGCTCGCGGTTGTTGGTATTGTTGATACTAGGTTTTGGAGACATTAATGTTGGGGAAGTAGTGTTTGAGTTGTTGTTACTTTTGGAACGAAAACTGCTTAGCCTTAACATGAGACCCTTTGGTCGGAAACAACCAAAGATTTTGTAACTTTTGTATGTTCCATTAGAGGATCACAAAGAAAAGAAGGTTTTTTTTTTTTTTTTTAATTTATTGATTTTGTTGATGAAAAGATGTAACGGAGATAGGCGTGTATATATATACACATAGGAGAAGTAAAGACGAAGATTAGGACAGTTTTGCTTATGGGTGAAATTTGGAATCCATTTGCATGAAATGTTGGGGGAAAAACATGAGACTAAAGTGTATAATAGGGAAATTTCGAAGAAAGTGTAGGTGTTGGAGAATGCGTGCGATTGTTTATGAATTTCATGCAACTTCTTGAACGATTTGAGTATATATGCACGACTTCAGTCATATGGGCCAGGCAACAATTTGATTTTGCTATGTTGCATTTTAATAAACATGTATTACGCCGTCGCTGCAACTTTTTTGTTATTAGTCAGTGTCTACATGTGTTTTGAATCACTACGAACGCGTTGCGTATGGAACCGCCAACAAGAATAAAAAGAAAATCATGTATAAAAAACACTAAAAGATATGCGAATGAAAATCAACCAAAAAAGTTGTACGGTAATAATATTGTTCATATGAAACCCGTGGTTAGAGATGAGCGAATGGTACTTGGTGTTGGTACGGCATTTTCCGAACCGAAATATCTTAAGTACCAATTCGGTACCGACTTTTGGTGTTCCTGGAACAGGTTCAATACCAGTTTTTACCTTCATATACCGGTACCATAACTGGTATGTTCGGTACCAGTACTGATTCGGTATCGGTTGGCACCGAGTTCATCCCTACCCCTACAACTATAAAAAAAAGAAATCATTAAAAGTTGAAGAAAATCAACATAAAAAGTTGTACGATACCGTTGTTATTCGTACGGTGCCCGTGATCAGGGATGAGCAAATGGTACCGGATGGTAGTACCGAATTTCCGGAACCAAAAGAATTTCAATATCAATTCGGTACCGACTTTTGACGTTTTCTTTACCATGCTAATGTTGGTTTTACCTTCATGTACCAATACTGAACAGTACCGTACCGGAAAAAGACAATAAAAAATAGGTTTCCATGTGGCAACTTCTTAATGGACCAAACACTATTCATTGGCTTGGTTTTTTTAATATGTTGATGATAACGATAATAGTTCGGTACTAATATAAAATTAAAATTAATTAATAAAAGTAAGTTAGATATACCTCTGTGAAAATAATCTATAAATTGATAATGAAATCATACCTAATTAATTTAATGATCATGAAATAAAAAAAACTACCAAAACATAAAATAAAACTGCTATCAAAATGAAACATAAAAAAGAAAAAAAAATTGTCACGTCCCAACTTGATGGTGTACACTATAGTATTATAGTAACTTTGGATGGTGTTAACACTATTTATTAGGTTTGAATTATATATAGGTAATATATAGGTACTTGTATTTACTTTAAAATAAATAGAAATAAGAAATTGAAATAAAAATTAAGACTAGTTAAAACGTGTGAGTAACACGCCATCAATATTATTTTCAATCTCGAACTTTATGGAACCTTAATGATTTTAAGGGAAAGCCTCTAGTTCATGAGAGCTCCAAGTGGGGTACGCCCCCTTGGCCAAGTCCAAGGCGAACATCTTGATGGGGTTTGGGTGACATGCTAATGGGTTCAAGAGGCAACGCCACTTGGAAGGATTGGGGTACCGGATGGCATGGAAAAATATTTTTTCTTAAAAGAAGCTTTATTGGCCACTTAATGTCATTAGTGATGATTGATGAGTGGCAAGGATGAGTATTGAGTAGTCACTTTACTGGGAATTTCCACTTATGCGACTGAACTGAACTACAAAGAAGTTGTAATTCTCTTCCTGTATACCCCAACTCCCATATCATTTTAAGAAAAAGTTTACAACGATTTAACATAATCATTACGATGGTTTAACCTTTATATAAAGGGATTCGTCTGGTCTGACTTAAGACAAAATTACATTTCCCATTTTTCATATTAGAGAGCATATTGTTTTACTGTAGAATACTTCGTGTCTTATTAATTTGGTATACACATAAAATACTTTAATCTAAAAGTTCTGACATACATTATTTAGAAAGTTATCTAAGTTTGATTGATATATGAAACCTATATATGTGTTCTTGGCTGTTTAGCGTGTCGTTCGAGTTAAGCCACCATGACTCATCAACTGAATAGAATACATGTGGTGTTGACTTTTTTGGAGATTGACATTTGCAATACTATATAAAAATGGGTGGGTTCGTGGCTGATTATTCTATCATGAATTTAACTTACACCAAGAGTGTGTGTTGTGGGGGCTCTGTTTGGGCTTTAATGTGAAAGAAAAAAAATTAAAGTGTTGTCATATAGGTCTACTTTTTTTTCATCTTTCCCACCACTAACGAGTGTCATAACGCTTTATTATGTTTTATGTGAGATACGGTGTTGTTAAAATGTCTTTAAAATGATTGGTTTATATATTAATTTATAAAATAAAAAAAAATAAAAACTTACCAAATATCCCTACACCCACGACTCAAACCAAGCCCCTGCCCCTTGTCGTGGCAGTGTTAGTGCCCCCACGCTCAGGTGATGTGGCACTAATGACGCCCCTAACTATTCATTAACGACTATATATCTTTTTCTTAATATTTTGGAGGATTGGTTAAAAATCCTCTAGTTTGCTACGTTTTCTTTTTTTCTTTTTCAATTGATAACAATGCATTAAATATGGTGTAGAAATGTTGAAATAAACAACGATATTATAGGTTTAGAAATGCTGAAATAAACAACGATATTATAGAATATAATAAATTACATGGTTTGTCCTTTAACTTTACACTAACTTGCATCGTATATCCTTTATCTTTAGAAATTACACCGAGTGTCATTTATATGAAACTTTTGCACCAAGTGCAAAAACAGGCTACAGAAATGTATTTGGGCCGTGCAAAAGACCAGTCATATAATAATGGGCTTTAGTCCCAACCCACACAAACCTTGTGTATATAAACCAACACAAACACTTACACCTCACAAACACACACTTCTTTCTCTCTCTCTCCTCACTCATACTGTCTGCTCTTTCTCTCTCTAGAAACACCGGCGGCGGCCATGGCGGCGCGGCGGTAGCGTCACCGCCAGCGGTGGCGGTGGAGGTTTTTCGGTGACTTTTCCGGCGACCATTTTCTAGCCAACAGTACACTTTTTTCGACTATCTTCGACGTTTTAGATCGCGTGGTGATGTTAGTATTAGCTAATTCGAAGCGATTTGAGCTATATGGCAACTCCGGTGACATTCCGGCCAAATTCCGGCGAGCTCGTTTTCAAGTTTTCTTTCCCTGCATGTTTAGATAGGGTGGTCAAAGTCCTTTTTGCAAGTTTTCGTGAAATTTTATTCTCAGGCGAAATTCCGACTTCTGGCATGGCTCTGGCGAGGTTCCGGTCGTCCGTTTCCGACGAAAAATATATTTTTGGGCTCCTAGTAACCCGTAGAGTCCATACGAAACATTTTCGTTCTGGAAGAAAAATATTTTTTTTGGACCCGTTTTCACTGGCGGCGGCAGTGGTGGTGGTTTGTTGTTGGTTCAAGCTCAGTTCAGGTCCGGTTCGGTTCTGTTTTGGGTTCGGTCAAACCCGGTCAACACAGTCAAAGCAGGTCAACCCGGGTCAAACTAGTCAACGTTCAGTTTCGGGTGACTTCGGGTCTGTTTCGGGTTCGAGTCAAAGACACAAATGCACATGTAAAGGAACAAATATATATGCCAAGGGACAAATGCACATGTAAAGGAATAAATATATACACAAAGGAACAAATACACATGCAAAGGAACTTTCTCGTAAACTAAGTTGTTTCGAAGACTTAGTAGTTATCCCGACTATAAATAGGATTAAACAATCATAGAGTTATTGTGTCAAATCAAGTTAACAACACTTCCATATAATCGTTTGGTTAACGATTCGATAGAGCTCGGTGACGAACATTATAACCGTATCCCCTACGATAGAAACTTATCTTTTTGCTATTTACTAGGGATGCCTTAGTATTAGCATACACGTAGCAAGCTTGTGATTCAAGTCAGTTTATCTAACATAAGAATATCAAGGTGAGTTCATAACCCCAACTTTTTACGCTTTTACATTTTTATAAATGTTTTCGGGGGTAGAAAAACATGCAAGTTTTGAAAATGTACACAATATTTCGATGAACGAAAACTACATATTTCTAAACATGTTGCAAATGAATTTCAAAAATTTTAAATGGTTTACGAAAGGATTATGCAAAACATACCGGTTTTACAAAATACACGTGTATTTTGAAACGTGCACGAGTTTCATGACCAGTGACGGGATTGTCCTGGTTACAATTCGGGACTGCATTGTCCTACATACGAAACAACGGGACTGAATTGTCTTGCATACAAACAACGGGCTGGGTTGTCCATCATACAAATAAGAGGACTGGTTTGTCCTGCTTACGAACAACGGGACTGGTTTATCCTGCTTACGAACTCAAGGGCTGGATTGTCTTTTACTCACTCGTAAGTGTCGTAAGTTCTTAAAACTGTACAGTGAAGCACTTACTACATAACAGAACTATACTGCCTGCTAGTCTACCGTCTTGAGTAAACGGTTTGACGAGGCACTCTTTAGCACGAGGTTGGTTATAGGCTCATGCGGGCGTGTTGTCTTTGTCATACGCGGACATTAACGGTTATACAAGTTTTACAAAAACAAAGTTTTCAAATGACATGCCAAGGAAAATGGTTTTATTACGTCTTTTAAACATTATTTAAACTGGTTACCAAAAAAATTTATTTCAAATCTTTTTAAAACAAACTATGAACTCGCCAACTTTATGTTGATTTTTTGCATGTTCATTCTCAGGTTAAACTTTCAAACTACAACACGTTTTGGAATAGGAGAACCCATTGTGATTCGAGTACTTAGCGGACGTTCAACTTTCTATAAGTCTTAGCATTATACTTTCGTTGTGCAATGAAGATACCAGTCAGATCACCACGACTCTGATTTTAGCGGGTGTGACAAAAATACTGAAAACCAAGACCGAATTTACCCGAAACCGAACCGGTATGCTGTAATTCGGGTGGTCTTCGGTTCCTATTTTAGAGATATTTCGGGGTCGGTTCGGTTCTCGGGTTTGAACAAATAGGAACCGACCATACTACAACTGCACCGATACTTTCAAATAGAAAATAGATTGGGAAAAAGACAATCATATCGGATTAGAGAAAAGTTTAGTCTCGAGTAGATAAAAAGATGGCTACGATGATATCTTTAGCATATAAACCACGTGTGCTGCATGTAAGGTAGATAGAAAAAAATGTGAACAGAACTGCCTTTTAGCCATTTATTTCCCGACCGAGGATCGCAGGGAGAGGGACTACATGTTATTTCGTTGGGCCATCATCAGAGAAAAAGGTCGAAGACCAGCACCGAGAAAATGCATCCTGACCCACATTATTACGGAGAAGGCGGAAGTTAAAAGAGTAGTTGCTAATGGTCGTGCACTTGAACGAATGCGGCGCCGGTACAGAATGAGAATGAATTGCCTGATTTGAACCAAAACGTGAACGCTGAACTGAACGAGAACCCGACGCTAGTGCAGAATGTGGACGTGCCTCCTAAAAACGCTTCTGCAAAGGCAATTCTGAGGGGTTGCCTCACAACCATGAAGGAGACAATTGTGGAACTTGAGCAACAGGTAGTGACCTTGCGCAGGCCCAAGAAGTAGCCATCGCTGCCTTGCTAGGTACACATTTTTGAAAAGATAAAGGTAAGGAATAAAGTTTGTTAGCCGGTGCATTCAGTTTTTGAAAAGTCTGAAAGAGACGGTGTCCGAAACATAAATCTAATACAGAAAGTGTAACGTGAGTCGATAGTTGTTTGTACATTTGTGTAACGTGAGTCGATAGTTGTTGTAAAACGTGAAACCAATATATTGTAAGCGTCATTTTCAATAAATTTTCTTAAGTCGCATTCAGAGATCACAATCGCTCTTATATTTTGTGCTTGTCCTGTAAAATAAGACCAAACTATGTCATCTGATAAAAAAATCAAAACGGGCATATATTACGTGGCTTACTAGCAATTTGTACTGGAATTGTTGGTAAGAGTCCTGCAGATTGTCGACAACTGCCACCCGATAACTCCTCGACCCATTGATCTTATCTTTAGCCCATTCTTGGACCGATAATGTTTCGAGCATCTGTAGTGCATCGTCACAAATCTGTCTAGATGGGTCCACGACTTTGTAGAGGGTTAGACTTAGGTATCTCTTGGTGCATGTAGACTTCTGCTAATGTACTGAAGTAACCAGCTGCTATGGCAACATCATAATAGCAACACTGCAAGACAACAAATAGTAAATTTTACCTAAGTTTATAATGTAACATTTTATGAATATGGCAGAAGATGTTTGACCTGGTCAATGCAAGCAGGCAACAAGTCTAGATTAGTAAGAAGATTTTTTAAAGCCATTTTGGCGAGGGAAACACGTCGGTTCCTATCACTTCCGGCGGCTCCTCGACCACCTTCTCCTGTGTATTTGTTAGTATAAGATGGGGCTCTAGGGTCAACGGATGAATAACCGAAAAGGGCCCGTTGTGTGGGCTTAATGAAGAGACTATTGATCCAGGATATAACCCGCTCGCTCATTTTTCTTGAAAATTTTCAGGAGATGAATTTGAAATTAATCGTGTAGTTTCCTCAATATACTTTAAATAGTGAAGACGAAAAACCAGCTACTGCCTACATGTGACAACTCGAATTTCCAAGTTAACACCATTAACTTTTCTCGTTAAATATTTTTGATTTATTGAATGTCATACAGGCATTTATTATACGTAAAGTTATTAACACACGAACACACGATATTGAAATAAAGTAGTGGGACTAGTCTTGTATCTTACACCAAAGTTGATTTGTTTAACTTTGCGCACAAATCGCAAGTAATTGAAACTTGAGGGACTTGTTGTGTAGCAAGTTAACTTGAATTTTATAACTTTCTTTGCAAGTTTCAAGAGTTTGAAACTTAAGGGACTAATAGGGCCCTTGTGGGAATTCAAGGGTTTAAAGTGCCAATTATTAAAGTTGTGTTATTATAAATATTTTAATCCATAAAACAAAACCCTAATCTAAAAAAACAAACGTTCGCCTCCTCTCTTCTCTCTTGGTCGACGAACTGCAAGCAAGAAGCCTCAAGCTTTTCGGTTTTCAAGTGCCTAACGACTCACATCACTCCTAACTCGGTAATCCTTAAAATATAGTTTTGATTCTTGTATAATTCTTCATATATTGGCTGTGTTTTCTGGGTTTGTTCATGATTCTTGATTATCTTTGATGATAACGTGTAGTTTTGGTGCTAGAAATCATGTTAGTCGATGATTAGATTGGTTATGTGTTCGGTTAAGCCGCTGGAGTTTTGATTATGGGTTGGATATTGTGGTTGTGATGAACTAATTGTTATATGATTTAATTTAGGATGATAATCTGCTGTGGTTAAAGATTTTAGGTCGATTGGTTGTGTAGATAATCATTTGTGGAGTTCGGTTAACTGAACGGGTTCTGTCCAACAGTTAAAGCCGACTTGTATCGGCTTGTAACCGAGTCATAATTCAATGAAATCTGGATTTTCATGAGTCTATGATGATCTCCCAGGAAAAACCTTTCAACCCAACTGAATTTGCATTTTTCCGACGAAAATTGAACGTTTTATGAATTTTCCGTACCGAAGGTTCAGGCTGCGTTTTTCCACAGAAATTGTCAGCCTATTACGATTATCATAACTCAGTCCGTGTTTGGAACTAATAAGAGAAATTTAAACAGTAGGTAGTGCTAGGAGCGCTTAAAATTGTCCAAGTTGAATTTTGTTAAAAGGGTTAACGAGGATTTTTAAATAATTTTTACCGTAAACTGTCGCCAGAAAGTGACGAATTAGAGTTATGTGCACTATTTGATTTTTCGTGAATTTTCTGTAAATAATTAAGCTCTGAAAATTTTACACAAGGACAAGTGGACCATTTTCCATGTCACATAAATTTATCATAATTTTTAAAGCCCGTTTAGTATTTTAATAAAATCCCCGAGAACAGCTAAGTTTCGGAGTTTTAAACTGGTGGTGCAGTGAATTGAATTATGTGTATCTATGTATTGCTTGTGTTATCTGGGATATTAATACTTGTTTAGCACCTACATGGATGTTGTTTAACATTTTGTATGTTGTGCTATGATCACGTACACAAATTCACTCGAATGAACACCTGAATGTTAATGAGATGCATGCTATGTGTTAGATACATGTAGAACTTATGTGTTTGCATTCACACACACTAACGAACCTCTGGTAACCATAATAGGACGTGGTTGACCACTTCAGTTCATAAAACACATAAGCCTTACCGAGCAAAACAAAGGTGAGTTCACTACTCTTTTACAGGCATGCGTCCCGGGGGGACAAACTACTATTCCTTAGAGGAATACTTTTTAAAACTGTTGTAGTTTAATTTCGATGCTGGTTAATAAACTCAACACTATCATTAAAGTCCCTACTTACTACCGAACTAGTTGCCTTGGGGACAACAAGGTATTAGTTGATAGCGCTATTAGGCTTGACAACCTCACACCATACCTGGGAGGACGGGCGTGAACTAAGGACCTTAAACACGTGACCAATGTTGATAAGCATTGATGAGGGCAAACAAACATACGTCACTCCAGTATCGAGTTATTAACGACATGACTTTAAAGTAAACACAAACCCGTTTTCGTTAAACAATATTGTGAACTCGCCAGCTTAATCGTTGATACACTTTATCTTGCATGGAAACTTGCAGTCTGGGGAGTTGGAGTGTCATGGGGCGTGTTTCTTGATGCAAACATTAATAATTTACGTTTTAAAACATTTTGTTTTTAATTGTCGGAGATACTTACATTTGCTTCCACTGAACATATACTTTGTTGAATCGTTTAATTTGAGTTACACTATTCATGTTGGACATGGCTTTGGCTTTTTTTATGTTATTTACTATACGTTGAACATGATTAGTGGCTGGATCCTGGTACGTCACACTCCTCGCGGTAAAACCCCCAGGTGGTAATTTGGGGGTGTGACATAGCATGCCCGGCCAAATATTCTCAGCAACGGTTCTATATATATTCCAAATACGAATTCGGAGTTCTTCATGGCGACGCTTTTTGTCTCTGCGTCAACACAAATAAGATATTAATTATATGTATATATTAAAAGGTGTGGATTGTAGGGGTGTTCATCGAATCGAATATCGAATTTTTGAATTATTCGAATCGACTTATTCGAATCGATTATTCGAATAATTTTTATTTTCCCTTGAATTCATATGATCCAAAGATGGGTGAAGCTGTAATTGTGACTGAAGAAGCTCCATATCGTTTGGCTGATACACTGGATCTGATAAGTTTTCATGAAGAAGATTTGAATGTTTTAAGCAAGAATCAGATACGTATAAATGAAAAGTATGAGGTGTATACTAAGTCATGGATGAGTGCGGTGGCGAATGTGATTGGTTCAAGGTTGTATGTGGATGTTGTTCATCAACCAGGAGGAGACGCAGTTGGTGGATCTTCACACTGAAGGGACTATAATGTTATAAACCTAGGAGAGATTGTTTGGCCCTTGAAGGTTTATACATTATTAGCTATTTTGTATTTTGGGCTAATGGTTAGTTTTATGTTTTGGGCTTGTATCTGGGCTTGTAGGTGGCGAATTAGGCTAGGGTTTAGGGGGAGTTGTGGGCTTAACTCTCCTATAAATACATATCTTGTAATTAGGTTTAGGCTGTTGCTCTATTGTATTTTGCTGCAAACTTGTATTAGACAATTCATAATTGTATGTAAGTTGAAGTTTAGTTTTGATCATCTTATTCATCTTTATTTTCTACATCTTTGTTATTGAATCAAGTTTGATTGTGTTATTCCGCCACCCAATCAAACTAGTGGTGATATCGTTGTATTGATCCGATTTAGAGACTTACAGTGTGGGTTTTACCCACTAGCTATTATACATTTTAATTTCAATGCAGAATTGAGTGTACTTTTGAATGATATATTATCTCTTTATTTCAATTTCACTTCTTATACTTTAAACAAATATATGCTTAACCCATTTAGTTCTCATTTTAATTTAATTTGATATTTTTCTAATAACCTACGTTAGTTAATTTTCTTAAAAAATGTGCATACGCAAACGTGTTTATGTTTTTCTAAATATTCCAGAATAAGTTACATGTTAATTTCAAAGCAGAATGAACAATAATATAAACAACAGTATAGTTTTTTTTATCTTGAAAGTCCCGCGTTATATTTTAAATAATATACACTTTTAACATATTTAGTGTCCATTTAATTTGAGTGTTTTCTAATAACTCACGTTTGTCAACTTACTTTTAAAAAGTCAATACACGGGTGTGTTTATTTTTTTCACCACATTCAAAATAATTGGTTACAACATAGTTGTATTCATATAAATATATCTTTGTTTTGTAAGATATAACGATGCCACAAACTGAACCGATAACGACATCCATATCGTTACTGATATTATTGAAATCGGTGTCGGTATCCGTTTTATGTTTTTTATCGATTCACGACTTTATTTTCGGTATCCTCTTTTTATTGCTATATATCGAGTGCTGCTATCCTACCCGTACCATATAAAACTAAACTGATACCGACCTAAACCGAATTCCCATTCATCACGCGATGGAGTATAACTAGCTAAAATATTAAATCTCATAGGCTATGAATAATAAACATACCATATAACATATATTTATATTTTCTTTATGTTTTAATTTCACCCTTATAATTGAAAGTTATAGGTATTTAACATATTTAGTTTTTATTTAATTTGTTTTTTCTCACTAACTTGTGTTCATTAACTTAAAAAATCGATAAAATATAAAAACCAATTAAATACTAAATATACAAAGTACACTTAATAATTTTTTTACAATTTAGAATTAACACAACATGATTCCATTTCAATAGCTTAACCGAATTAATCGGAAGTATTATATGAGTTACTTATTCCTTAATCTCAAGCCGGAACATTATCAACCGTCTTGCAAGCTCCACCAATATGCGTTCTCAACCAAACCGTGTTTTATGCATGGTTGAAAAATCCACCACAGTTCTTGCATCGAGCTTTTTTTAAACCATTCGAAAATTACATAGATCAAAATTTGTCCAAATTTCCGGGTTCATTGTTAGAAATTGCATAACTGTTAGGTCGCTTGACAAAGATCCAACATCAATGGAAGAAATTGCATAACTGCTGAGATGCCATTTGACTATCTGAGACCATTTTTTAGGCTTGAGAGTTTATGTGTTTTTGTATTTTTACGTTTCTAGAATGTCTTGTGTTTTGAGAGCTAGAGAAGTGGTGTGACCAAACCAATATAAACAATACCTACTTATACTAAGAAATGCAAACAAAATGGTTGAGAAAACAGCCAGAAACAACCGTATATAGCCGCTCGAAAATGGGTAATTTTTTTCTTTGTGACAGGCTGCTTGTCTTTCTACAGTCGACAAAACCCCTGCGAAGCGTTGTAAACAGAACTCACCTTAAGGCTCGAACTGTCGCCTCCCAAACTAGAGGTGCACAAAAGACCCATACCCGAAATCGGATCCGAGAAAAAAAACCCGAAACTGATTTGTACCTGGGTATTGTATACTCGTAACCGAACCTGACCCTACTTGTAGGGTATGGATAGAATATACATTTTGAGATCAATATCCATATCTTAAACTGCATCGGATTTATTCCTGAAAATACCCAGAACCACGCATACCCTTTAACTGAACCCAGTTATACCCTATCCCGATGCCGATTTTTTTAATACCCGATAGAATATATTTTTATGTTACTTTATATCTTTTATATTTACGTTTTTTTTAAAGCGCATATTATAAAGCAAATATTTTGTACTTGAGTGAATTTATGTATTGTAATTTATTTTAATTATTTTTAAAATTTATGTTATTGTAATTTATTTTAATTATTTTTACAAATTATAAACGAAATTTAATTTTTAAACGAATTTACTTTTGAGTAAAATAATAAAAAGAACTTATTTTTTTTAAACTGGTATTAGTACCAAAACCCATACCCAGTTCTAATACTCAGTTATACCCGAACCCGATCATACCTTATCCGAGCACATAGGGTATAGTTTTTCTCCTTAATAACCCGTAGCCAAACCCTATCTTGTTTCTCTCAATACCTGACTTTCAAATACCAGATCATACCCATAACCGGTGATTAAAAAAAACCCCGATTTGTGCACCTCTACCCCAAACTGATTGTTTCTAGTTTTTTTTCTTATTTTTTTTTCTTTGGTCCAGTAGCAAAGCCCAAATCAACTTGATTTTTTCTCATTGCAGCACAGAAAACAATGATCCATTTTCTTTATGGCTCATCAAAAGTCCATAGTGGGCTGCTCAGATTCAAACATATAGATATAGAATTAATTCACATCATTTTCTATTCTAACCCAAAATGATACCACTATTGTATATTTGAATTAATGTTAGCAATTACAAATATTTTTCTTGATTAGATCATTATTGTTTTAAACATTAAAAAAATATAAAAACAAATTTAAACCATATATTTATACATGTGTAGAAAACAGAAACCATGAATGATATTTTTTCGATTCATTTTTTGCCAATCGTTACAAAAGAATATGACCCATATGGTTTGGTGAGAGTAACTACAAAGTGGACGTGGTGGTTTCAAATTCTGGCTTAAAGCGTTCCCTTTGAGTCTTTATTCCTCACTCTATCTTTAAAATTTAGTAAGTTATAAATTTTTTTGATATTGGATTTAAATAACCCTAACTTTCACTCATTGCCCGATAACACTCTCAACTTTCAATTTGTACACTAGCACTCCAGCTTTCAACTTATTGGCCGATAACACTCCCTAACTGATTTGAACCCTAACCCAGTTAGCTGAGGTCAGCTGTCACATCATAAAAAATGCATGTCAGTCGCCACATCAGCTGGCAAGTCATCAAAAATGCCATGTCAGCTGCCACGTCATCAAAAAATGCCACATCAGCTGCCACATCATATGCCATGTCAGCAAAAGGGGCCACATCAGATGCCACATCAGCAAAAACTAACTGGGTTAGGGTTCAGTTAGTTAGGAGTGTTATCGGCCAATAAGCTGAAAGTTGAGAGTGTGGTGTACAAATCGAAAGTGGGAGTGTTATCGGCCAATGGGTGAAAGTTGAGGTTATTTAAGTCCAATATCCCTAAATTTTTATTACTCAATCTGAATCTCTATCTATAATTTTTATAGAATAAGCTACTGTAAATATCAATAATAGAGAGCCTCTTGAAATATTTGCTTGTTATTTTCAAGACCCCAATGTTGTTTCTTTGGTTTCCTTTTGACCTTAATCAGTTAATAAATGTATGTCAAAGCTACATAACATCTTCATTTGAGTTTGATTAGTGTTTTTAATGTTTTGGTCAATGTATATGTTTATTCTTGTTTATGTTTTGGTCAATGAATTGTAGAGATTCAATAACGAAACCACTATTCCTAGTAAATTCCATAAATTAACAAAGTTATTACAGGATATAGATAGAGTGAGATCTAAGCAAAACTTAGCTCTATCTCTCAGGTTCATCGAGAGACTGCTTCTTAAACCGACAGCCCCGACTCAAAAACCAACAAAAAACATAACAAAAAATAAGACAATGAAAGAAAAGGGAGGAACAACCTAATATAGTATTTATGAAGTTTATAGAATTTATAAAACTTATTCAATTGAATTCTTATTAGTGTAGTATAAACTAGAAATCGTAGGTGCATGTAAATGGATAAGTATCCACGTCAATAGTCAATGGAGGGCCTTATGAGATAAGACAATATAAAAAAGAATGAGAAAAAAAAGGATAACGATTAGATAGTTGTGAGGTTGCAGCGCACCGTCGCAGCTCTTTTCCATCATTTCATCTGTTTTCATGATTTCGTGCTTGTCTTCTTCCTCATTTTTTTTACGTCTAACACTCATTTTCCCAAAATAAATATCTAACTAAAACATTGATTTAAATGAACCTCCAGTCTAAATTAAAACTCATTTATTAAATGAGCTCGAATCTGAACTTATATACTGAACCATACACGATTACACAACATATATAAAACCAAGGCCGATACGAAATCAAAGTTTTTCCGGGTGATCTGCTGGAGTCAATTCGGCTTGGTTTGTTAGATTTCCCGAGCTGAACCGAATGTTACTCACCCTAGAATTAAGTCTCGTCTTGATTTATGAGGAAAACCTCAAAAAGAAAGAAATAATTTAAACCTCGGGAAATACATGGTGTAAACGTATTATTGTTTACGATTATATTATAATATTCGATGTGAAAGTTAATATTTTATTCCTATAAGAAAAAACATTTAGCTTATAGAATAACATTGATAATGGATTATTCAAATAATCATAATATTTCATGCCTATAAAGTTATTGATCACAACCGGAAACACGTGAAGTTGAATATCGGACTATTTAATATTAACATTTTTTAACGAAGATAATATAAAACCAAGGTCATATGAATACGTAGAAGAAGAGGAGAATTGGTGTAACGTAATGCACATGACACGTGTAACGTAAAGCGGCGTATATTTGCCGTTCTCAAGACCCACGTGTCAAAGTATTTTGGTACTTAAGTTGTCATAGTATCTATAACATATTGTTTTTTATACACAACGATGATTTTTTGTCCTTAAGTTATTAGATACCAACACTTCCAAACAACCTTGACCAGGTAGATGAATAGGACCGCCGTCATGTGAGTCGACCGGTTATTTCTTTTCTGGATGAACTGGTAAACTGTCGGGTCGATCAATATATGACAAGAAAAATCATGTTATAAAAGAGGAATAAGATGGAAATTTTTACTTTGATTGGTGTGGAATAAGAGTTTTTCAGAGTTAAAGAGTTAAATAATTATCATAAACGTTCTGAATGAGTCTCAAATGTTCATGATTGGGAGTTGAGACATTTGTTGTCATAATTTATAAACTAGAATTGTAATTTACTAATTTATCATCATTATACTAAGTAAATTCCACTAAAATAAAAATTAAGATAAGGTCTGAGGAGGGTAAAATATAGACAATCGTTTTATCTTTACCCTATAGGAATAGAGAGACTGTTCCAGTGAGACCCTGCCTCAATAGTAGTTTTGCATCAAGCCTTAGAAATAAGATACATAACACTAGCCTTAGTTTTGCATCAAGCCTTAGAAATAAGACATATAACACTAGCAATTGAGACAAAGGCCGCTTAGTGTGTACCTCTTTTTCTTTCGGCTATCAACGCCACCACATGATGCATGATTAACCATCTTAGGGGCTATTTGTTTACCTCTTAATGAGCTCTTAATGGTTCAGACCTCTTATTAGTTCAGCACTTAACCATTCATAAGTTGTCAAACGGCCCCTTACTCTTTTAACGTTATTTTCACGAAACTAGTAAAATAACATTAAAATTTGTGTACTTTCACTTTTGCCTTTCAAGCATCCACATATCAACTTATATGATATGGTAAGAATTCTTTTTATTGGTTTTTACTTTTAGTTTGCAAGTGATCACTTGTGTGTGTATGTGTGTAATCTTTAGCAAATAAACAAGATCCAACTACTTAAATATATGTTGATAGGTAATTGTATATAACCCTTCAAAATGTTAAATTACATATGAGTATTATATTGTGCATTATTGAAACCTTTTGTCTTACCCATATATTTTACAAGTTAAAAGCCACTTTTTAGCAAGATATAAACAAGATCCAACTACTTAAATATATGTTGATTGCCAATGAAGCCACAGCCCCGGTGGTGGAGGTGGGAGGGTTTAACACGCTTGTGTGGGTTCCTCCCAAGGGTCGTGTGTCCGAGTCCACTCTGGTATCAATATTGGGTAATTTCAATGCGGCTGGACCTTAGGGGGGGCCTGGGATTCAACCTCGTGTAGGGGTTCAATTCTTGAGAGGAGGTTCCTGTTGCCATTAAAAAAAGCCACTTTTTGCCATGTACGTTTAAGATAAGATATAAGTTTACTCCAATTCTATAAGGAAATTTTAATACAATTCATGTAATTTGTTCACTTAATTTCTATGATATAACAAAGTAAGCAATGTTTTTTCCAAAATTATTAGGTTTTCTTCTGAATTGAATATATGTATTATGCCTAGTAGAGATGAATATGATCGAGTGATTTCGCTAGTGACACGATGGTACTCCAGTGGTCCATCCGTAACATCGAATGTTTAGTCGCACTTCCAGCCATCATAAAACACATTTGACGACAAGCAATTAGTGGTGTCTTATATTAGTCTTGTCTCAAAGGTCTATACAACAAATTTAATTAAAACATTTTACTGTAAATATAAGGGATTGAATTTATATTCGAATATGTAAAATAGATTCTCTTAAGGTGAAGGAATATTACATGGTTGATACCTTCTTCACATCGATCGTACCCTGAAGTCTGAACTACCGATCACATGGCTCCAAAGCAACGAAGATAGACAACATATTTGTTTTCTATTTTCAAAAGAATTATTTCCTTAAAAAATAATATTATATTAATTAGTTATAAATTATTTCCTTAAAAAATAATATTATATTAATTAGTTATTTTCTTTCCGGAACATACAAGATGTTATTAGATGGGTTTGGTTGAAAAGTGATCTTTATTATTTTATAAATCACATGGATAAGAATAATAATAATATTATAGCAAAGAGTTTTTATTCTGGTAATATGATCAAAGTCGCCTGCATAACTCAAGACCAAACTTAAGTTTAAGTTTTTGAATTTGATAGTCAAGCCGTCAAGCTTGTTTTTTCAGATTTAGTGGTCAACAGTGTGTGGGGGTTTTCAAGTCTTTTTCAGTGATGAGGCTTCTCGACTCTTTTTTTTAGTCTTTCGTATTGTCAATTTACAAACTTCCAATATATACGATGCTATAAATAAACTCTTTAGGAAAGTTTTTTTTTACTTCCATTAAGACACTTAAGTGTTTACATCCTTTTATCCTTCTCCTTAAACCAAATATTAGTGTTATAAAATCATATTTTATCTCACATTGCTTACCTAAAAAGACCGTCAAAGAAAACCCTTACAAATTGAGAGTGATAACTCAACAAAGTTCGTTAGTGGCTTTGTTTTGACTAAGCTGAAGAACCATTTGACCTGTTTAGTTTTATGTTTTTCTTGGTTTATGGGCCTATTATCAATAGGCTGGTTCAAAACGGAACCAAACGAACATTTGGGTTTTGGTTGTGGCCATAGCTATGGCTCAAAACTAAATCGAGCTAAATCAAGCTGAACTGAACTGACTCGAATTTTATTCGAGTTGAGCTTAAGCCTCAAAATAGCTCGATTTTGAGCTTGAGCTAAGTGGTCTATGAGGGTCAAGCACAACCCCCATACAACTAAAATCCGAGTTTAGTTGGATCAACCTAATTGTTGTGTTTTTCGATGTATCGTGCAGGTTCTCATCTAGTATGTGTATAAATTGATACCATAAAAATAAGCATTTTTTTCTAATATGTATTAAATATTGATATATCTTTTACGATATTCTTTTAGTTTTCTTCAAAGTGTAACACCCTATACGAATGAATAACCGTCTTATACAATTACATGGTATTGTTATACACCTAAGTTGATTTATGAAATCTCTAATGATTTACTAATAAGATATTTAACTTTATTTCTATGTTTTTTTTGTTGATATATTGTTATACATAATTATGGTACAACTAATTACTTATGATACATTTTAGGAACTATTACAAGTTAAAGGACAAAGATGGAAACTTGGTTGGCGAGTTAGTGGCCAAGGGAGACAACGCCTATGTTCTTTGAGGAAAACAAGAGGGTAAAGGTGTGTGCTGAGAGAGAGATTTAAAAGAGATGAAGAAATCACAAGGAATAGAACTCAAATTTTACAAACTTAATAGGAAATAAGCAGCGGCTGACCCACCCTTTGGTCAAGGTGGGCGGTCAGCTTAGTGTATATTTTAGGCAAAAATTCCAACCGCACCCCTTGAAAATATGATTGAACACCTTATCTGTACCCTCAGCAAATAATTTATGGGTCCGTCACTGAGAATAAATGAAGAATTTAATATCATTAAGGAAAAAAGAAAGGTTCTTGATAGCTAAAGAAAGTAATTCTTGAATACAAACTAAACATTATGTATGATTTTGGGTTTGGAAAGTCTTAAGAAATTGTTGTTAATGTGGGTTACTACTATTATCTATATAACAATTGCAAGTTTTATGAATAGTCTTGTTTTTTTTTTATGCGTGAATTGTGTATTTTGATTTTTTTATACTTTTAATCTTAAACTTTTAGCATTGATACTTATAATTCTACAACTTTTTAAAGACTTTGTAATCGATTTTTACGTGTTTAATTGTATTTACGTATCGGTATAAATTCAAGTTGATTTACGTTTCAACGTAATTTTTTTCTCAACTTTCAACATTGACACTTACAAATTGCAAGTTTTATGAATAGTCTTGTTTTTTTTTTATGCGTGAATTGTGTATTTTGATTTTTTTTATACTTTTAATCTTAAACTTTTAGCATTGATACTTATAATTCTACAACTTTTTAAAGACTTTGTAATCGATTTTTACGTGTTTAATTGTATTTACGTATCGGTATAAATTCAAGTTGATTTACGTTTCAACGTAATTTTTTTCTCAACTTTCAACATTGACACTTACAATCCTTTAGCTTTCTGAAGACTTTATAATCGAGTTTTATTCTATAACTTTTTAAAGACTTTATAATCGATTTTTACGTGTTTATTTGTATTTACGTATCGGTATAAATTCAAGTTAATTTACGTTTCAACGTAATTTTTTTCTCAACTTTCAACATTGACACTTACAATCCTTTAGCTTTCTGAAGACTTTATAATCGAGTTTTATGTGTTTAGTTTTATTTACGTGTCGGTATAAAAATCAAGTTACGTTTTGACGTAAATTATATTTTTCCCCCGGAAATGAGTCGGGTCAGATATAATACGTTTTCATGCTTTATTTTATGCACGTTTTTAGTTGGTCTAAATTTTTGACGTAAATTTTGTTTGGAAACGAGTCGGGTCAAATTTAATGCGTTTTCATTAAACGGTATAAACTAAATCCATTTTACGTATCGACACCGCCGCGATATGTCGTACCATTCTTTAACTTAGGGAAAAATGCTTTCTTACGAGCTTATTTTTATGTAAATGTCGGTATAAATTTAAGTTGTTATGTTTCGATGTAAATTTTATTCGAAAATATGTCAAGTAATATATAATACGTTTTCGTGCTTATTTTTATGTACGCTTTCAGTTGGTCTACATTTTGACGTATCTTTTTCTAGAAACCAATCGGGTCAAATTAAAAGATACACGACTTCCTTTGAATTTATTTTTGGGAATTCTATGCATACACTTTTACAACGACATATATTTTTGTACTTTTCTAATATATAGTTGTTAAGCGCGTTATTTCTACATTTAAATTTTATAAACAACCAGCCCTAACGCACAACTTTAAAAAGGTGTTATCCCGTTGCGAAGTGTAACATCCGTCAAAAACGGATTTACCAAACCCGCTCCGTTTATCAACCGAACAGTCAGTCAAAATTTTCGTTTCGAATTAAATGTCCAAAACATTTTTAAACGATCCGTAATCAATTATTATGCGCGAATATATATTTAGTTTTTGAAAAACCGTCAAAAATCGCAAAATAAAATATAAATACATCTGCCGGGTTTCGAACCCGGGTCTGTACCGAGTCACCTAGTGACTTAACATCTCACACACAAACCACTGCGCCGCTTGATCTGTTTGTTATATATTGCAATCATTTAATTGATAAAATAATGTTACGAATTCAAAATCGGCGCCCAAACGATTCAGTCGTCGGAATCCCGGTAAATTAGCGAGCTTTAACACCGATTTACGTTATAACGTAAACCTTTAATCACATATCGGTTATAACCGATGTTTGAAGTCCGCGACACTTTTCAAAACCGCCGGAAAACTTAAATTGATGAATACAGTTCAAAATCAGACCAAATACATTTCGATTATTCCCTATAAATTGACCCACAATCGACGACAAACACTTTCGCTCAAAAATCACACCTTTTCTCGGCAAAATTCCACTCGCCGGAACTTTCCTATTTTTCGCCGGAAAACCGAGTTTTAATTTTCTGAACCTCACCAATCCCCTAAACCTTTACTGAAGTTACCCATACTCTTTCCAAGATATCCGGAGACTTGCTGCTGCAAGGAACCTATCGCCGGAGGTGAATTCTGTCGCCGGAGTTCTGCCGGAAAACAGAGAGTTTTGTCGGTATACTTTCTCCGCCCAGTTTTCTTCTCCGTTTCACTTTTATAATACCTTAATTAACTGTAAAACACTAATAAATCGATAAAACTTTGAACCAGCCGATTTTCCGATTTCTGGTTATTTTTCATTGAAGAAGACGATGATTGTTATCATATAAGTATAATATAAATCATGAAAATTATCGGGTTAGACACACAGTCCAGCGGTGGACTGTGTGCACATATAAAACGCAAATCGTCTCGAGTTCGATTCCCGTCTCACACACGCTGCCTTAATAAAATCTATTTTTTTTTTGTTACTGAACCGGAGTCGCCTTAGTTATATGTTAAGTATATTAATAACCGGAATAATAACCAAGTTAGACACACAGTCCAGCGGTGGACTGTGTGTTTGTTTATATCACAGGTCACGAGTTCGAGTCCGGTCCTCAGCACCGATTCGGACAATTATCTTTTCTTTTAAATAAGGCAGAAAAGGAAATATCTATTTTGTATTTAAGTATAATAAAAACCGAATATTATAACATGTTGAACACACAGTCCAGCGGTGGACTGTGTGTTAGATTAACCCACAGGTCCCGGGTTCGAGACCTGTGGTGTGCATGACCGTTTCGCCTTAAACTGTTTTTAAAATAAAAATGATTTTCTGTTTAAATTCTAATTAATGTATATATATAATTAAAATCGGATATATAACGGGTTAGACACGTAGCTCAGTTGGTAGAGCTGCGTGCACGCGTACGGGAGGTCTCGGGTTCGAGCCTCACCGAGCGCACAACAATATTCCGCAAACCGGTCAACGACCAGTCAAAGTCAACAAGTCAAGGTCAACTGTAGCAGAAAAAAATAAATATTTTTATTATTTTTATTTAATTATTTTAATTAAAAATCAATTATAAATACTTAAAAATAACATTTTTAAGATTAGAAAATAGCTTCAAACTCACAAAAATACACCCAACAATCCTACTAAAATAGTTTAATAAAATCCGTTTACTCACCAAACCATAATGCGATTTATCTAGGTTAAATCTCACTCGTAGTTAAAACCACTTCGCGTGCATTCATCATCATCAACCGAACGCACCCACTGTGAGTGAATCTTACAATTCCCCTTTTTAAATTACACGTTTTGGGGTGTGTCATGTGTTATGAATTAATTAATTTATTTATTTAAACTTGTGCCATACCACATCATGACTTAATCTTAGATTGATTTATTGTTGTGATTTATTTATATTCCGTTTGTCAAATTACATGAAACTCATACATTAAGCCCATCAGTTCCTCGTGGGAAACGAGTAGAACATCGCGTGCTTCAATTCAAATTCATTATTGTTCATGTGTGTTTTCATTGAGTTTATATTGTTTGTAGTTGTGTTATTCATTTTATCATGTTTATGCAATTCATTCATCAGGCCCCTCAGTTCCTCGTGAGAGACGAGTTGAGCATCGCGTGCCTTTAATTGTTCCATTATTGTTCATGAGTGTTTTCATTTAACATCTTATGATTATTGATCAAGTTACATCTAATTTTACTCATGTTTGGTTGTGCACATATTTCATAATCAATTTAAATAAATTGTTCAAATGTTTTTCCATAGGATTCACTCGCCAACATTATGTTGATCCAAAAACCTTTTTACACATGATACAGGTGAACAGGTTGAAGCAAGGATAACATAGGATATGCCTTAGAAGAGAACAAAGGAGTTAGATTGTTAGTTAGATCATGTTGTATCACTATTGTAAACTTTCATTTAATTTGTATTAATGAATATGAAACATTTAATAAATGTCATGAGCTTTGATGATAACCCAATCATGCCCCGATCACCTTATCCGCTGCGGGTCGGGGTGTGACACGAAGCGCGGGTATAATTTATAGTTCTAAACAAATGTGCAATTTTCTATGAACTCACAAACATTCATTTATTATGAGTAACTAGATTATTCAACCCGTGTGTCACACGGGTTGAGTAAAGAAGAAAATATGAATAAAAACTGTGTTAATAATATATTAATGTCACGTATTATTCTCTCTATTAATTTAGAAATATCATTGTTTATATTATCGACTAATAATAATATATATTAGTTTAATAAAAAATTATACAAATAATCATCTATTATCAAATTATTATTCGTGTATTACTCGAGTTAAATATAAAAGAAAATCTAGATTGACTATTATTTTAAGTTATATGTGTTATATACCAGTGTATTACATAGGTTCAGTATTAAAAAATATAAATAATAAATTTATATATAATTTTTATCACACGGTTAAAGAATGTAATAATATTAAAAGCTTACAGATTCATAATTCATGAATTTTATCACACAAGTTAAATAAATATAAATTATATTCTTATAAAAATGTATAATACTGTTAATAAATGTAAACTCTAAATGTAAGAGTATTATAATCCTACCATACGTTTGAATACGTGTAATATTGATGGATGTATCAATTGTTTCGTAAATTATAATATTATTTGAATTTTCTGTGTGACGTATAATATTATTTGTATTATTATATAACGTCTTTGTTATAATATTTATTTCATAATATTAGAAAGTGTGACCAATTTTAAAGGTAAAATCTAGTTATTAAAAAAAGATTCCTATTATTAGACGAAGAGATATATATATATATAATTAAAATTAAAATAATAATAACAATAATAACAAAAGCACTTTTAAATAAAAGTAAAGTAAAATTGTGATTTTGAAGAAGAGATAAGGTAAAATATAAAATATTACACCACAAATGTGTTAACTACTACTTTGTTTATAGAAGATAAACACGTTTATCTTTGTTATATGAAATTATCAACTAATTCAAACAACGGAAGCCTAGGTTTTTATAATAATATTGCAATTAAATTAGAAAGAAATAATAATAATAATAATAATAATAAAGGATAAGGATGACAATTTTTATAAATATAATAAAAATAAAATTAGTAATAATAATAATAAAGAAGGATAAGGATACAATTTTTTTAAATAAAATAAAAGTGAAAATATGAAATTGAAGAAGAGATTGCCATGTGGCATTATTTGGAGTCTTTTATTAGTATTAGATTTATGTATAAATTTTGAGGTTTTTGGGTTTTTAGTAGGTTTTTGGGTTTCCATGCAAATATTAGTTGACTTCAAGAATTTCAAAAGCCTTGGAACAAATGTGAATGTTTAATCTATCATTAGGGTAAGTAGTTTACTTAATGATTGAACTGAATGTATGTTTGTTGAAGGCACATTGGAACATTTGACTTGTGTTGTGTGGGTAGTCATGAATGTTAAAGCCAACATTGGGCATTTTAAATGTAAGTCAATTTAAAAGGCCATGGGTTTGCAATGTTGTTATTTGATCAAAAGCTGAATGACGAATTGCAAGGTTGTAATGTGATCATGTTCAAGTTGTAGAATCACCAGTTGCCAGTGACAAATGGTGTCATGAAATTGTTATAGGTGAGATTGTTTACTGATTTGCCAAAGGTTTTTTATGTTCTTGCTTAAACATGCTGAAGGAAAACGTGTTAATAACTTGTTTATGTCCTAAAAGTCACTAACTGCACAACCATACGCCCAACCCTATGGCTTGTTCATTCCACCCTTTAGACTATACGGTGCGGGCGTTAGGGCTCATCATGAGCCGAGCCGAGCCAGGCTAAGCTTAGGCTCGGCTCAATTATAAACCGAGCTGGCTCGGCTCGGCTCGGCTAGGATTTGAAACCGAGCTGAAAATCTAAGCTCGGGCTCGGATTGGTTTGGCTCGATTTTATAAAAAGAAAAAAAATTATATACTTCTTAAAATTTAGTAGCCTAAAATATTATTCAATACTTTAAAAGAATATATTCAAAATAAGTTCAACATAAAACATTACAAACCAAAATCAAGTTCAACAACGCAAAATAAGTCTTAATTTCAATGAAATACAATATTAGTTCATTAGTATGGTAATCAACCTTCAAATCTGACATAGATATCAACTTACAAACCTATATACATGTAATAGTAATTAGTTTTTTGCAATATATTATAATGTATATAAAATTAAAATTTATTATAAGTAAAATAATCCGAGCCAAAGCGAGCCAAACCGAGCCAACTTGGCTCGTTACGAGCCGAGCTAGGCTCACTTTCTAACCGAGCCGAGCCGGCTCGGCTCACTTTTAAACCGAGCCATATCAAGCGAGGTTTTTCCGAGCTAAATCCGAGCGAGCTTTTTAAACAGTCCTAGCGGGCGTGGCGTTGATGTGGAAGCCTCAACCACGCTCTCCACCACCCTTTGGTTGGCGTCAATGTTGCCGTGGGTGAGGGGGCAACACAATTTGCCCGGGGTAGAGATTATGGTGATGTTAACGTAGCAAGGATTGATTATATATTTTTTTTTCTGAAACGGTAAACTTACCTACTTCTAACTTTATGTAAACCCTTGCTCTAATAAACTAAACAAACATATAAAACGAACAATTATCTTTTTTTTTTCCTGAAACGGTAAACTTACCTGCTTCCAACTACCCACTAACTACCTTACATGGTTTAAGCCTTCACCTCTTGAATAAAATAGAAACAACATACTACTAAACAAGGAGGACATAGGGTATGTTTGGCATAGAGCTTTTAGAAGCTTTTAGGAGTTTCAAGCTTTAAGCTTTTAAGAAAAGTTCCAACTTAATAAAAAGTTTTGTTTGGTTGAAAGAGCTAGAAGCTTTTAGGTTAGGAGCTTGAAGCTTTTGGTTAAACGTTCCTACTAGTAGCGTTTAGAAGGAGCTACAAGCTTTTAGGAAAAAAATGACTATTTTAACCTCTAAAAATAATGAACTTTCTAATGTACCAACTTTCTAATGTCTATTTTGGTCATTTTATACATTTTATTAAAAGCTCTAGCCACTCTGCCAAACATCTAAATATATCTAAAAAGCTACAACTACAGCTACCAGATTCCAGCCTCCAGCCACCAGCTTTTAGCCTCCAGCCACCAGCTTTCAGCTACCAACAACAGCTACTTTTGCCAAACATACCCTTAAACAACCAAACCGAAACTCAAATCATTAACTAATAGAGAAAATCTTAAGAGGATCTATGACGTAAAACCGAAACTTTTGTTTTCAGTGTTGATTCCAGATATCTTCGTAAACCATTTTGATTCCGTTGTACGTTAACCACATATATATATATATATTCTATTTATGCAAAGACGTTAATATCATAAAATGCAACATTTATCGTTACAAACCTAAGAATATTAAATAAACTATTTAATATTCATAACTCATTAAATATAAATATATAAAACTATTTCGCTATATAAAAGGTGAAGGTCCGAATAATACGTTCAAACTCTTGACGATTTTCATCAAAAGCCACATACAAGGCTATTTTCGTAATTTCACTCTACACACTATTTTAAAAGCTATAAAAACTCATTGCTTCAACTACTATCGTCTATCTATCAGAATTCATTCATTTCCTGCTTCATATATCTATATCTTTACAAATATATTATAATATAATATAATATAATATAATATAATATAATATAATATAATATACGCATAACATCCTAAACCACATTTTGCTTCCGGATCCGGGTCGGATACTGAATTACAATCGCAGACATGAAGTTGGTGTTCTTGAATAATACTGCAACTTCGAGTAACTCGTTATCATACTGTGCGAAACAGAGTAAACCATGTGTTGGGTGGGTTAACAAGTATTTTAAAGATTGTTTGTGCAATCTCAGTGACGAGATCTCTTTCGGGTTAGGCATCGCCAGTCTGGTTTGTTGGGGTGTTGCTGAAATCCCACAAATTATCACCAACTTTCGCACTAAATCTAGTCATGGAGTTTCTCTTTTGTTCCTCCTCACTTGGATTGCAGGGTAGGTGTTTGTGTTAATGCCTCACTGAGTTTTCTTGCTAATTGTTGAGTTTTTTATACATTTTTTATTATTTTTTTTAATGGTGTAGGGATATCTTCAATCTTGTGGGATGTCTTCTTGAACCTGCAACGGTAAATCTTGAATATAATCTGTAGATTTGTATGAATTTTGAATGTTGTTGTTCTCATGTGTTTGTTTCTTGTTGATTACAGTTGCCAACACAGTACTACACAGCTGCGGTACTATCCCATATATTATATATATACACACACACACGCACACACATTTGGATTAAATTCAGGATGTGTTTATAATCATGCTATGATAATTCATGTTTACTTTCAGCTTTACACAATAAGTACAATAATCTTAGTGTTGCAAAGCTTGTATTATGATCACATCTACACATGGTTAAAGTCTAGAAAAGTTGATGCTAATGCTACTGCTAATGCCAACACAGAGGTATAGTATTAATATATTATAATTTATAAGTTCCATACCCAATTCACCATATACCAACTTTTTACATTAAGTTGAATTAAAAGTTATGAGCTTTATAGGTGGAAGAAGCCAAGAGACCTTTAAGACCATCAAGCTTTGATGTACCGCGCGGTCCAAGTTCAAGAAACCGCGCGATCAGATCGCCATCTCCACGGCAGGATTATTTCTTTACGTATGTGTTTGTGTTTATGTTCATCCACTTGTATATGTAATATGCCTCATTGGGAAGTGTAAATATGGAAGTATGAAAGGATTGGATATGGAATATGTTATATGTTTCCAGGTCAGCAAGATCAATGGCTGGAAGTGCAACGCCACCCAACCGGTCTTATCTGTGGACAACAAGCAGTGGTCCAGCTTCTGCAATGGTTGTTGATGAAGATTCATCTTCAGAAGATGAGTCATCTGTTCGGATACCCAAGCCAGCTACCCAACCCAAGCCCATCCCACGCTCGGTAAGTCAACTTTTTTTTTTCTAAATTTGGTTGTCTTTTAATTTGTTTTCTTTTAGTGTTTTTGGCCCATTAGTTGTTTGTAATCTTGTATCGTTGTATCGAAAACACCAAGAGCAAAGTAGCCTGCTTTATATATTAGTTTAAATCAAGTTGATATATTTTTTAATACTTTTGAAATGTGACAGGCTGGCTATGGAGCGTTTTTGGCGACATCGTTAAATTTGCCATCGGGGACCAAGGCGTTGATGCAAGTTTACGTTGGCAGGAAGTTGCTACAAGTATGACTTTTGCTAATTGTATAATTGTGAAATAAATTAAGTTGTGTTTGGTTTAAGTTGGTTAATTACATGAGTTTTGCAGGAGGGTGGTGGAAGTAATACAGTGTATGGGCAGTGGTTAGGTTGGATGATGGCAGCTATATACATGGGTGGGAGAATTCCTCAGATTGTATTTAATGTAAGCCCTGCATCTTGGGAACTACAATTGTTTTATCTGATCTATCTTAAACTTACTGTTTGTTTTTCTTTTGAAATATTGACAGATCAAAAGAGGCAGCGTTGAGGTGAGGTCATGCATTCTAATTATTTGGTTGTGTTTTATCTCGGGTGGATGGGCGAAATAATAAGTTTGGTTAAACGGGACACGTCTCCAATTGGTATAACGGGTTATGCGGTTGAAAGTCACACTGCGTTTATTTTACGTGCGCACAGCCTCCTTAACAGTTTTGTTCCAGGATTGGGATTGTCTTGAAGGAAAGGATGAGATCGGTATCATACCGGTACCGTACGTACCGGTACACGCAAATACCGTTACTGAAATTGAGGAAAAGTGGATACCGAATACCGTACCGAATTTCTCAGTTCGGTAACGGTACCGGTATCGGTACCGGTATTTCGGTATTTTACCGCATTTGTACCGCTTTGGTGTTTTCCATTGGTTTACCTAAAACAAAAATCATATAAATCCATCCATCTGTTATTAACTGAATTGGCATAATATATAGTGAGAAAACTAGACAAGTGTATGTAGTAAAAACTAAAAAGTCAAAAGAAAAACATACATGGGTTCGACTTTTAACATCCAAACAGGGGCGTGAACCCGTACCAAAAATAGATTTAGTATTATATATACGTGTATTTTGGCATCGCAACCGTAGAAATTTAGACATCGAACCCGTAGAAAAAGTTGAAATTTAGTGATAGACAATCGATCATTCACCCCTTAAAAATTTCCGAACCCGTAGGAAAAAAATCCTGGCTACGCCACTGCATCCAAACATGTCTAAAAAATATCATAATTCATAACTGATACATGAGTTCGTCCTTATTGTTTTTATAAATTGTTTCTATTAATACTAGGAGATTATGATTTATATTTGTCAAATATTCCTTAGAATTCCTTATGAAAATTCGGTATCAATACCGTTTTTACCGAAAAATACCGGTACCGATACCATTGTTTACCGATACCGAAATTCAAAAAATCCATTACCGATACCCGTACCGTTTATACCGGAACCGGTACGGTACCGATATTTCGGTAAAAAATCTCATCCCTAAGGAAAAGTGCTAAATAACTTTAAAAAAATTTGTGAAAAAAGGTAATTAATCTTCGAAACCTTTAACTAGGGTAACTTTGGCATACCTTAAATTTTGTACCTTTTATGCCTCAAGTAAACATTGAGCAGTCAATATTATTTTGAGCATCATAATTAGCGCATAAATTTGGTATGCGTTTTCAAAAAATCGTCACAAAGCTCTGCTTTGATTTGTAAAAAAAAATGACTTGTTTTTAACCCAAATATGTTTAAAAATGTTACCTAATCTACCTTTCTTGCCACCTATAGTTATTCGTTATTATAAACAAAATTGTTAACTTCCCAAAATTTACTTTCAGGGTCTGAATCCTCTCATGTTCATCTTCGCTCTTATTGCAAATGCCACTTACGTCGGAAGGTCCCCCCCTCTCTCTGTCTCTCTCACACACACAAGTGCATCTTTATTTCTCTCCTCACGTCTACTGACGGGCTATAATTTTTGTGCAGCATACTTGTAAGAAGTACAGAATGGTCCAAAATAAAAGCCAACTTGCCTTGGCTACTTGATGCTGCAGCATGTGTGGCCCTTGATACATTTGTATCCTTTTCGTGACTCGTGCACTGATCTAAAAACTAACGGTTAAATGCTTACTAATCGCGGGTTGACCTTAACAAGAGTATTTGTACAGATAATAATGCAGTATGTGTACTACAGATACTTGCGAAGGAGAACGGATGATGTGGAATACAATGGTGACTATTCAGAAGTCAACAAAAACCAAGTTTCTTGATTGTGTGACAAGAAATGTTGGTAAGGATACTTAAGAACATACAAGAGATGCATGTTGCCTGGCATGGTCTTAAGTTCAAATGTTAATGGAAAACGGACAATTAACCTATTTCGGTATTCCATTTACATTTGCTTGTAACAAAACAATTTGGGAATGCTTTATATTGTTTTCGACGTCTAGTTTACTTTTATATTTTCAAAAGAAAATAGTTGAAATGTGGGTACGTATGTATGTGATTGCCTCACTAACATTGTCTTTGTGATTGAACTTGATAAAAATTCACATATGGATTAGTTGATGTGCATTTATATTTTTCATACAATTTGCTTTACTTTAGTTGATGTTTATTGACATCTAAATTTATACATCAAGTTACACTTTGAATTAATAGGACTTTATTTATATCTGAACCGGTGTAAATTTACATTGAGTTTACAAATTAATATTAGGAATAATGGATTTTAATAATCCAAACTTTTAGTTGTTGGCCGGCAACGGTCCTAAAATTCAAAAATAACTGGTGGTGGTCCCAACTTTTCACATATAGTAAACAAATGGACTTTTACTAAAATAACCTTAATTTATTTTTGTCTCTTTATCCTTTTCAGTTTAGTAAAGTTCCATTGGTTTACATTATACGAAAAAGTTGCCGAAAATGATAAGGAGATAAAAAGAAATTAAGGTTTTTTTAGTAAAAGTCCATTGGTTTACAATATACGAAAAGTTATGACCACCACCGGTTATTTTTTAAGTTAGGACCATTTCCGGCCAATGACTAAAAGTTTGGATTATTAAATTGAGTAAATTGCACAAAACATCCTTTATGTTTCCTCAAACTTGTAGGTTCCAGCCTTAATGTTTAAAAGTTGCTAAAAACAACCTTTAAGTTTATTTTTGTTGCGGGTTCAATCCTTTACAGCTAACCACGTTATTTTCTTCAGTTAAGTTCCCTCACATGCATAACATGTGAGGGTATATTCGTCATTTTGGTTGATCATGTGAGGGAACTTAACTGAAGAAAATAACGTGGTTAGCTGAAAAGGATTGAACCCGCAACAAAAATAAACTTAAATGTTGTTTTTAGCAACTTTTAAACATTAAGGCTGGAACCTGCAAGTTTGAGGAAACATAAAGGATGTTTTGTGCAATTAACTCTATTAAAATCCATTATTCCTTAATATTAAATCAACTCGGACATTCTTTTATAAGTTAGGTAAAACGTAGTATGGGTATGAGAGAGAGAGATGGGGGGAGGGAGAGAGAGAGAGAGAGATTGTTGTATCATGTATGGTATTGAGATTGAGATTGTTGCGGCCCCGTTTATCTGTTATTTGCTTGTAATTTATTGTTTTGGCGTTTATGATAAAGTTATAATTTGCATTCAAAAAAGGAAAAGATAGATATAGATATTCTCAACGAGAACCGGGACTTGCTTTCGAATATCACCTAATTAAAACCTTAAAATCCTACGGTTTCAAAAAGTTATAAAAGGAAAATAATAACATGAAACCTCTATTATTTCAAAAAGTTGCAAGAGGACAACAAAACCTGAAACACCCACCCTTACAAAAACTAGGTTGCAACTCCTCGAATACCGAATACCATACCGTGTATATTTATAATCAGTACTAGTATGGTATTGAGATTGAGATTGAGATTGTTGCGGCCCCGTTTACTTGTTATTTGCTTGTAATTTATTGTTTTGGCGTTTATGATAAAGTTATAATTTGCATCCAAAAAAGAAAAGATAGATATAGATATTCTCAATGAGAACCGGGACTTGCTTTCGAGTATCACCTAATTAAAACCTTAAAATCCTACGGTTTCAAAAAGTTGTAAAAGGAAAATAATAACATGAAACATCTATTATTTCAAAAAGTTGCAAGAGGAAAACAAAACCTGAAACACCCACCCTTACAAAAACTCGGTTGCAACTCCTCGAATACCGAATACCATACCGTGTATATTTATAATCAGTACTAGTATGGTATGGTGTCATTGTAAGTCCCGAAATACCCATACCAAAATCGAAATTAAGTTAAATTTAAACCGGGTAATGTACCATAACCACCATAGTATCAATATGGTACTAGCTTTCGGTACGAAATACTTCATAACTAGCCTAAATAGGGCTTATGGATTACGAACCAACAGAAACTCAAATGATGATGATTATTGATGAACCTTGACTTTCACAACAACACAAGGAAAAATCTAACAGACGAAGAACAATATCAAAGGTGGTAGGAAAATGGATATTACACCATATCTTCCATTCAAGCGAAGAAAACTTTCCCCTATTTTTCCCATAAAACGAATTTTAATTTGATATTGAAAATTTTATCCTAAGTAACTGTCGTCCATAGCACCTTCTAAGTGTTGGGTCAACTCTTCGGTACTGTTCGTCAGGGCCGGCCCGCAAAGGGCCCGTAATTTTTAAGAATTTATATATATGTATTTATAATAAGTATATATATAACATACACTTCAATTTAATAAAGAAACCAAGGGTGTTACAGTGGTTGGAAACTTTCTTTGTGTTAGATAATCACCCCCAGCTCGATCCTGTAATACACTTTTTCTTTGCTGAGAGTTCTTTTGAATTAATATATATTGCTACGCCAAAACCCATAGCTTCAGACCATGGAATGTTGTTATGGTTTTCTAGCTTTTTTACGTGGCTTTTGTTTCATGATGTTATTATTTTATTAATCGCTTTGTTATCGCTTCTATACAATTTATTATTTAATTTACATTGTAGAGATGTATTTTATACAATAATGTGGGATTTTGTTTGTTTGTTATTATGAATTTCTTATTCTTTTATAAACTTTCATAAAACAAACTTAAAACAAATATTTATAAAAGAAACTTAAAAAATATTCATTGCTAATAAAATGTCTAGCTTACCACTAGTATGTTTGTTTGTTTATTAGGAAAAAATTGCCATCCTATAAATAACAATCGCAAATATAATAGTGATAGTAGTGTTTCACTTTTGTTTTTGTTTCATTTTTCATGTTGCTATATCGAGTCCCACCATCACAACCATAATGTAACTAGCTGAGTCGACAACAACTGAATTCCCCCATGTAACGAACCCGAGGCAATGCGTGAATAGGTGGTTCAAAGTTTCTATGGGTTTTTAGTTTTTATATTTGTGATTGACTAATTGATGAGTTTATATGATATGACAATTGGTGCGTAGGGCCCAATTTTTTATCTCGCCTACGGCCAAAATTTTTGTTAACATTCTCGGAGACGACCCTAGTGTTCGTTTCATGGAATATAATGAAATTGGAAGGAATTAGATTTGGAATTTAAATATTCCAATAGGAATTGGAATCTCAATTCCATTCTTGATGTGTTCGTTTGGCAAATGGATTGGAATCTACCGATCTCTTCCTGTCGATTGGGTGAGCTAGTTCGGGTCATTAACGGGCTGATTCGGGTCGAGACGTTTCGGGTCATTAACGGGTTGAATTAGGTCAAGACGTTTTAGATCGTTAATGAGCCAGATCGAGTCGAGACATTTCGGGTCTTTAACAAGTCGGGTCAATTCGATACGTTTTGGGTCGAATCGAGACGTTTCGGCCTTTAACATGTCGGTTCGGGTCGGGATGTTTCGGGTCATTAACTAGGGCCATGTCTGGTCAGGACGTTTCTAGTTGTAAACGGGTTGGGTCGGTTCGGTATGTTTTGGGTAGTTAACGGTAGGGTTGTTCATGAGCCGAGCCGAGCTAGGCCAAGCTCGGGCTCAGCTCGATTATAAACCGAGCTGGCTCGGCTCGGCTCGGATTCGAAACCGAGCTGAAAATCAAAGCTCGGGCTCGGCTTGGTTTTAAACCGAGCTAGCTCGGTTCGGCTTGATTTGGCTCGATTTTAAAAATAAAAATTAATATATAGCTCTAAAAATTAAGTACTCTAAAATATTATCCAATACTTTAAAATAACATATCCAAAATAAGGTCAACCTATTAAGTCACAAGCCAAAATCAAGTTAAACAACACAAAATAAGT
Source organism: Scalesia atractyloides (assembly GCA_947069175.1). Classification (NCBI taxonomy): domain Eukaryota; kingdom Viridiplantae; phylum Streptophyta; class Magnoliopsida; order Asterales; family Asteraceae; genus Scalesia; species Scalesia atractyloides. The sequence continues at coordinate 22,522,133 of CAMTDV010000014.1, read as the reverse complement.
ATTAAACTTGGACGAAATACATTATTAGTTCATTAGCATGGTAATAAACATTCCAATAAGTCATAGATATCAAATTACAAACCTAAATACATGTAAATAATAATCAGTTAATATATTATAATGTATAGAAAAATAAAATACATTATAAGTAAAATAATCTAAGCTAAACCGAGCCGAGCTAACAAACAAGCCAAACCGAGCTAATCCGGCTCGTTCGAGCCAAGCCGAGCTAGACTCACTTTCTAACCGAGCCGAGCTGGCTCGGCTCATTTTCAAACCGAGCTAAATCGAGCGAGCTCCGAGCTCCGAGCTTTTTGAACAGCCCGAGTTAACGGCCCGGTTTGAGACTTTTTAGATTGTTAACGGGTCGGGTCTAGACGTGTTCGTTCGAAGCTAGGTCGGGTCACGTCAAGATGTCGTGGGTCGGCACGGGCTTATCCGGTCGAATTTTTGCGGGTTAGCAATGGGCAAGGTCGGGGCGAAGCGTTGCATGTTGGCGACGACGAGTTCGAGTTGAGATTTTTTAGACATTAGTAACCGGTCAAAGATTCCACTTTACTTGAAGTCCTTCAAAATTTAGAAGGATTTTGAATTCCTTTAGTTTAACAAATTTGAAGGAATTCAATTCCAATTCCTTTGCTAACCAAACACAATCAAGAATAGAATTGAGATTCCAATTCCTTTCTTTGTTGAAACGAACAACGTAAGGAATGGAATCTAAATTCCAATTCTATCCAGATTTCATTCCATTATATGAAACGAATACCACCTTCTGGGCCTTCCATTCTGTAAAGATATCATCTTAGATGGTTCTTCCCTATGGTTAAGCTTGACCCGATCAACTCGAACTGTAAGCTGCAAAACAAACCACCGTTAGGACTCATTACAGGAATGGGGTTATTCCTGTAACCACCCTCCGGCATGAGAATATGTATTTATGATGATGATACTGACAATGTAGAGAAGAGAATATTGTGTGTGTACCTTTGATAAAGCATCCCTTATTTATAAGCATAGGTGAAAATAGGGTTTTCCTGGGGAAACGGAGAGTTGGTTACGTGATGTCACACCCCAACCGATGGCGGAATCATCGGGGTAGTGGCACTAGGCGACCAGATTGATTTCACGAGATGCTCCATAACAATCATTTAACATATCACAATCTGCGTAGTATCCCATACTATTAAACGTAACATTTAAACAATTATACAAAACGGAGATTTCTCATAAATTTCAACCGGGTTCGATATCCCTAGATTTATTACACTTGGAACTAAAACAAAACAAAACAAAATAACTAAACTAAGCATAATCCCATGCATCCAAAGCTAAACTCCTCAACCTGTTACATACGTTAAAATATAAGTCAATACAATTAAGTAAATGTGAGCATACGAGTTTTTGTAATACTAGCATAATAGAGAAACCGTTCGCGAGATAATCTAACTACATATCATGATACACCGAAACATTTTCACACAGATTAACATAGGCTTATTTCTCATGCTAACTACCGTGAGAAGGCTTGCGCGTCCATCCTAACTAGACCCTGTCGGGTGTAAGCCACACTATAGTACCATGCTAGCTAAGGAGGCAAGTTAATGAAAATAAGTCCTAGTCATATGTTTCTAGCATCACGTATTGAGCATATATAATCATATTATTCGCGTGTGATAAACAGTTTGATTTGTGAAGTGATTTTTATATAGGAACGTATGTAACACCCAAAAAGTGCGTAAAAGCAAAAATGGGTCAAGTATACTCACTGTGGGTGCGTTTAGGTGAGAGTTCGGGATCTGTGAGGAGTTGAGAAGAGCGCCGGATCAGCCTGCATACGCGAACGAGAGTGCATCAGTCTTCGAAAAGCTAAAACGGTTAAGTCTTGGTTGGGCAGTAGCCAAGTTCGGGCGAACTTGTGTGTAAACACGCAAGTTCGAGCAACTTGTATGAATTTGGTGTGTTTAGAGTCAAGTTCGGTCGAACTTGATGAGTTTCTTTGAGAAACTTGTCAAGTTCGGGCGAACTTGTAAGAATTCCTTACTGAGATGACAAGTTCAGGCGAACTTGTTTAGTTTCCTAAGAAACTAGACAAGTCCGAGCGAACTTGTAAGAAACTTGGAGAAATTGACCTAAGTTCGGTCAAACTTGACCCATATGGGTGCAAGTTCGGTCGAACTTGACCAGTGAGCTGGGGATTCTTGAGCGAACTTGATGTTTTCGGGTCCAAAATCTTGTGTTTTCACGTCGTTTGCTGAGGAAAATCGAGTGTTCATCCATCTAACCCTGTGCTACCAAGCAAACTTGGGTCAGAGAGGTCTTTTAGAGCAGTTTTAGCCGTTTTACAAAAGCGTGGGCTAATCGGGCGAACTCGGGGTTCGTTCGGGTTAGTCCGGCTTGTGTAAAATGACATAAACGTCCTTGTGCTTCCAGATCTGGGATCTTGAATGATAGATGCTTCGTTTCATATCAGATAATGAACAAAACATCATCAAAAGTCCGTATCTTGTGTAGAAATCAATGTTTATCAAAGGTTTTTCTCAGATCTTTAACTTACAAGTCGAGATCTTGCAGATCTCGTGTTTGGGAAGCCTCTGCTAACACCAAACGAACCCGTATTGTGTAGATCTAAGCTTAAAACAGAAGTTTTGGAAGAAAAAGATGAAGATTTTCATAAAAGAATGAGTTTTGATGAAAACGAAGGCTATGCCTTGGGCCAAAATCATTGTAAACGTTTGTAAAACGTTGTTAAACATCATTGTAGTTGAAATCGGTTTGATTCTTCCTTAGAAAACAGAGGGTTTCGGGTTTCGGGAGCTCTGGGCGAACATGCAGCAAGTTCAAATGAGAGAACAGAGCTTGGTATTCATAGGAGAAGGCAAAATGTAAGGCTGGTGAGATCAAGTTCGGTCGAACTTGCATGTTTTCATGCAAGTTCGGGCGAACTTGCTAGGTTTTCAAGAATAAGCAGCTAAGTTCGGCCGAACTTGTACATATTTGTACAAGTTCGAGCGAACTTGAGGTATATGAGGGATCCTTGTGTCATCAGGTAAGTCCGGGCGAACTTGGGGTAGCCAAGTTCGGCCGAACTTGGCCTGGTGACCAAGTTTCGTTTGCCGATTTCGCATTAAGTGTTCGTTTGGCTATTCGGTTCGTGTTAGTTAGTTATATTAAGCATTAAATTCAAGGCGTTAAGCGTTATGATTGATATAATAGTGCGATTTAGCGATTCGAGAGTGCGAGAGCGATGCGATAGCGAGCGTAATCATAACCACAACACACGTAACATATAAAGAACATAAAGCCGTATAATTAACTGCGATTTGTGATGCGATGAGATTAGCGATGCGATTTAATAAGCGATTAGATGCGATAATAACATACAACACTATAAGTAATTAACATAAACTTTATTATAAACCGAATCTCGGGATTACATAGGTAGATGAACGGGAAAACAAAATGGAAATATAACAATCAAATTTTCGAGTTGTTACACGTGAGATCTCCTATTTATTTGGAGATCATGCGGATCGTTTGTTTGTATACCAAGATCTCGACATTTATTATTATTCATAATTATTTTATCAGCCTGGAATGTCCTTGTCGGGTCATTCCTCCACATGTCCCCCCAGTCCGATGTCACATGGATAAAGTGTGGGATCGGACTTTGAAATGTGATGTGTGGGCCAAAGAAACAAAAAAGAGAAATAAGAAAATAAAATACCGAATCATATCATGGTTGACCATCACTATGACGGCGTAAACTATCATTCGAGGTGACAGGCTAATGATGATGGGCTCCAAATTTGAAATTCGAAAAGACAACTTAGCAAGTATAAATAGGGATGAAAACCCTAACAGTGAGAGATCACTTTTCACCAACATCACCCCTCTTTTATCTGTTTTTCTGCAATTCCAATGGCCCCAAAGACAGCCGATTCGACATCCGGCGATGACGCCCTGTACTGTAAATGGAATAAGGGTTCCTTCGAATTGTTTATTAGGGCGTATTGTATCCAACCGGAGTGGCATCCCGCTTTTCCCTCTGAGAAAGAGTCGGTGTTCCCCTTGCCGGAGGGCAAAATTGTCTTGTTTGCCGATTACCTCAAGTTTTGTAATTTTCGTCTCCCCATTACAAAGTTTTGTAAGGAAATTCTAGACGAATATGTTGTGCACTTGTCACAATTGCATCCTTTGGGATTGGTCAAACTTCGCCATTTCGAGCATGCCTCATGGAGTTTAGGTTTTGTACCGGAAAAGCTAGTGTTCCGTGCCCTGTATACGCTGGCCTGGAAAGCCCCCTTTTTCACAGTCGACCGTCGAAGCACCGATGAAGTGTGCTAGAGGAGTGTTCCCTCCAGTTCTCGTGACAAGGATTGGAAGAAAAAAGTTCTTTTTCATTGATGCTGACGTCATCCCGCAAGAATAGCATTGGAGGGTTATGGCAGCGAAAGAGAAGGTGAAGGATGTTCCGCCCAACAGAACTGAGTATCAAGAGAACGCCCTGTTCAAGGCACCTGTTGCCAATGCATCCGAGTGTACCATCCTACCGGAGGGGGCATTGGTCCTGGTGGGGATGAGCATGTGCTGGTCCAATGTAGGGATGTATCCGGCATTTCGTACCATCGATGGAGGTAAGATCATTGGTATTAATAGATGTTGCTGTAATGCTACTAGCGTGTGCTGAAATTGACCTTGGCAGGTGTACCTGTGCTGGCAGATTTGCTATTGCCAGAAAAAGTGCGTATATTCAAAGTGTTGACCGCCCCTTGCTGGCTGGTGAAGCAAACATACTACGTGCCCATGCCAGTAACTTCCTTGCGTCGGACCAGTATATGGAGAAGGTTATCCTAGGCGCGCCCGTCTCAGAGCCAGGTGGCACGGAGAGGAGTGCACCTGTGCTTCGAAGGGCCACCCGCTTGCGCAAACCCGGGGCCGAAAAGTGGTACAAAAACCCTTACGCCCGCTGGACCCCTGTAAAGAAAGCGAAGGCGCTCCCGTGCTGTCACGATTCACAGCTGCTCGCCAGGCCGCACTTGCAGGAATTGGTAAGTAACACTCATCATTTTTTGTGTTTGCTAACTGTTCATGAGATGATGAATTCCAGGTGGAGCTGCCGCTACTTCTGCCGATGCAGCTACTATGCCTACCGAAGAGCAAAAGTCAGCGGATGCTAGGACTCCTTGACTGGCGGGACCATCACCCCCGCTATTCAAACGAACAGCGTAATTGATGTGTCCACAGATTTGGAGCTGTCGGCATCTGTTATGGGGGATTTAGGCCCTTTAGTTTCCGAGGCCGCTGTGACGTACTGCCGTCGCGGTTGCTATTCAGACGTCTGCCACCATGATGACAACGGTAATCGAGGACGCCAATAACTCCCCCCATTTCCATTTGTAACCCTCCTCCAACGCATCCGCTTTCATCTACCGAGTTGTCAAATGAAAGAGAGACAAGAATATAGGATACGATGGGTTCTAGTAGCGGCATTCGTGAAGAAGAGCATGTTGTCAAGGGGTTGTACGTGCCTACTATAACCTGGGATACTCGTCTTCCCGACAGGCCCTACAAGCCAAGGTGGAAAATTGCGGAATCGTCTCGCTTGATTCACCCCCACGTGGTCAATCATGGGTCGAGCACGCCTTCCCTCCTGCGGAGGTTGCCTATGTGGAAGGGCAAGACTGTGGTCAATTCCTAGATGTTACTTTGACCGACGCGGTATCTGGGGTAAGAAGGATTGCTGAAATAAAGCGACGTTGGGCCCAAGACAATCGTGAATTGTACAGGCTCGTCATATAATACAACAACTAATGGATGATCTACAACAGCGTGACGGTTTGCTGGATGCTGCCAAGTAAGAGAGGCTCGCCTGGCTATTGAAAACGGAAAGCATAGGAAGACCTGAAACGAGTAACAAAAAACCTTGCTGAAGAGCGCGTGGTATGGGCCCGTGACGGCCAAGAGAAAAATCGGATCATTGAGGCGGCGTTGAAGACTCAACGCGAGTTAGAGAGGAAAGCAGTAGCGAAGCGGAAAAGGTTCGTGTTCTATGCTCCCAAATTCGTGGTCTTCTAGTAGATGCTGAATTCGTGTCACAGGTACAAGAGAGGCATGCCACCTTGATGTCAGAAATGGAAGAAACCCGATCACGGTATGAGCGTGCTTGTCAGGGCCTTGACGATCTTTTGGTCCAAAAGTCCCAGCTACAACAAGAACTTTCTACTCATCAAGCCCAGCATGCAGATCTAGAGACTGCGAAGGAGAACGCCCTTGCACGGGTGGAAGAACTGGGTAGTCCGGTTGTGGGGTATCAAACCCAGCCCAACTCATTGATTCTAAACCCAACCCAACTAGATCTAATCTAAAATTCGCACCTCAATACTTGTTTTCTTCAGTAGTGTTGGGTGTTCGTCATGGTGGCGGAAGTCACTAGGCACTCGCAGGTTGGTTGACTGGGGAGTTAGGAGTACTCAATCTAGGTGGAGAGTACTCTGTAGTACTCTAACATATCATATTTTATAAAAAAAATTGTTTCAGGAAGTTATATATATGTTAATATCAAAAGTACTAATATTTTATAACAAAATACGTAAATATCAATATAAATAAAGGGAAATCTATTCATTACACATAACCACCCTAACTTACATCAGGAAACACATATGTTATAAAACCCTAATCTATTCCTCATATTTCATCATGCATAGAGAAGAATCATAAAGATCGATAACCATAGACATGGAAAGCATTACGAACACACACAAATGCTTAGAAGTTGATAAACTGTTCTTGAAGAATGTAATGATTAGAAGCTCCATCGAAGGTCAACGGCCAATGGTGTTGCCACAAAATGCTGATTCGATTCAGACAAGTAGTTATACATCAGAAGCTACCTGTTAACTACACCCGACAACTAAACGATGTTGACTCAGATTACCAAGTTGTCCTTGTTTAGGGAGAAGAATTACTTGCAGATGAAGATTGCAATTGGGGCTGCAAACGAACAAACGAACAAGAACAAGGCATTGTTCTTGTTCGTTCGTTAAGAAAATAATGTGTTCACGAACGTTTCATGTGTAACATCCGTCAAAAACGGATTTACCAAACCCGATCCGTTTATCAACCGAACAATCAGTTAAAAATTTCGTTGCGAATTTAATGCCCAAAATAATTTTAAACGATACATAATTAATTATTATATGGGAATATATAATTAGTTTTTGAAAAACTGTCAAAAATAAGAAAATAAAAATAATTTGCTTCTGCCGGGTTTCGAACCCGGGTCAGTAACCGGCCAGCAACAAACTTAACACTCAACACTTAAACCACTGCGCCACTGATGAATCTTGTTAATTATTGGAATCAATTAATTCATAACATCTTTTTCGAATTCAAAACCGGCGCCCAAAATTTCAGTCGTCGGAAATCCCGGCGATCTCGCCAAGAATTTACGACATTTTCAGTTATAACGTAAAACTTAAACGCCACATCGGTTATAACCGACGCCTGAACTCGCGACACAAGTTATAACCGCCGGAGACTTTCAAACCGATTAATCAAGTCGGAAATCGGACCAAATTCATCGACGACTTGCCTTATAAATACCCCCTCGAACCTCTGCAAACATTTTCGCTCAAAACCGCACCCTTTCTCGGCGAAAACTCACTCGCCGGAAATCTCCTGCTCGTCGCCGGAAAACCAAACCCTCCATTTCTGAGCCTTACTAAACCCCCTGAGCTTATACCGAAGTCACCCACATCCTTTTCAAGTTTTCTGAAGACTCGCTGCTGCAAGACACACGACGCCGGAACCTGTTGTTGTCGCCGGAGTTCTGCCGGAAAAACAGAGGAACCCAGTCGGTATACTTCACGCCTAATTTCCTTTCTTTTTACTTATATCTCATCTGTAATTAACCTAAAAACGCTAAAGAAACCTGATTAAAACTTCGAACCAGTCAGTCATTATTTCTGGATAAAACTCAACGAAGAAGACGAAGTTACGGAACATATAAGTATAATTTAAATCAAGAAATAACTCGGGTTAGACACACAGTCCAGCGGTGGACTGTGTGCACAATAAACACACTAACGTCTCGAGTTCGAATCTTGTTCCACACACGCTGCCTTAATAAAAATGCCTTTTTTTGTTAACTGAACCGGATTCATTTTATGTATATGTTAAGTATATTAATAACCGGAATAATAACCAAGTTAGACACACAGTCCAGTGGTGGACTGTGTGTATGTTTAATCGCAGGACACGAGTTCGAGTCCGGTCTTCTGCACCGACTCGGACAATTATCTATCTTTTTAAATAAGTCAGAAATGAAAATACTCAGTTTGTATTTAAGTATAATAAAAATCGGATTATATAACATGTTAAACACACAGTCCAGCGGTGGACTGTGTGTTAACGCAACCCACAGGTCCCGGGTTCGAGACCTGTGGAGCGCACCGAGTCTTGGATTAAAATCGTTTTTAGAAAATAAAGGATTCTCTGTTTAATCTAATTAATATATATATGTAATTAAAAACAGAAATATTTCGGGTTAGACACGTAGCTCAGTTGGTAGAGCTGCGTGCACGCGTACGGGAGGTCTCGGGTTCGAGCCTCACTCAGCGCACATATACTCGCATTCGAACCGGTCAAAGTCAAGGTCACGGTCAAGGTCAACGGTCAACGGTCAAAAAAGTCAAATTTTTTTATTTTTTTTATTTATTTATTTTAATTAAAAATACTTAAAAATAACATTTTTAAGGTTAGAAAATAGCCTTGAACTCACAAAAATACACCCAACAATCCTACTAAAATGGATAAATAAAACCCGTTTACTTACCGAACCATAATGCTATCTATCTAGGTTAATTTCACTCGTGGTTAAAACCACTTCGCGTGCATTCAACATCATCAACCGAACGCACCCACGGTGAGTGAATCTTACAACTCCCCCTTTTTAATTACACGTTTTGGGGTGTGTCATGTGTCACAAATTAATTAACTCGTTTATTTAAACTTGTGCCATACCATATCGTGATCTAAACTTAGATTGTTTATATTGTTGTGATTACTTATTTCATTTTGTCAAATTATATGAAATTCATTCATTAAGCCCATCAGTTCCTCGTGGGAGACGGGTTGAACAACGCGTGCCTCAAAACCAATCCATTATTGTTCATGTGTGTATCATTGAGTTTATATTGTTTGTAGTTGTGTCATTCATATTATCATGTTTATGCAATTCATTCATTAGGCCCATCAGTTCCTCGTGAGAGACGAGTAGAGCAACGCGTGCCTTTAAATGTTCCATTATTGTTCATGTGTGCTTTATTTAATATCTAATGATTGTTGAATAAGTTTACATCTATTTTTACTCATGTGTGGTTGTGCACTCATTTCATAATCAATTAAATAAACTTGTTCAAATGTTTTCCATATGATTCACTCGCCAACTTTTTGTTGATCCAAAAACCCTTTACACATGATACAGGTGAACAGGTTGAAGAAAGGAAAACATAGGAAATGCCTTAGAAGAGAACAAAGAAGCTTAGATTGATAGTTAGAACATGTTGTAATATTTATTGTAAATTTCCATTAAATTGTATTAATGAATATGAAACGTATAATAAATGTCATGAGCTTTGATGATAACCCAATCATGCCCCGATCACCTTTTCCGCTGCGGGTCGGGGTGTGACATCATGTACACTTACCGAACAATATTTTTTTTTGTGTTCGTTCATTAAGGGAATGAACGTTTCACGATCGGTTCATGAACACAAACAAACATAAATAAATCGGTGGAGGCTAGAGGTGGGTAGCGGAGGAGTAACGTTTGAACTTGAAGCTCTAATCGTGGAACGCTAGGTCGATAGTGTTCGTTGATGTGAATAATGAGAAGGAAATAGGAACGAAGACGTTGGGCCAAGTACTAGGAGCAAAAGAGAGCGTTATAGAGATGATGATCATGATGTTAGAGTTAATTCAGTTGAAGTGGAAGATCTTGATGAACGATTGGATTCCTTGGTTGATGTAGACTCGGAGGAAGATTTCATTGCTTATGACTAGATCGTGTTTCGAACATCGACACTTTATGTTTTGTGTTTTGATGTGGAGACATTACTACTAATATATGGAATGATATTACTATGAATTTTGATATTGTTATTAATATTTTCCAAATATATATATTATATATATATATATATATATATATTATATTATATATATATATATAAATTATGCATGGTATAAAATTACCGCTATACCACCGCTATAAACTATATATCATACAGCGGACCTTGACCGTTATTCGATTTTTGACCGCTATAACTACATAGGAAATAAGGTTTCATATTTTATTTCTTAGGGTAATAAATCAATAAAGATTAAAGAATATAAGAAGTTTAAGAAAAAAAATAAATAAATGTACAAAAAAAAACTCTAATAAACAACATAAATGAACAAACATGAACAAAACGTAAATGAACAAACGTTCACGAACACAATTGAACGAACGAGATCTTTATTCGTGTTCGTTCATTTAACTAATCGATTGAAATTTCTTATTCATGTTTGTTCGTTTATTAAACTAACGAATATTGTAGTTCATGTTGGTGTTGGTGTTTTGGGCACGCTAAAAGTAGAATATTGTAGCGTTAGGTTGGCACATCTATATCTGGGTGCTCTTATTTTCCCTCTTTAACTTAGCAACTTCTATGGCTCCTCACAAAACACTGTTTAATATTTCTGTGTTTTGATAGGTTAATTTGTCCACATGTCAAAATCCTACTAGTCCAAATGTTTTGACTATCACCAATCCACCTTCTATGTTGTATGCCCATGCATAAGCAATTGTACAATTACATTAACCATATAGTACAACACTATACTGCAGGGTTATAACATGTGTCCTCTATGCTTTGCCTTTCACTCCACATGTGTGATCTGAAAGAGATTCAGACGATGGGCACCATCGCAGTGTTTAGTGTTCTGGTCGCGAAACCGGTTATCCGAAAAGTAATCGACAACCAGATTTGGTGATGCATGTGGACCGATCTGCTTCAGTTTCCATCAAGATAAGAGAGAGTGTTTGATATGGAGAATGTTTGTAGAGAGAGAAACAGGGTGGTGGCGTGAAGGTGATGACCGGTGTTATAGTGGTGGCGACTAGATGTTCGTTATGGTGGTGATTGGCGGTGTTCGGAGGTGGTGACGCTCGATGGTGGTGGTTTTGCGTTAGTGGTGGTGGTGCAACGGTGGTGACCGTTTTGGTGGTGGTGCCGGATTCAATTTTGTGGTGTGGGTTGGGGGTGTGCATGGGTCGATTTGGGTCGATTTTTGCCTAAAATTATAACCATAACCGTAACTGCGATGTCGGTTAATGGATAGCCATAACCATAACCATAACCGAGCGGTTATGGTTAATCGGTTTTGATGGTTATAGCGGGTCGGTTGTGGGTGGTTAACCGTGTATTTAGCCTAACAAAAATAGCTTAATTTTTTTAACATGGAATAATTTGTTGTTGCATATTTGTATATATTAGTATATTACATAGTATAAAAATACATATAATCTATAATATCCATACCAATTATTATCTAATATTCAAATAAAGTGATATGATATATTCCATAAATTAAAATAAACATTCAACCAAAACACAAAAGGATATGAAAAACCAATAAATACTAAAAATCTTCAGTAAAAAACATCAAATATTACAAATATGTGAAAAGTCTTAAAAAACATCAAATATTACAAATATGGTGAAAAGTCCTAAATTTTACAAAGATTTATTACATGTCGGTTCAGTTCGGTTATGGTGGGTATGGAAACATTGATTACCATAACCAACCCGCTACCTTCGGTTTTCAAAAAAAAAACCATTAACCGACCCACCGGTTTTGATTTGATTCGGTTTTTTCGGTTCGGTTTTGTCGGTTAACTCGGTTATGGTTCGGTTAATTCAGTGGATTGTTGATTTTGGGAGAGAGAAAGAGAGGGATGGTGTAAAACTATTAACTATTGCACACTGCACAAGGATTTTAAAAGATTGCTTCGAATGGCGTTCAGAAAAATAAGATTGTTTGGAACTATAAATGCAATTTAATAATTTAATACCCTGTAATATTTTTGTTAAAGACAATATCTTTATCTGACCACATATGTAAGATTATCAAAATTCCATGTATAATATTCCATTCAAGATTTATATCAGTTCAATTAAACAAAAAATTCAAATTTGTATTGATAATGCTACTTTCTCAATCGATCATTCTTTTGGGCATTTTGATTCTCTTTGGTTGTTGTAGCGAGTGCCCCTACCATAACAAACTAATGTTGTATATCGTTATGTAATGGTCTACATCAAGCGTGCGTAATTAAACGTTTTAACGGCTATTTTGTGTTTCGTTTAACGGTTCCGCCGCAATGTACAGGTTCTAAAAAACTCGTTATATAAATGATGAAAAGAAATTAATTTAATATATGTTATGTTAAAATATAAATTATTAATATATCCAAAATACATGTATGAAGAAGATAAATATAACAGTTAAATAAAAATAAATATTCAGAGGTTGAAGTGGGCTTGAGCTTAGAGAATATACCGATATAAAAGAAACAATAGTTATTGATAATCGGCCCAAAAGGTTTATAATGGGCTAAGAACTATACAAGCACATGAGTATATAAACACAAGCCCATTTTTCTTGGGCTATTAACGCAAATCCGAAGCTGTCCTAGTTGGGCTGTTAACCCAGTGTTAATTTTTTCTATATGTAACTATGACCTTTTTGGTTATTAAGCAAGATTGACCCAAAAGCTCCAGTGGGTGTGACTAGCGTGGATCAAAGCCTTCGGGTTGAAATGGGTCTGGGTCAGAACGGGTTTTGGGCCGAATCGGTTTAAAAATGTTTTTTTTTATTGAAAAAGAACATATCACTTGGATCCAAAAGAAATCCAGTGCTGGAAATAAACAACTCAATTAATAGACGGATAACGAAGAAACACATCACTTTGATCCAAAAGAAACACATTAGTCAAGAATCAGAAACAAATAGCTAAAAAGAAAAAACTAAACGAGTCAAATAAGTTGGTTTATGTCAAGTTAAATAAAAACAACCAGTTAGAAAGAAGTTACATTTCAAAGATTAAATTCAAAAGGGTAAAATCAATTTTACTGCATATCAACTCAAATTTGCAGACTTGACTTTTATGGTCAAAATTAAGAGTTTCCATTTCTAAAGTATTACTTAGGAAATTTGGCATTATAGTTATAAATTTCTCAAATATTAACAAGTCTTTATTTCAATTATGAAACCAACACATTTCATACATAAGCTTCATTTCAAAAGGCAAATCAAGATTTTGAATTTTTGAGGTCAAAATCATGACTTCAAAATCTTAAAACTGAAATTGTTCTACTTCCAATTCCCAACCTCTTTATAACTATGCCTATACGGTACACCAATCCGTTAGGAAACACCCACACGCGCGGCTACACACTCGTTTCACCTGGCCAAATCACACTATAAAGTTGTTTAGTTTCACTCCAACTATTACTGTTCACTGTTTTCACATACATTTTCTCAGGAGAGTCAACCCGAAGATTTCGACCAGGACCTAATCGTCTGAATCCTGTACCACTCATTAGGCTTGCTCCAACTGCCCCATACTCAGGGCAGACCTAGCATAGAACCAGGGGCAACCCCCGTTGCCTCTTGACGCTCCGGCGGTAGTGGTAAAACTAGTGTAAATTTTGGAATATTTTGACGTTTTTTCGATTTTGCTGCCCCTTTTTATTGAAACGTTGCCCCTTAGGTTTTTTCTAGATCCGCCACTCCCCATACTACAACCAGTTTCATTGTTACATTAACTACGGCAATCATCAACAATAACATTATGAAAGAAGACAACTTTGACTTTTAAATACATTATATTTGTTTAAAGATATAAAATTCTCAGCATTCAAAATTTATATATATATATGCCTGTCTAAATATGAAATAAAATGAATGACAAGGATTTACTGCATGATACACAAGGTTTATGAAATAATGTAACCATGAATTTTATGTCGTACAATAAATTAGATTGGAAAAAGAAAGGTGAAAGGAGTTAGCATTATTGTGGTCCTGAGTCTAGCGTAGCTTATAATAATTATAAATAATATAAGATGTCATATTCATAGGCTGTAACAACTACTAAATTTATGAATTTATGGATAGACCATTAAAAGGAAGGTATGTTAGTTGGTTTCAATGGTTGAGATCTTGTGGATGATTGATGACATATCTCCGGATCGGGCTCAACGTTCGGGTTTAGGTCTGGATAAGCTCCGGCCCATTACATAACACAAAAGTTCCAGAATAATGATACTTACCACTTAACAATGATCTTGCTGTCACTGATAGTTGGAAAACTACCAGAATAAACTAAATAAACTCTCTGTGCATCTGCAGCGCGCATGGTAGGCGACTTACCATGTAACTTAACCTTAAAAGCATCATTAGTTTCGGCACTTGTTTCTTCAACATCTGCAGCCTCCCTAAACTTGCCTTCGTTCCACAAACTCTTCACAAGCAAACGCTTCGTAGAAACATCAAACTTCCGATTAAACGTTTTCATATCTTCGAAAGCTCTAAAAGCTAAAACAGCTCTATTGGAGTTGCAGTAAGCATTTATTAAAACCTTAAACATATAATCATCTGGTTCTATACCACTCTGTTTGACCATCCCAAACAGCCTCTGAACGGTTTTAATGTCCCCTGTAACTGCAAAATGGCGCATCAACGAAGAAAAGGTTTGGATGTCGGGAATAATTCCGGATAAAATCATCTCGTCTAGCGAATCCAAGATCTTTGAATCCATTTTACACTTGACTAATGTTTTCAAAATAGATGAATATAGAGACAAAAGACGTTGTTTTGACAATGTACCGCAAAGGGATTTAACGGTTTGAAAAACCTTCAATGCAGCTTCACCGTTCTTTGAAAGGCCATAGTAATCAATGATCGTTCTTACAGTAGTATATGATAGTTGAATGTTTTCGCTTTTCGTTTCAAATATGAGTTGTTCAACTATATTAACGTGTCCTTCACGAGCTAATTTGGTAATCATCTTAGATATTGTATGAATGTCATGACGGAATCCCGGTTGATTCGCAACCCAACAGTAGAAATCCCATGCTGACTCAGCAGAACCGAAGCTCCTTATCATCTTTGAAACCACGCGTGTTGTCCAAACGAATTTTGCATCTTCGAGTGCTGACACCTCTTCGGGTCTCCAAAACCGAAGAGAACTAGCTAAAATGATCGGGTCAAACCACGGTCTTAGCTTCACTCCATCCACCTCATCATCATCATCATCATCATCATCATCATCATCATCATATATTATCATCACCATCATCATCATCAAAAGACGATTTCGCATTTTCAATCCTCTTATCAGGCAACATTTCTTTAATTAGTTCTAACGTTTCTTCCACAAATCCTGCATCATGCATTCGTTGCAGTGACGAGAGCATCACGCGGGTAGGAAAAACTCCATCTGCTTGCATTCGACTAAGCAAACTTTTAACCACATCAAACCGATCAGCACCGCAAAATGCATCAACCAGAACAGAGTATTGCCTCAAGGTGTGTTTCACATCCAACGATGGTAACATGTTGAATACATTCATTGCGGGATCTATGTTTCCGGAACTCACAAGATGTTCGATAACTACAGTGTAAGTTCTAGAATTAGGAACCCCTCCTTCATCAATCATCCTACAGAATGTCTTAACGGCCTCATAATCCTTGCCCGTTTGTGCACAGAGGTTCATGATGATGTTATACGACTCAACGTTCGGGAACTTTTGGGAGCTTTTCCACTCGTGCCACACGTTAAGAACCAAATCAAGATCACCTGCAGCTGCATATAACTTCATTTGATCCATAAAACTGACACGAGGGACATTCCTGAATTTCCCCGAGTTTATACCATTTACAAGGGCCTTCAGCCTCCCAGTTTGACGCGCTTTTGCAAGTACTTTCGCCAAAGCGTAAAGGGTGTTTTGATTATGAGTAAAACTTGGAACATTTTTGAGAGTTTCAATCAAGAAAAGAGCCGAGCCGGGTGATGGAGCAGATTTAAGTGCATTGGTGACTACAAAAGAGTCCAGAGCATGATTATTCAAGATTGAAACAAGTGACTCTTTGGACTCGGTTCTTAGAACAATACGTATTCGATCTATGAGCCTCGCTCGCTCTAGGTAAAGCGAGACCGCATTCTTTGAAGACTTAGTGGCAAAGTTGTGAGCATAAAGATTCAAAGCCATACACGAATTTCCAATACGGTGTGAGGAAAGATGGAATGCAGGCAACCCGAAACGATGCATTCGTTGAAGACTACTTCTAGGTGCAATATTAATACAATAGAATTTCATCAGTAAACCCATTGTATAATACAAGAAAATCACTTGTCAAAAGCTACATTACTGTCAGAAACTACCATTTTGTATGTGCAAATCATAAGGGTTGACACCAACAAATTGAAAGAAGCGAACTTTAATCCTTAAAGAGGCGAAATTTATAGATTGGATGTGAATCATTTGAAGAAATTCAAAAGGAGGGAAGCTGGACTTTTGTCGAACAGTTGGTGTGCAATCCAATTTTTTATACTTAAAGAGTAACGATATAGAGGGTTCATTAATGAGTGTATGTATGCGCATATGTCGCATCAAAATTGAGCTACCCTTTTCGTAATGTTACCGCACGGTCATTGGTTTGAAGATTTGTAGGTTGCGGCTGATCGTTTGGGTTTCGGGGTCTTGATTTCTGTTAGATAAACAACAGCAACGGTTAAGACCAAAAACGGAAAATCATCATAATTAAAGGACCAAAAATAACTAAATACATAAATTTATTTATTTAATTCTTACCAAATAAACAACCTGAAATTTAGACTCACATTTTTTTCAAAGGTTTCGGGTTAAATCTAATCTATACTTTACACGTGTATTATTTTAATTATTTTTTGAGTTAACTATGTTTTTCGTTCATGTGATTTATCAAAAATCATTATTTCTGTCCATTAGTTTAAAAATTATCAAAACAATCCCTTTACATTCTCAATCTCTTTACATTCCGGTATTGTACCACCACCGCACCACCGTCATTGAACCAGTTGAAACCGCCTCCGTCAACCCCCTTTATTAAACTACATACATAATTGATGTTGAACTAGTTTCAACAATCAAATCCAACACCACAAAAAACTAAACTAACTTCATTTCAGTTATAGTATCTTTCAGTATTCAACAACGAATATGTTATCATTGAATTAGGGTTTCATTCCAAACACATTAAAAATATCATTTAGATTTCAATTTCAACACACGAACGCCTTTTAAAGTTATAATAAATTCATCATCAAACAAGAAACCATTCTAAGAACTAAAATCGGCATAACATAACAATTCCAGTAAAAATTAATATAAGTACTTGATTTATATATAAAGAAAAGAATGCTCAAGTGAATGTGTGCATGAGAATGTGTTGTAAGAAGACAAACGAAATCCATAAAAGTCGATTAATTGATAGCAATTGTGCCAGTGAAACTGAACATTTGATTAATTTTACAAACTACAATTGTGTCACCTGAATTAGAAGCTTAGTCGCTGGTAGCAGCAGAACATTTCAAATAACTACAAAGAGAATTTGATTAGATGAAGGGATCCCGCAGAATTCAGAAATCTACTCCCGGAAATTTTGCCAAATTCAAATCAAAGGTTGAGATCTACAAGGGTTTCAGATCTAAGGCAAGGTTTCATGGGTTGAAGTGGTGGGGAGGGGGTTCTGGTTTCGATGGTCGAAGTGCTGGTGGTGAGGCGTTTAGGTGGTGGGCGGAATGGTTGTGGTGACTGGTGAGACGTTTAGGTGGTCGTCATGGCAGTGGCTGGGGTGGTGGACGAATGGTGGCTGGCCTGGCGATGGTAGGGATAGGAGTGCAAAGAGAGAGACTTTAGGTTTATGTGTTTATATATATTGTTATTATAATTGGTAAAATTACTAATATACCCTCATCTGCAAGGCACATGCGATACTTAACTGAAAATTTTAATCTAGTTAGTGTTAAAGGACGTAAAGTGTAATGAGTTTTACATATAAAGGACTCTGACTGTAATTATTGAAGTTAAAGGGCATCCATTGCAATCTGACACAAACATAAAGAAGGAAGAGTGTAAATTACCTAAATAAATAAATAAAGAGTTAATTATACTTTTCGTCCTACGGTTTGTTGAAAATAACTATTATAGTTTATTAGTTTAAAAATTGCCAAAACAGTACCAATACTTTCACAAACAACTGACAAACAATGACGGTTAACAGCTTCATCTATCCACTATCCTTTACTCTACTCTTCACTCTCTATGTTTTCCTCATATCCAACCGGGAGATCACCTGCTCCAGTTCCACACCATCTCCACTTCATTTATCTTCAACATAACCCACCACCACACACACATACCTGAACGATGACCACCTCCACCGCCCATTATGCCCACCATTGTCATCGAACTACCACCCACCCCTACCCTTACACCCCATGGCCATTATTTTCAAACAAAATAATCGGCCAACTCCTTTTCTACCGATAAACTCTACCAATTCCGACCACTACACAAGTTTTCTACTGACATCGATTATAATGGGGAAAATTAAGTGGCTGGCGATTTTGATTGTGATGGGGAAAGTTAGATGGTCGACGATTTCGATTATGGTGTAACCGGTTGACGGAGACAAATCTGACGCTGGTGGAGGTTACGAAAGAGATCCGGTTGACGATGATAGGCGGAGGGGAGCGGTGGTGAAACTGAGTCGTCGAAACAGAGTTGTGGAGCCGGATGAGGTGATGTTCTGGTAGGATCTGAAGAAATGGGGAGAGTGAAAACTAAGTGAATGACACTGGTACTGTTTTGGCAATTTTTAAACTAATGGATTGTAATGATTATTTTTAACAGACCAAAGGGACAAACAACCATAACTAACTCTTTGTTTATTTTAATTTTAATAACAAGGGAATTATGGTCATTTCAAATATAATAACAGAATAACTGGATGATGTTAGTTACGAAAGTGAAACCACAGAGACTGTTTTGGCAATTTTTAAACTAATGGACTAAAATCAGTGTTGTAAAAATCGCGATTAATCGGCGACTAGTCGTTGATTAATCGCTAGTCGGCCCTCTACTGAGTAAGTTTCCGTTAATCAGTCCATTAATCGCTAGTCGGCAGGCAAAAATCAGAAAAAAAAAAACATGAGAAATTGAAAAAAACCACAGATTCTGGCCAGAACCTGCTATATTCCAGTCAAAACCTGTCTACTTAAAAATTTATGTATAAAAATATGTGTATATATGTATAAAACTTAAAATTATACATAAAAAGTCCGATCCGATTAATCCCGATTAATAGCTAGTCCCCACATCACCGGCCGACGAGCGCCTAGCGAGTTCTACAACCATGACTAAAATAATGATTATTGAAAAACCACAGGGACGAAAAACATAATTAACTCACTTATTTTTTTATTCTCTTTTACTTTTCAAAGTTTTTTATGCGGTTAAAATTTCTCTTGTACTTTTCAAAGTTTTTTATGTGGTTAAAATTTAGGTCATGTTTTACCGTTTAGTATCTAATCTGGCAGTGCTTATTTGTCCTCACCTGATTTGGTTTTTAGCTATGTCTATTTTTGCAAAACTTAAGATTCAATATTTATTTTATCAACTTTTTCGTTCAATTTGTCTGTTTTAATAACTTTTTTTTTGTTCAATATGTCTATTTTAATAATTATTGTCGATATAGATGACTACAAATTCAAGGCTTGAAAAGAGGTATAGAAGTTTCTCGGATTTGAAGTTTAGATCTAATGAATTTAGTGAAACCGGTTACTAGTTTTAAACAAATAAACAATAAAACATGTGTTGGTGAGAAGTATAATAAAAATGGTTTCACCGTGGTCACCCCGGCCCGCTACTCCGACTAATGTCAGATTGTGCACACAAAAAGATATCGTGACAAAAAAGAAAAATAAATAAATAATATCATAAGACATATATGTTTTTTTTTTCAAACGCATTTTTTTCATTAAAATGCCAAAGTAATAAGTTATATACATGTGACAGGTAAACGAACAACAAGCTGCACTGCAACCCTCTTTTGAATATTATTATGGTAACATCTCTATGGAGTATGGATATGTTGCATTTGTGTGATGAAGAACTTTGGTCAAGTGATTATTCAATAAACCACTTCTTATATAGTCATCTTTCTACAAGTGTAAAGAAGGAACTGAATGTAAATATTAATGATATACAATTGTTTATGATAAAAAAAAAGTGAAATTATGTTAATTTACTTATTTATTAGAAATAATGAATCTGATATAAACTGATAAATAACTGAATTAAGTAATCTAAAACTTAATTCAACAAAAGAATGAAAATCAATTTATACAATTCAAAAGTTTTATTTCACAAATTAATGAATGCTTACAACGTCACCTACAACGTCACGAGTTAATGAATACTTAAAACGTCATAAGTTAATAAATACTTAAAACGTTAGTGATACTACTATTACTACTGCTGTTGCTACTCGCTGTCGTATATTTATATCTAGTTTAATTTTGGAGAACGAAAAATCAAATCTAGTTGGTCGATTTTATTAGTTATTGACAGTTTAATGGTTTGGCTGGCGGTTTAAATCGATAAAGACATCATAACTATAAAACATATGCATATAACTACATAATATTAAAAAATATACAAATAATAAGCTAAAAGCTCAGCTCGGTTTTACACTCGCTTACAAGTTTCATACTGGATCAAACCGTTAAAACTTATTCTAGTTTGGTCAATTTCAACATATGATAACCACCCCAAATATAATAGGTTTTAGGTATGAATCTTACTAAACACTGTCAATTTGATAAGAGGGGTAGCATGAAGGTTCCCTAGCTTTTCTATAGGTGGCATTTTGTAAAAACAATGAGAACTAGCCTTTAGCTTCCCGCGTTGCGGGGCGGGCGTGAGGCGTAAAACCGTGCTAAGCAGCAATTGAAAAACACGAATTTTTAACACCAAGTGACTCACGCGACATAAAAACTACCAAATATTGTGCTAAATAGCAACCGAACGAAAAAAATAAAGAACCAGATGTGACCATAAACACTGTGCTAAGTAGCAAACGAACGACAACCGAATTCGGAGAAAGCGTAAAACAAAAACTAATAAAAAAATTAAGCTTGTTTAACTTTATGACAAAATTATAAACATAAAAAATAAACTTGTTAAAAAAATAATAAAATCCTAGAGTTGAAAAAAAACACAAGAACACAAAAGACAAAATATGTTACTATTCAACAAGATTTGATAATTAATACACAAAAGACAAAAAAACACAGGATAAAGATAAAATGAAAACCCTGAATTTTGAGAAAACCCTAAAAAACCCAATCTCCCGACTTTTTTTTTTGAAAAAAATAATACATGTAATATACGTGTTTTTAAGAGTTTTGGGCCAAAAAAATAAAAAAGCGCCGAAGGAATATTTAAAAAAAATAAATAAAATTTCAGCAACTAACGTGTGTTAGACAAAGATGCTGAAACTTGTTTATTTTTTTTAAAAACCTCCCTTCGGCGCTTTTTTATTTTTTTTGGCCCAAACTCTTAAAAACATGTATATTACATGTGTTATTTTTTTCAAAAAAAAAGTCGGGAGGTTGGGTTTTCTAAGGTTTTCTCAATTTTTAGGGTTTTCTATCTAGCCTTACCCATAATATATATATATATATATATATATATATATATTGAATTAGCCAAGACAAAATATATCGATAAAATGTAAGAATTAAAAAACAATCAGCCCAAAAGGTCAACATTGGCTAACAATCAAACAAACGTATGCGAAATAATAAGCCCATTTTACGTAGATAGGATTATCTTCGCTCTTAATCCAAGCTTTTCCTAGAAAAATAAATGTTAAATTAATGCGAGTTGATTTTTGTCAGTTGGCACTTATTTTGCGTATTTGAATTTAAGTAACATAAAAAAATGTTTAATGTTAGTTATTAGAAATTGATTACGTCACAATTCGTTAGCCTAATTTTTCCCTGCCTTTTGTATTTCATTTCTTCTAAATCTATTTCTTAATTTAAAAAAGTTAATAACTATCACATCTTATCTTAAAATATCGTTACTTTATAAATTAGTAAAATCAGATTTTATTGGGTGGTTATTTTGTTAGTCTTATTATAAACCTATAAATAAATAATATGTTTGTGCTTAAGGTGGTTGTATCTTTGGGTTTGAGTGTTTTTCAAAAAACAAAAAAAAAAAATGAAATTTTCCTTTCTAACTCTAATCTTTGATAAGTTAACCCCGTTTTTACTTCTAATTCAAAAGTTTTTATCTTTTGCAATCCACTTTGATTTTTTTTGTTTTTAACCTAAAGCTTTTCATCTTTCGTAATTTAACCTCAAACACTTTTTTACTTTCAACTTTGATCTCTTATACTTTTCCATCTTTCGCAAATTTTCTGTTTAACGTTTCGTTCTAAATTTTTCGTGTTAACACGCCGCAACGTGCGTGTGGGGTTCAACGTTTTTCATCTACTTTTCCTGTTTGACAGACCCATCACAGCGCATCTATTTTTTCTCGTTTGATAGGCTGGTCGCAATACGCGGTCAAAGATCGACTTAGTTATTCTTTTCTATGTTTTATACACAGGCTCGCGATCATGTAAGAAACATTTGCATTTCATCTAATATGATATATAACTAATGAATCTCCCTCCACATTACGGCGGATGATAATTTTAATTGAGGTCATTTATCAAATAAGTGGTTATGAGTTAAAGTCTACAATGATAAATCAGTATATTTCAAATTTTTTGAGAAAATTACAGACCCACATATATATGTTAATTTCATTTTAATGATTGCAATAAATTACTGAGATGGAGTAGAAATTCATGATATTAAAAGTTACATATAATTCCTTTTTTTTAAATCTAGTTACAACCTAAATATTCAAATTCCAAACCAGTAACTATTTAAATGTTGAATTATTATAAATTTGAGTCTAAAAGAGGAATTCGAATTTACAATAAATCCAAACATGTGACGTGCATATTTGGAAAAGAAAAGAAAAAGAAAAAAAGAAAAGAAATATATATATATCATATATATAATATTATATATATATATATCGAAGGGTTGCTGTTCCGTTGATCCCAATCCCATGTATGCTAACGCACCAGCCTGTCTTTTTTGGGAAGACGTGTCCATGTTTTAACATCTTTTGCTCCTGGACCAACCCCCCCAAATACATACATAAAAACACTTACCATTTTATAAAATTTATACTTTCATAATGTACCAAACTTTTATATGGACTTAAAAAAAATCCTGTTTATCCAATATATTTTTAAATAATTAACAACAAAAGTATATAGTTATTAAAGCACACTGTATAAGCCGACAATTTCAAGTGGGATCAACAGTTCTGCATGGCAGCTGTTGATTGGTCCACTTTTCTTTTTCTTTGCTTTAAATTTTTTTATATTTACTATTTTCACTTCCAACTTTTTAACTTTCTAAAATCTATATATCGGTTCAGTACATGTCAATCCTACGTATGGATGTGCCTTTGATATCGGGTAACGAATCGGTCCGAGTATCTGGTACCGGTACGGTACCAGTATTTATGGGTCAAATACCGAACAGGTGTAGTCGATTCGATACCGGTACATTATCGGTACCGGTTCAGTGCTCATCCCTAATTCTACGTAACTATAAATAGAAGTTGCTTGATTATTGCCATGCTACTGCAGCGGGCCTTTAGTCATCTTTTTTGAATTATTTTTTTGTCTTTTAATAAGTTTTTGCTTTTTAGCCTTTACGCTTTAACATTTAGTATTAGTACTTAAAACTCTTTAACTTTTTAAAAACTTTATAATCATTTTTACATGTTTATATTTATGTATGTATCGTTATAAAGTCAAGTTAATCACATTTCTTTGAATGGGTACACTAAGATATAATATGTTCTTTTCTTCTTTTTTTACGTTTCAGTTTATTTATGTTTTAGCATAAATTTTCATTATACTTTATAAATTCGACTTACTTTACGTTTCGGCGCCACCGCAACGCGTGATACTAGGGATGAGCAAATGGTACCAGGTACCGGTACCGAATTTACCGAACCGGGTACTTTTTCGGTACCAATTCGGTACCGACTTTTGACATTTTCGGTACCGAACCGGGTATATTCGGTACCGGTACCCACTTTTGGAGATTTTCGGTACCAGAAGGTACCGAGCTCACCCCTACGCGATACCATTTTAACTTTAAAAAAACATACATTTTTTCTTTTTTTTGTACGTGTCGATATAAGTTCAGGTTGGTGTTCGACGTAAATTTCTTTCGCAAATAAGTGAGTCATATAGAACACGTTTCCGTGCTTATTTTATGTACATCTTCAGTTTATTTACGTTTTGACGTAACTTTTGTTCCGAAACGATTCAGGTATTTACCACACAAATTCGAGTTACTTTATATTTGGACCCGCCGCAACGCGCGGGAAAATTTACTAGTTTTATACATATACAAACAGAAGTTGGGGGAATAGTGCCAGACAGCTGCCTGGCACTCCTCCATTGGACCAACCGTTTCTTATTTTTTTAACACTTTAAAATTACGGTTTTGCCCCCCTTTTAAAATTACGTATTTTCCCCTGCTTAAATAAAATTACGCTTTACCCCTATCCTAAAATTACGATTATGCCCATGACTCAAAATTACGATTTGGCCCTCAGCTCAAAATACCAATTGTTTAATATTTTTTTACACTTTAAAATTACGGTTTTGCCCCCAGTTTAAAATTACGTTTCCGCCCCCTGCTCAAAATAAAATTACACGTTTGCCCCCGGCCCAAAATTACGACTTTGCCCTTGACTCAAGATTACGATTTGGCCCTCAGCTCAAAATTATGTTCTCGCCCCAGTTCAAAAGAGAAAAATATGTTTTTACCCCACCTTAAAATTACGATTTTGCGCTCTCTTCATAAATAGATTTTTCCCTGTTTAAAAAATTATGATTTCTCCCTCAGTTAAAAATTACGTTTTTGCCCCAGTTCAAAATAAAATTACGCTTTTGGCTCCAACTCAAAGTTACGATTATGCCCTCGGTTCAAAATAAATTATGGTTTTGTCTCCGGCCTAAAATTAAGATTGTGCCTTTAGTTCAAATTTATATTACTGTGTTGCCCTAACTTCAAAATTACGAGTTTGCCCTTGCGCAAATTTACAATTTTGACTCTGGTTTCAATTTACAATACTGTCATCACTTTAGCTTTTGCAAATTACGATTTTACCCCAGTCAAAAATTATAACCTCCACTTAGTTAAAAATAACAGTATTGTCATTGTTTTAGTTTTTTTTTTGCAAAACTGTAAAAGTGTTTTGTTTTAATTGGTTGACTCGATTTAATTGTTCTTCGTGTCAAGGAGCTGCCTAACACTCGCTCATTACTCTGTCATCGCCCCACAACGCGGGCGGGACATCAACTAGTTTGAAGTACGTATCCCACTTATAACATCGTTGTTAAACTTAAATCATACGTTAACTCATATATTATATACTATAGCCAATAATTATTGTTATATATTTTTTATAATCATACATGATTCTGTCACACATGATATATATATATATATATATTATATAAAAGCAATAATTATTGTATATTTTTTTTATAATATACATATATCTGTCACACATGATATATATATATATATATATTAAACTAGCTCTAATATAAGATGGAATACTTTTAAGTTTTGTATCAAGTGCGGGTTGTCCCACAAATTGATCCATAAGTTACTGTCCTTTAAATTATTTCACAAGTCATTTTCAATCTTCTCCTCTTGCCCACCCATATATATCTTTATTTTTAATTCTTATGCTATGCTCACCTTTGGCAACTTTATTTTATCTACCCTTTCTATTTTATATATATGTGTGTGATTTAACATTGGCCAAAATGTTCTTTTATTGGGGTCACACTTTATCATAATAAATATATAATTTACGTTGAGTATTATATAACATTAAAAAAGATCTATGTGCGTATCTATACTATGCTATAATGCATATATAAAAGATAACAAAACAATAATTTTACCTAATTTTAAAATTTTAAGTAATACAACTTACAAAACATATGATAAAATCATTTAAAGAACATTGTTGACTTTAAGCAAACTATTCTCTCTATTTTTAAATGGTAATAACTTTTTCATACAATAATATTTAAAAATAATAATTACATCATAAAAAAGAACATTTTATTCTATTGACTTTAAATTATAGTTTTTACTATTTTTAAAAAAAGTAATATATCATATAATTATCAGTGTCTGTGTTACTCGTCGCATCATCTGAATACCACTCCCGTTTGTGGTGTGTGTATATATATATATATATTCCTATTTACATTTTCATTGTTATACATAAACATATTTATTCCCCACCCACCCACCCCTCAAAATAATAGATTTTTATATATACAGACGAAAAGAAAATGGCTGTGGCTCTGTGAAAAGTGGAGCCATACCATGAGAATGTTGGTTCCATACTTAGTGAAATCATCAATGAAAAGTGACCCGAGTCACCAAGACATGCTCCATTTTTGGTCCTCAAATTCCCATTTTTTAGGTTAACCAATAGCCTTTTTAAACTATATTATTTAATGATAGAAAAAACTCATGTTGATATAAAATTATTGTTTTGAAGAAAGCCATTTAATTCCTAAAATATAATGAATTTTGAAGAAATAGATAAGGGTTTTGGTCTGATATAGAATTGAAGTAGGTTAAAATGATACAAACAATGATTTCTATGCAGTCGTACAATAAGTAGATATGAAAAGGAAAGGAATTTAACACTATTGGGGTCCCAAGTCTAGTGTGAGTTAAAACAATACAAGATGTCACATTGATAGGCTTTAAAGACTAGTAAATTTTGTGAATTGATGGATAGATAGAGCCATGCTCATCTAGAATTGGTCAAATTTGAAATTCCTGCAACTACTCTCCTATTTTTTTTTTCCTAGGGATTACTATATTCCCTACGTGTCACAAAAATTTTGCCTATTAAACAAACCTTTCCCTCTAAGCAATGTTTTAAACACTGGTTTAAACCGGTTAAATCGGACGACGGATGTTTGGCCGGCACAAATTATACCGGTAAACTAAAGAAACGGCATAAAAGTTGTACTGCCGGTAAATTGGGTTATACCGGTTTAAACCGTAGGGACCAGTTCATACCGGGTCAAAGGTCAAAATTTTGAACTTTTAATTTTTAGCTGCCTAAAAATGTGAATATTTATCTTCTTAGTTAAAGTGTAAAACTTAGCGCCCACAATTGACAATCCATATCAACCAAACTTCTTCCTCACTCAAAGATAGATAATCATTGAGTTTTTCAAATTAAGTTTTTCAACCGATCATCCAGGTTTAACAACTTTTGACTTCTGTTCAATCATTCATGTTATTAATTGTTATAGTGTTTGCTAATTGCTATATAATCAATACTTAATAATGAATTTTTGGATAGTTTTTTATTATGGATTAACTTTTGGATTTTTTTTATTATGGAATGATGTAATTTTGGATTATTTTCTGAGTTGAAATTATATTTTATGGATTTATAAAGTTAATTAGTCAACACGGTTGAACTGACCGATTCAACCGATTGAACCATTTCTGAGTCTAACCCGGTACGATTAAAATACCGGTTTTTAAAACATTGCCTCTAAGTTACATATTTTCAAATTTTAGGTTTTTAGTCAAACATGTTTTTTTAACGACCAACAAAACAAAATTATTCATAAAACATAAGCTAGCAAGTCAAGGTTACAGCAACGTTCCTATCTAAGGTCTCTCATCTTAGAGCGGTTCCTATCGACAAGAACCCAAGCGTCTTTATCTCCTCCATGATCCCCCCGAAACAAGCTTGCCTTATGTTGAAAACAAAGTTGTTTTTGTTGGAATTTTCATGTACCTTTTAGTAAAATAATTATTTGTCAGTTTGTCAAACAAACCGAGCGCAGCGGAAAAATGTACACGAGGTTCGGTTCAAGACCGATTCCACCAGTTATCTCCTTACAATCAAAATAGGTTAAATAAGATATTAAAGAATCGTGACTACCAAGTAAGACACCTTGGTTCAACGAACGATCTCGTCAGATGATCGTTGACCACGAAATCAAGCTTATTCGTTTGAAACAATTTCAAACGAAACTTTAATCTAAGAGTTAATTACTTGTTTTCGTCCCTGTGGTTTGTCAAAAATCACTATTTCAGTCCATTAGTTTAAACACTACGCTTTCAGTCCCTGTGGTTTCACTTTCGTAACCATTTCAGTCCACCAACTTAACTCCATCCATTTATTCTGTTAACTTTTGGTGAAATGACCAAATTGCCCCTCTGGTTTAATTAAAAAACGTTAGTCACAGTTTTCGAACCTGCGACCTTTGCTTTGAAATGTGATTGTTAAACCAATAGGCCATGTATCAAGATTGTGATTGAATTCCAATTGTTTCCCTTATAACATAGCCTGTTCGTCATCATCTTCCCCAAACCTTTCATCTTTATCCATGGCAGCCACCACACCTTTCATTACCATAGCCAATTCATCAAAATCAATGATAACATTACCATGAACACCCCTTAATCAAACTCACCAGAACTAAAACCATCCAATTTCACTTCATTTCCGATCAATTTCACACCCAGAGATGTATAAAAACCAGCTACAAGAGCTCTCACAGAGGAGCTGCTTCAACTCGCCGGAACTACTGCACGACGTTGAGACAAGCGGAGCATTCTGCTGCTAAGGTTTTGGTGTGTGATGGTGGTGGTGGTGGTGTGTGGCGGAGGTAGTTGTGGTGTGGTGGCGGAGTGACGAGGATGGTAATGGTTAATGGTTACTTTTGCAGCTTCAATTGTGCGGCGGAGGTGGTGTCGGAATTACCGTTGCAGTTTCAATTGTGCGGCGGAGGTGGTGGTGCCGGAATTGAATCACCAGAGAAGATGGTGGTGTGTGGCGGAGGTGTGGCGTGTGGCGGAGGTGTGATGGTGTGTGATGGGGATGGTGGTGGTGTGTGGCGGAGGTGGTTGTGGTGTGGTGGTTGTGTGACGAGGATGGTAGAGATGATGAAAGGTGTGGTGGCTGCCATAGATAAAGATGAAAGGTTTGGGGAAGATGATGATGAACAGGCTATGTTATGGCCTATTGGTTGAACAATCACATTTCAAAGTAAAGGTCACAGGTTCGACACATATGACCAACGTTTTTTTAATTAAAACATAGGGGCAATTTGGTCATTTCACAGAAAGTTAACAGAATAAATGGATGGAGTTAAGTTGGTGGACTGAAATGGTTAATAAAGTGAAACCACCGGGACTGAAATCGCAATTTTTAAACTAATGGACTGAAATAGTGATCTTTGACAAACCACAGGGACGAAAACAGTAATTAACTCTTAATCTAAAGAAAATAAAGTTCGAAACTTTACCTTATGCGTAATCGAAGAAACAAAAACTATAAAAATCGTAAGATTAGAACTTCAAGAACGGTCTCCTCTTCCTTTACTGTGCAACACCAATGGCTCAGAAGTTCCCCTTTTTGTTTTTCTTCGATAATACTTTCTTTTGAAAACAAAATTGCTCTCTTTTTTGTTTCTTCAGCCGTCATACAAAACAAGTCTCATCTTCCTTTTTATTTGAAATGGTGAGTTATTATATTTTGAGATAAAGTTGGAGTTCTAATTAAGAGATATACATATATATATCATTTTACTTCAAAACATGAATTATAATCTAATCATAATTCCTTCATAATTATCTCATGACTAAAACAATTATCTCTTGTTTTTAATTATCTAAATAATTAACAACATATATTACAATTAACAAATTAATTATAATATTAAATTTGGCTCTACGTAATTATTCTAAATAATTACCCGTTTCTTTTTATTACGCTTATTATTTCGTGATCCGGTGATTAACGATTCAAACACCGTTAAATGTTCGTTGCCCAAAGTGTAACTCTTTGGGTCGTACCTTGACGGTAACGTTGAATTTTAATCGACAATTGAACATTATATCGATCAACTCCCACTTAGTCGATTGGCCGATTAAGTTTCAATGTAGACAAGAGTGGGTGCCTAGTTGCATCATATTGCCCCCAGTAAAGTATGACAAATTTATGTGAACTAATTCTTTGCACTAATCATTCCTTTGGTTATGCAAATATTATAGCCCCGGGTTATCGACTCATTTATCCCTCTGTATTGAACACTTGTTGAACATGCGACATGGATCCAATTCATTCTCATATATAATTCAACCATTTCTAATTTCGTTCCTGATTTGAAGTGGTTTATCAAACTACTACTAGTTCGAGAGTGGCCACGCGTTTAACACCAGTTCAAACCAACGAAAGGCGCCAGAGTGTTCCTCTCCTAAGTATAGAAGCACAGATCCCTTTGGCTACAAACAACTCCCACTAAACTTCAGATCATTCCTAAAACTATCCTTATTACTGCCAGTTACGTACAATGTTAGATAGAATCAAAGAGCAACCATTCATTTAAGTTAGTTATAGTATGTACCGCAGGTCTTAGGATACAATTATCGCACCTATTCAAAACGTCTTATGACTAAAATCCATGAAAATCGTTTTGAAACGAGTTACACCCAATCTGATTCAACTAATCATATTAGTGAATATGGTTCTCAACACTTTGAGTATCCATTATACGGATCAACCATCGAATTCACAATAGTCTTTTACCTGATTGGTTCTCACGAATCTGATAGACTACGGACATTTGAGAATACAATATTCATAGATACTTAATGTACTAATATTTGAACACAAATATAACATTTTTAAGACATTCATCCATTAAATTCAAATAAATATAAAATACTATTTTCAGTTCAAAATGCACCAAATTACTAAATAACAAAATCATATCCAATGTCTAGCAAATTTAAGACCTATACTATCAGCATGCTTCTCGTGTCTCACTTGAGGCATAGGCTTAGTAAACGGGTCCACTAGATTCTGACCAGGATGAATATTCTCAACTACGATGTCTCCTCTTTCCAAAACTTCCCGTATGTAGTGGAATTTTCTTTGAGTATGCTTTGTGCTGTGATGCGACCTTGGCTCCTTTTGTCACACACCCGATTTCCACGTGTATCCCGGTGGGTCCGGGTGGGAATATTGTGACGTATGTTGATATCATCATAACCAAACAACACGTAATAGCACAGGGGAAGTCTTAGATTTAGATATCATTACAAACCGAACTATTCAAAGTTCAAAATAACAATGGTTTGTAACGAAGATCCACATGCGGATCGAAAATATATACAAAAGATGTTCAACAGACTTTGGGCACATCTAAGGACTTGCAAGATCCTCTTATGTTGCTACCGAGCAGCTTCCAGCCTATTTACGTATTTGTACCTATACTTAATTATTTTGAAAATACGTCAGTTTACACTTGTAAATACTATGAACCGACACATTTTTAAAACATCTTCAAAACCATTTTATGTACACATTGGTACATTTGTTTGATATTTAACTTGGGACAAACTATATCTCATGTTATCGATTTACATAACTCACAATACACATCGGGACGGAATCGATGCCGGCTCATGATTAACCGACACACCACTTATTCCCTTATTGGGAAAACCCATATTGGGTTATAAAAATTATAATTTATTCCCTTATTGGGAACACCCTTATTGGGTAACCCTTATTGAGTTATAAAAATATTTATTTGAACCGTATCGCATCTGTCAGGTGTATGCCTACACCCCGTGCTTAGGTCGTGGCCACTTACAATTAAATGAGTCAAGGATATCCAGGACACGGTCGAATTAACCCCAAATGTTTAAGTCAAGCAATACGAATTAAAATGGGTTATTTGAATTTCCCGACACATAGGTCTTCGAATCCCATACCCGACCATGCGGTGATAATTTACCGTATCCCAAGCACGTATAGGGGAAAATAGGTTAAGAGTATTTACCTGAGCTTAGCAATCCTTTTAAATAAGAAAATATAATAAGCACAGCCGTATCCAATTTAAGTAAGCGTAGGTACAATTTACCGGGAGGCTCTAGTCTGGAATGATGGTATAAATACCCAATTAGAATACTAGCGATCTTATTTAAGTCGTAGACTTAGACCGGCTAGCTTGAAGTATTAAAAAACGGTACGACGCGCTTGATTAAGCGATGACCGGAAAGAATGTAGTTTAAACCCGACAAGTACGAGGACTTGTATAATATGGGTAAACTATTAACATTCTAGAATTTGAGATAAAAATGATAAGGTTAAACCCGTTTCGGTTAAATTACGTAAACTAGTTACATAAGCTTAACCGTACGCATATAAGCAAAACTGGGTAACCGGATGAGTCATGAACAAGTTCCATATGCATATATACTTTAAACAAGTTATAATATCAGTAGGATATCAACTTGTGTGCCCGTTAAGGTTTTAAAATCAAACAATGCCGTTTATAAGGGCGTTTTGGTCATTTAGCGACGTATAAAAGGAACTTGCGTATTATCTGATGTTACGACCATAAAAATTTTGTGAAAATACTTTGTTTATGATTTACTATCAGTAGGATATCGAATATATGTGTGTTTTAGAGTTTAAATCCAATCTATGCTCCGAAGGGGTATTTTGGTAATTTCACACATAGTTTCAAAAGTATGTTTGGGATTCTGAGTTTATAACATGTACACACTGTAAAAAAAAAACATTATCAGTGGGGAATATTGTGACGTATGTTGATATCATCATAACCAAACAACACGTAATAGCACAGTGGAAGTCTTAGATTTAGATATCATTACAAACCGAACTATTCAAAGTTTTGTAACGAAGATCCACAGGCGGATCGAAAATATATACAAAAGATGTTCAACAGACTTTGGGCACATCTAAGGATTTGCAAGATCCTCTTATGTTGCTACCGAGCAGCTTCCAGCCTATTTACGTATTTGTACCTATACTTAATTATTTTGAAAATACGTCAGTTTACACTGGTAAATACTATCAACCGACACATTTTGAAAACATATTCAAAACCATTTTATGTACACATTGGTACATTTGTTTGATATTTAACTTAGGACAAAATATATCTCATGTTATCGATTTACATAACTCACAATACACATCGGGACCGGAATCGATGCCGGCTCATGATTAACCGACACACCACTTATTCCCTTATTGGGAAAACCCATATTGGGTTATAAAAATTATAATTTATTCCCTTATTGGGTAACCCTTATTGAGTTACAAAATTATTTATTTGAACCGTATCGCATCTGTCAGGTGTATGCCTACACCCGTGCTTAGGTCGTGGCCACTTACAATTAAATGAGTCAAGGATATCCAGGACACGGTCGAATTAACCCCAAATGTTTAAGTCAAGCAATACGAATTAAAAAGGGTTATTTGAATTTCCCGACACATAGGTCTTCGAATCCCATACCCGACCATGCGGTAATAATTTAACGTATCCCAAGCACGTATAGGGGAAAATAGGTTAAGAGTATTTACCTGAGCTTAGCAATCCTTTTAAATAAGAAAATATAATAAGCAACAGCCGTATCCAATTTAAGTAAGCGTACGTACAATTTACCGGGAGGCTCTATCCTGGAATGATGGTATAAATACCCAATTAGAATACTAGCAGATCCCATTTAAGTCGTAGACTTAGACCGACTAGCTTGAAGTATTAAAAACGGTACGACGCGCTTGATTAAGCGATGACCGGAAATAATGTAGTTTAAAACCGACAAGTACGAGGACTTGTATAATATGGGTAAACTATTAACATTATGGAATTTGAGATAAAAATGATAAGGTTAAACCCGTTTCGGTTAAATTACGTAAACTAGTTACATAAGCTTAACCGTAGGCATATAACGAAACTGGGTAACCGGATGAGTCATGAACAAGTTCCATATGCCAATATACTTTAAACAAGTTATAATATCAGTAGGATATCAACTTGTGTGCCCGTTAAGGTTTTAAAATCAAACAATGCCTTTTATAAGGGCGTTTTGGTCATTTAGCGACGTATGAAAGGAACTTGCGTATTATCTGATGTTACGACCATAAACATTTTGTGAAAATACTTTATTTATGATTTACTATCAGTAGGATATCGAATATATGTGTGTTTTTGAGTTTAAATCCAATCTACGCTCCGAAGGGGCATTTTGGTAATTTCACACATAGTTTCAAAAGTATATTTGGGATTTTGAGTTTATAACATGTACACACTGTAAAAATAATATTTTAAATGAGTTATAATATCAGTGGGTAACAATTCTTGGTTGGTAATTATGGTTTAAAACCATACTACGCGCCGTAAAGGCGTTAAATGACGATATTTGCGATTTTTATGAAAACAGATGTTTTATGAAAACTGATGTTTTGAACAGGTTTAAATAGCTAAAATATGTTATTTGATATAACACATCAGTATGTAAAAGGTTTTGTATGAAAATCACGATTTCAATCCATTTTATGTGCCACAATGGCGTTATCGTCATTTAAGAGCGTAAACAAGAACTTGTGCTTAAACTCAGTTTGTAAACTGAAATAATATCCCAAAATATCCTAATCATGATATTATATCAGTAGGAAATGAGTTTAGAA
The DNA here is from genome assembly GCA_947069175.1 of Scalesia atractyloides. NCBI lineage: Eukaryota > Viridiplantae > Streptophyta > Magnoliopsida > Asterales > Asteraceae > Scalesia > Scalesia atractyloides. The sequence continues at coordinate 22,487,301 of CAMTDV010000014.1, read as the reverse complement.
TGATAAATTACATTTAAAACCGTTCTATGCGCCAAAAGGGCTTTTCGGTCACTTTAAAACATATTTTACGACATTACACGAAAACTCAGTTAATGGTTAGATTTGTAACACCAAAATACGTTAAAAATGATATCATATCAGTAACTAATTCATTTTCAAGTTCATTGGTGTTTAAAACCTCATTTTTAAATAAAATGGCAATATAGTCAAAGTATGACATATTTACGGAACTCGCATAAAACTCGGATTACTATTATGATCTTGTAATATAACCTCAGAGGGTTATGCTACATCATACTATGATCATAATGGGACCTTAAATCAGAAGCATACTAATCTGATTCGGTTCATAATCGAAAGTCAACGCAGAAGTCAAACTTCGCGACTTTCGGTTGCGAACCGACCCTAAAACTAAAATTGACGAGCCGAACGTGTTTACACATGTTCTAATAATTATTACCAAGTTGTTTAAGTGTTAAAACATATTTTAGAATATGTATAAACTCAGATTAGGAATATTTTAAAATCTGACCCGTTGACTTTTAAAAGATTAATATGTTGCTCGTCAATTGACCAAGAAAACGTGGTAATTAGGAGGTGCCCTTTAGAGGGATTAACACCTACCTAATTACGACCACATAACCATGCTCGGACCAAGCATTGGCTTGACCATAATGGTCTTGACCGAAAGTCAAAGCTTTATCGAAAACGCTTGACTTTTGGCTTTAAAAGCCCAACAAAAACTAGCATGGAAGGAACACTTACAAGTGGTCCTATGGACTGGAGAAAACTCATGGGAAGATCTCAATTGCTTAGGAACCTCCAGAGGAGATTTATAGAGAGATTTATGAGAAAGGTGCAAGTTTGAACTCAAGAATTCAACACCTATTTATATTGGAAGATGATCATGGAGATCATTCCAAGTGTTTAGAGGGGTGCTAGGATGATTACAAGTGTTAATGAGGTGTCCAAACCAGAATTGAGGCCATGGTTTCGAAATTCAGGAGCTGAAGTGGGTTTGGAGGTGGCAAGCATGCAGGTCAGCAGCTGGTTTGCTGTTTCTACGAATTGACCTCTCCCGCGCGTCGCGCGGGGATACCAGGTATCTGGCGCGTGGCGCCTGGGTGTCATTTCACAAAATTTCCATTTTGGCCCCTGAACTTCTCCAAACTCCCATATTTCGACATAAAAGCATGTTTTATTCAATATGGCCCCTGATTAGCACTCTCGGGAGTATAACCGAACATCATTAAGCTCCGGGTTCGTTAAAAGGTCACTCAGAGGCATAGTTTAAGCATGTTGACACATTTAACCCCTCGACTTTAATATTCACCACTCAGAGGTTATAAAATAACATGTTGGCGATTTTAGTCCTTCTCGTCTAGCACACGGCACACGAGGATCAGCGGGACACGTGTCGAAATTTTATAGGATGGGTTTTTACAAGGTGTTACATCCTCACCCCCTTAAAAGAAATCTCGCCCTCGAGATTTTTTTTTTCAAAGATAGAGGTACATCTGACGCATAGCGGACTGAACCTCCTATGTATACCAAGGATCTTTACAAGCGTCCCACTTGGCCTTTATAATAGGCACATGCTTCCTTAGGAGCTTCTTAATCTGTCGATCTTCGATCGATACTGGTTTTCCAACAAAACCCCAAGTTTTCATTAATTTGCACACTTTATGTGACATAGTTATCAACTCATTGGTTAGCCTTTCCTTTAAATTGCATTCGTGGAACACCTTGTGAATTCCACTAAGCTTCTCAAGTAAACTAGCTTGAAGCTAGAGATTAGACATATTCGATTATCTTGAATGGTCCCTCATATCTAGGACTTAACTTGCCCTCCTAACTGAGGCATACCACACCTTTCTATGGTGATATCTTCAATAAAATCCTTATCCCATATTGGGAACTTAAGAGATTTGTGCCTCTAGTTGGTGTAACTCTTCTGCCTATCATGGGCAGCTTTGAGGCGATCACAAATTTGTCTGATTCTATTCGTCGCCTTTATGACAATCTCATGTCCTATTAGTTGGGTTTCCACAAACAGTGTTTGACACTTTCTCCCATACAAGGCCTCCAAAGGAGCAGCCTTTATGCTTATATAGAATATTACAAGTAAATTTAACTATGGTAAGATGGTCATTGCCACTACTACCCAAAAGATCTTAAAGAAATAGCTAACCCTTGTAATTTGATCGAACAAATTGTCGATCCTGGGCTGCAGATAACGATTCCCGATCGTTACTTTGTTAAGCTTGTGGTAATCAACGCATAACTTCATCGAACCGCCTTTCTTAATAAACAATATCGGAACTCCTGGATGACAAGCTAGGCTATACAAGCCTTTCTTCCAGAAACTTATCAGGGTAATTTGAGATGGCAAGGATAGTCTAAATCCCAGCTTTTGGTTTATCTAATGTCGCTTGTTTCATGAAAATGACATTTTCGCCTTTCGAATACTTGGATGCCTTGAGTAGAGGTACCTACTCAAGCATCTTGGTAGGAATATCTCCTTGAATACCGTTTGCTGATTTTAGTACAATATGACTGTTGGGAGATTCTAGTGGTTCCATGCATTAAACCTTCATGTTGATCAGGCATGAAAGAAATCTATGGAACACACTAAGGTACTGCCAATTATCATATGGCGCTTTTATCATACTAGTTTTTGGTATTCGTAGTCGATAGAAATCAATGAGATAAATAAATAAAATAAGTTATAGATAAATAGTAATAATAATAAGAATTTGTCGTACTTCAACCGAAGGAAGAGCTTGACTGATTTTTATGGATAAGAACATCCATCAAGAATAGGAAGAAGTGCTTTCTATGTTCTCATGAATATATATAAAAGTTTTCTGGACTTAGCGCCTGAAACAGGTCTCTTAGCAAACATGTCCTTGAGTAATAATAAGGAATGTACCTGATGACACTATGATATATGCTGCTTACGGCATTCCTCAGGTAATTTTAGGCATTTCCTTTATTAGCCTTTCCTGGCTTAGCTGCCCCTTCTTTGGCAGTTTTAGGGCAATTGGTACTAATGTGGTCTTTCTCGCCACAACTAAAGCAGACTGCATTCTTAATGTCCCTACATTCATGGGTCTGATAACCAGTTCTTTTGCAAATGCCACACTGCTTAGGCTTTTGGTCATTTCGACACTGTCCCTAGTGCTTTCTATTGCAGGTCTCGCACATACGCTTTTTATCAGATTCTTGCTGGTTTTTATTGGATCCAGGCTTGCCCTTTTTCTTAGATTTATGGGAGTTGTTCTCCTCCCATTTTCTTTTCCCATCCTTGTCAGCCTCGACTGACATTCGCCTCACATAATCTTGAGTGAGGGAAAGAGATAGCTCAACAGCTGATTTATAAGTGTTAGGCTGAACAGCCTTAACCAAGCTCCTTATCTCCGGAGCCAACCCATTAATTAAACGCGCAATGCGTTTGGTTCCGGGGTAACTAGATATGGCACAGTCTAGAATATGAGTTGTAGTCGGTAACAAACTTCCTACAATCAAGGTTTTTCATCGACAGAGCTAGGAAATCCATTTCTATCTTTTCCACCTCATGTGGTGGGCAGTAGGTGTCTTTAACTAGTTCCACAAACTTGGACCATCCCAAATTATATAAGTTCACCTTCCCCGATGACTGCATCAAAGCCTTCCACCAGATTAGGGCATTTCCCTTGAAGGACTGGGATGCGAACTTAATTACATCCTTATCAGCACAGCTGCTGATATCAACCACTGTTTCCATCTCATCTAACCACCTTAGGGTTTCAACACCCATTTTTCTCCATCAAAGTCTCGTGGCTTGCACGAGACGAAGTACTTATATGAACAACCATCCTTGGAAGAATGGTCCTTATCAAGAATTTCCTGCTTCTTAACTTCGTTCCTCACATTAGAGGAGTGTACAGAACTCTCCTTATCAGAGGAAGGTGGTTTCGAGAGTTGTTTAGATACGGATTTAGAGCGAGTAGCACTCGACTCTTTAAACTTTTCAAAGGCTTTTTCCATAGCCTTTCCTACGGCTGCATCTATGCGAGCCTGGAAGTCGTCTTCATTGATGACTATGTTTGCATTATTGTGATCACTATCATTGTGGCGGCTACTTGCACCATCGGAGTGAGCCATTTTAATGTTTCGATACTATAGAAATATATATACTTCATATGTTAGCCATGGTATTATCCAACCATTTAGGCTTATAAACTTGGATATATATATCCTTCGCCCTTGTGCTCATTGTCACAATTATTCGGGTTTATCACTACTAAGGATTTTATTAATATGAACTGACCAAAGTCGTAATCGACTATTATAGGCAAAATATAATTTGGACAAATTCTATGAATTTATGGGACAGGATCATAAAGTCACATCTGTCTTTGCCATAATGACATTTTAAGTAGCTCGTAAGCTTGCCATAAAGGACTTCAAATATGGCACGGATGGCTTCATCATAAAACATATATAGATATGACACAAACGGCCTTGTCACTAATGGACATATAAGTTTGGCACAAAAGGCCTTGTCATTAAAGGACATTTAAAAATATATAAGCCGCGATCTTATTGATCAAGAGGCTTTAAGGCTTGAACATAGTTCATCACCTTTGGACAGGGGGTCGTGGACCACAACTGTCATTGTCATAATTGACGATATCATATGGCCCGTAGGCAAATTAATTGATATCTCGAAAGGATGTTAAAGTAATAATCATCACACTGATGATAGTAGTCACGATCGTATTGATCATATTGATTATGAGGTTTGGGCATAGCCTACCACCTTGGACAGGGAACCATAATGGTCATAACTGTCATTGTCTTATTGACGATATAGCCCGTAGGCGAAACACCACTAATGGATGTTAGATCATGGCTCGTAAGCACTACATCACTATTGGATGTTTAAATTATGATCATCGTATTGATGATATAAGCCGGGATCAATTTGATCACATAGGCTATAAGGTTTGGACATAGTCCTTCACCCAGATGACTAGTGTGGTTCCTCAAGTCACACTGTTAGGAGTATTAACATTAATTGAATGTTAATAAAGAAAAATTTGTCTTAAAATGGTTTATCAATGTAGCCATGATCATATTGACCATAAAGGCTTGGAGGCTTGAACATAGTTCACCACCTCTGGATAGAAGGGATGATCTTCCTTAACTATCATGGTAGAAGGCTTTACTTCTTAACTATCGTTTTATATTTGCCAATTAATGTGAACTTGTCACTTGGCTGGGGTAAACCATCAAGAAGATCTTTTGGAAATTTATAGCAGATCGATAAAGTTCGAATTAAAATCGAGACGATTGCTTGAACAAGGATGTAATGAAATACATATATTATAATGATAATAACTTCAAAATTCTTTCCGTTAATCACTAGGAAATTACAGTAGCGCCTTAAACAGGACTTTTATTGCTAATTTGTCCATGTTGGGACTTAAAAGCAACACAAGTCCACACAGGGACTAAAATGAATATATAAGTCCATATAGGGACTATAAGAAATAACATGTCCACAAGGGACTTATAATGAGATAATATGTTCACGAAGGAACTATTTGAAACAAATGTCCACACAGGGACTTTAAATCGAAGGATAGGTCCATATAAAGACTATAATAAACAAACGTCCACGCAGGGACATAAGAGACATGTCCACATAAGGACTCAAAGGAAAATAGAATACAATTGAAAGAAGGATTTTCCAAAATTTCCTTTAATTCCTTTCTTGTTGTTCCTCTTCTTGGCTTGCCACGTATGGCATTTGACACAAAGGTTTTTTTTTAATAGAAAGTGTAATAACTCCGAATCGGGAGTTGTTATAAAAGTAGAATCTAAGGATTCAATGGTTAAAGAGTAAAATGGACCACAGATTGGAGTTTGATAGCATAATCCAAGTTTGGAATTCCAAAAACTTGGATGTAGAAATATGGATCATAAGTATCCACTTGTATTATTATATGAAGTTAGAGACTCAGGGACCTCTGGTATGGACTCCACAGATACAGACTTCAAAATTTGAGCCTCAGGGACCTCCGGTATGGACTCTGAAGTCTAGTTTAAGGTTTCAATAGGTTTGGGTTTAAGAATAAGTTTATATAAAGTCCTTCCTCCAAATCGGTTGCATGCTTAACTTAGTCGCGGTTTGAAGCATAGCATTCCGTGGCTTCGGATGAGAAGATTTTTCATCAATGGCTTCTTTGCTTGGCGACTTGTTTAAAAATTACATAAAATCGAAGCAAGATTTATTTAACAGGTATAAGAGCATTCCTATGTCAAGTCTAGACTCAGAAGGTATAAGGAATATGCTATTGTGTCATTTGAGATTAAACACAAAAGGCTAGTGTTTAATTCGCTCAAACGTTGGCTCTGATACCAACCTGTCACACCCCAATTTCCACGTGTATCCCGGTGGGCCCGGGTGGGGAATATTGTGACGTATGTTGATATCATCATAACCAAACAACACGTAATAGCACAGTGGAAGTCTTAGATTTAGATATCATTACAAACCGAACTATTCAAAGTTCAAAATAACAATGGTTTGTAATGAAGATCCACAGGCGTATCGAAAATATATACAAAAGATGTTCAACAGACTTTGGGCACATCTAAGGACTTGCAAGATCCTCTTATGTTGCTACCGAGCAGCTTCCAGCCTATTTACGTATTTGTACCTATACTTAATTATTTTGAAAATACGTCAGTTTACACTGGTAAATACTATCAACCGACACATTTTGAAAACATATTCAAAACCATTTTATGTACACATTGGTACATTTGTTTGATATTTAACTTGGGACAAACTATATCTCATGTTATCGATTTACATAACTCACAATACACATCGGGACCGGAATCGATGCCGGCTCATGATTAACCGACACACCACTTATTCCCTTATTGGGAAAACCCATATTGGTTATAAAAATTATAATTTATTCCCTTATTGGGAACACCCTTATTGAGTTATAAAATTATTTATTTGAACCGTATCGCATCTGTCAGGTGTATGCCTATACCCCGTGCTTAGGTCATGGCCACTTACAATTAAATCAGTTAAGGATAACCAGGACACGGTCGAATTAACCCCAAATGTTTAAGTCAAGCAATACGAATTAAAACGGGTTATTTGAATTTCCCAACACATAGGTCTTCGAATCCCATACCCGACCATGCGGTAATAATTAAACGTATCCCAAGCACGTATAGGGGAAAATAGGTTAAGAGTATTTACCTGAGCTTAGCAATCCTTTTAAATAAGAAAATATAATAAGCACAGCTGTATCCAATTTAAGTAAGCGTAGGTACAATTTACCGGGAGGCTCTATCCTGGAATGATGGTATAAATACCCAATTAGAATACTAGCGGATCTTATTTAAGTCGTAGACTTAGACCGGCTAGCTTGAAGTATTAAAAACGGTACGACGCGCTTGATTAAGCGATGACCGGAAATAATGTAGTTTAAAACCGACAAGTACGAGGACTTGTATAATATGGGTAAACTATTAACATTCTGGAATTTGAGATAAAAATGATAAGGTTAAACCCGCTTAGGTTAAATTACGTAAACTAGTTACATAAGCTTAACCGTACGCATATAAGCGAAACTGGGTAACCGGATGAGTCATGAACAAGTTCCATATGCCAATATACTTTAAACAAGTTATAATATCAGTAGGATATCAACTTGTGTGCCCGTTAAGGTTTTAAAATCAAACAATGCCTTTTATAAGGGCGTTTTGGTCATTTAGCGACGTATAAAAGGAACTTGCGTATTATCTGATATTACGAACATAAACATTTTGTGAAAATACTTTATTTATGATTTACTATCAATAGGATATCGAATATATGTGTGTTTTAGAGTTTAAATCCAATCTACGCTCCGAATGGGCATTTTGGTAATTTCACACATAGTTTCAAAAGTATATTTGGGATTTTGAGTTTATAACATGTACCCACTGTAAAAATAATATTTTAAATGAGTTATAATATCAGTGGGTAACAATTCTTGGTTGGTAATTATGGTTTAAAACCATACTACGCGCCGTAAAGGTGTTAAATGACGATATTTGCGATGTTTTATGAAAACTGATGTTTTGACCAGATTTAAATAGCTAAAATATGTTATTTGATATAACACATCAGTATGTAAAAGGTTTTGTATGAAAATCATGATTTCAATCCATTTTATGTGCCACAATGGCGTTATCGTCATTTAAGAGCGTAAACAAGAACTTGTGCTTAAACTCAGTTTCTAAACTGAAATAATATCCCAAAATATCCTAATCATGATATTATATCAGTAGGAAATGAGTTTAGAATAATAAATTACATTTAAAACCGTTCTATGCGCCAAAAGGGCCTTGCGGTCACTTTAAAACATATTTTACGACATTACACGAAAACTCAGTTTATGGTCAGATTTGTAACACCAAAATATGTTAAAAATGATATCATATCAGTAACTAATTCATTTTCAAGTTCATTGGTGTTTAAAACCTCATTTTTAAATAAAAGGGCAATATAGTCAAAGTATGGCATATTTACGGAACTCGCATAAAACTCAGATTACTATTATGATCATATAATATAACCTCAGAGGGTTATGCTACATCATACTATGATCATAATGGGACCTTAAATCAGAAGCATACTAATCTGATTCGGTTCATAATCGAAAGTCAACGCAAAAGTCAAACTTCGCGACATTCGGTTGCGAACCGACCCTAAAACTAAAATTGACGAGCCGAACATGTTTACACATGTTCTAATAATTATTACCAAGTTGTTTAAGTGTTAAAACATATTTTAGAATATGTATAAACTCAGATTAGGAATATTTTAAAATCTGACCCGTTGACTTTTTAAAAGATTAATATGTTGACTCGTCAATTGACCAAGCAAACGTGGTAATTAGGAGGTGCCCTTTTGAGGGATTAACACCTACCTAATTACGACCACATAACCATGCTCAGACCAAGCATTGGCTTGACCATTGTCACACCCCGACCCGCAACGGAAAAGGTAATCGGGCAAGATTGGGTTATCATCAAAGCTCATGACATTTATTATAACGTTTCATATTTATTAATACGATTTAATGGGAAATTTACAATCATAATTACATCATGACCTAAACATCAATATAAGCTTCTTTGTTTTCTTCTAAGGCATTTCCTATGTTTTCCTTGCTTCATCCTGTTCACCTGTATCATGTGTAAAAATGGTTTTTGGATCAACAAAAAGTTGGCGAGTTAATCCTATGGAAAACATTTGAACAAGTTTATTTAATTGATTATAAAATAAGTGCACAACCACACATGAGTAAAAATAGATGTAAACTTATTCAACAATCATTAGATATTAAATAAAGCACACATGAACACATAATGGAACGTTTTGAGGCACGCGTTGCTCAACTCGTCTCTCACGAGGAACTGATGGGCCTAATGAATGATTTGCATAAACTTGACAATATAAAATATATAACTACAAACAACATAAACTAAATAATACACACACGAACAATAATGGATTTGTTTTGAGGCGCGCGTTACTCATCTCGTCTCTCACGAGGAACTGATGAGACTAATGAATGAATTGCATATAAATTGACAAAATGAAATACATAACTACAAGCAATATATACAATCTAAGTTTAGATCACAATATGGTATGGCACAAGTTTAAATAAACGAGTTAACTTTTGTGACACATGACACACCCCAAAACGGTAATTAAAAAGGGGAGTTGTAAGATTCACTCACATTGGGTGCGTTCGGTTGATGATGTTGAATACGCACGAAGTTGGATTTAACCACGAGTGAAACTAACCTAGATAATAACATAATGGTTTGGTAAATAATGGGATTTTATTAATCAATTTTAGTAGGATGATTGGATATATTTTTGTGAGTTTAAGGCTATTTTCTAACCTTAAAAATGTTATTTTTAAGTATTTTTAATTGATTTTTAAATAAAATAAATAAATAAAAATAATAAAAAAATTGACTTTTTTTGCTACAGTTGACCGTTGACTTTGACTTTGACTGTTTGACCGGTTCGTATGCGTGTAAGTGTGCGCTGGGTGAGGCTCGAACCCGAGACCTCCCGTACGCGTGCACGCAGCTCTACCAACTGAGCTACGTGTCTAACCCAAATATTTCTGTTTTTAATTATATTTATATACTAATTAGATTAAACAAAAATCCTTTATTTTTAAAAACGATTTTAATCCAAAGACTCGGTGCGCTCCACAGGTCTCGAACCCGGGACCTGTGGGTTGAGTTAACACACAGTCCACCGCTGGACTGTGTGTCTAACTTGTTTAATAATCTGATTTTTATTATACTTATATACAAACTAAATATTTTCATTTCAGTCTTATATAAAAAGTTGGATAATTGTTCGGACCGGTGCGGTAGTCCGGACTCGAACTCGTGACCTGTGTTTTAAACGCGCACACAGTCCACCACTGGACTGTGTGTCTATCTTGGTTATTATTCCGGTTTTTATTAAACTTAACATGTAACAGCGGTGACTCCGGTTCGGTAATAAAAAAAGGAATATTTTTATTAAGGCAAGCATGCGAGGGACAAGTATCGAACTCGAGACGTTTGCGTGTTTAATGTGCACACAGTCCACCGCTGGACTGTGTGTCTAACCCGAGTTATATCGTGATTTAAATTAAACTTATAGACAACGGACACTTCGTCTTCTTCGTTAGATTTTAACCAGAATCGGAAGTCCGACTGGTTCGAAGATTAAATCATGTTCGTTAGTGTCTGGTGGTTAATTACATGTGAGATATATAAAAAGAATGAAAATAAGTGTTAGATATACCGAAACTGGACTCCTCTGTTTCTCCGGCGAAACTCCGGTGACAGCAGAACTTCCGGCGACGTATGTCTTGCGGCAGAGAGTCTTCAACGAGCTTGAGATAAATGTGGGTGACTTCGGTATAAGCTCTGGGGGTTCAGTAAGGCTCAGCAGTGAAGGGTTCGGTTTTCCGGCGATGTGCAGAACTTTTCGGCGAGTGGAATTACGTCGGGTAAAGGTGCGGTTTTGAGCAAAAAAGCTTGCAGAGGTTCGAGGAGGTATTTATAGGGCAGGTCATCGATGAATTTGGTCCGATTTCCGACTTGATTCGTCGGTTAGAAACTCTCCGGCGGTTATAACTTGTGTCGCGGACTCAGGCATCGGTTATAACCGACGTAGTGATTAAGGTTTACGTTATAACTGAAGTAACCGTCCAATCTTAGCGAGATAGTCGGAATTTCCGACGACTGAAATTTGGGCGCGCCGATTTTGAATTCCATAATCATGTTATGAATTAATTGACTTCAATATTGAACAAGAAATACAAGTGGCGCAGTGGTTGGAGAGTTGAGTGTTAAGTTGTTGATGACCCGGCTGACTGACCCGGGTTCGAAACCCGGCAGTAACCATTTTATTTTATTTCATTATTTTTAACAGTTTTTTCAAATAAAACTTTTATAACCCAATATACTTATTAATTATGTATCGTTTAAAATTAATTTGGGCATTAAATAAGCAACGAAATTTTTAACTGATTGTTCGGTTAATAAACGGAGCGGGTTTGGTAAATCCGTTTTTTTTACGGATGTTACAGTATCCCCTGCTTTTTAGAAATTTCGTCCCGAAATTTAAGTAGTGATATATTTGACTAAAAAATGATGGTGTTTAGTTTGGCAGTTACATGCTTAGAAAAAGTAAGGGGGTTTAAGTTTTTGTTTGAGGCGGTAACGTTCCTTGTAAGGGTTAAGTACCCTGTTACAGGAATCGCTTTTTGTTGCCTTCGGTGAAAATATTAATAAGCAGAGTTGATTCGCTAAATATGATATCATGCGTAAGAGTTTTGATATGTTTGGAAGGATATGGTTATATCCTAAAGCAAAACTTCTAATACTACAACCTACATGGAACTTCTCATAACTGTCTAACAATACCTCTGATCCTTTGACAAGAATACTTATATATAGGAAGTACCAGCGGCGTATCCACCATATTCTTGTCAAATTTTCATTGGTTTTATCAGTAAGTTATGATTGGTTCTATGATATGACTATAGAACATAAATAAACACAGCAACAAATATTTGAATCCACATTCTGATAGCATATATGTTTGAATGGTGACAGTTCCTCTCTTGTTTGTTATAATGGAGATGTTAGTTTATGTAGAAATAGAACACAATCCAATTTCTTTAAATGGCGAGATGATATGAATGTAACACAAATTTCAACCAAGGCAATACTAAATCTACATGGAACTTCTCATAACTGCCTGATAATGCCTCTGATCCTTTGGCAAGAATACTTATATATAGGAAGTACCAGCGGCGTATCCACCATATTCTTGTCAAATTTTCGTTGGTTTTATCCGCAAGTTATGATTTGTTACCAAGAAACTACTAAATCCTACATAGAACTTCTCATAACCGTCTGACAATGCCTCTGATCCTTTGACAAGAATACTTAGGAAGTACCAGCGGCGTATCCACCATATTCTCGTCAAATTTTCATTGGTTTTATCAGTGAATTATGATTAGTCCTATGTGACTCTACAACCAATACAACAAACACAAAATACTGAAAATGAAAAAATGTCTGTGCGATCAAGGCTCAATCAAACGGAGCCGATCGTATTGCATGTACTGAAAATGAAAATGTCTGTGCGATCAAGGCTCAATCAAACGGAGCCGATCGTATTGCATGTACTGAAAATAATAAATTTAATCTAAACAATAATCACACAAACAGCTTATACATGGAACCTCTCATAACCGCCTGATAATGCCTCCGATCCTTTGACAAGAATACTTATATATAGGAAGTACCAGCGGCGTATCCACCATATTCTTGTCAAATTTTCATTGACTTTATCCACAAGTTATGATTAGTTCTATGTGACTCTACAACAAACACAACAACCACAAGATACTGATAATGAAAATGTCTGTGCGATCAAGGCTCAATCAAACGGAGCCGATCGTATTGCATGTACTGAAAATGAAAATGTCTGTGCGATCAAGGCTCAATCAAACGGAGCCGATCGTATGTGGGCACGCCGGGTTCACGCTCATAATGAAATGGGGAACATGCTCAACGCTCATAATGTAATGGGGAGCGGCGGCCTATGAAATTGCATGTACTGAAAATAATAAACAATAATTACTCAAACAGTTTACACATGGAACCTCTCATAACCGCCAGATAATGCCTCTGATCCTTTGGCAAGAATACTTATATATAGGAAGTACCAGCGGCGTATCCACCATATTCTTGTCAAATTCTCATTTGCTTTATCCTTAAGTTATGATTGATTCTATGTAATTCTAAAACATAAAGAAAACATAAAACTAAACGATTGGAGTTGAATCTTGATTTCCGGTGAAGAGGACTAGTTGGGTGGTTTCGTTTGGGCCGTCATTATCTTCGACAGGATTGGCGTTGATGTTGAAAACTCTTCCTCTTGCTGGTGACCTAGTGATTGGGTTTTCTTGATTTACTTGGTTAACTGGGTTTGATTGGGCTTGAGCGTTTATGATGTTAACCAATCGAGGGCACGTGTTTCTAAAGTGGGTAGGGTCTCCACAATTGAAACAAGCTCGAACATATGGGAACATGGGGTATTGGGGTTGTTGATAGGTTTGGACCATGTTTTGGGTAAGGGGAGAGATTTGGTTTTGAAAGGTGCGGCAAACCTTGCTCAAATGACCATAGCGTCCACAAGTTGCACATAGTCGACAAGGTACGGTAAGGGGATGGTGATAAAAACAGGTGTTACATCGAGGGTGAGGTCCAAGATATGGTTTCTTAATTGGATAAGTTGAGTTGGGTGCCACTTGAGTGATTGGGATAGCTTGGATGGGTATGGCGTGTGAAATTGGTTAATTTCGTTGGATAGCAGCGAAAAGTTGCCCGTCTCTTTTTCTCTTAGAATTGGGTTGAGAAGGGGATTCGGTTTGGGTGTAGTCGGAGGTTTCAGTCGATGCTTTATCCTTCTTCTTCTCCTCCTTGAAGTCTTTGTTCCGGATTCGGTTCTCGGTGAGCTCTGTTGCTAGCTCCATTGCTGCTTCCAAAGTTGCAGGCGTGGTACTTATTACAGAGTCTTGAATCTTAGACGGAAGACCTCGAATGTAGTGCTCGATCAAACGGTAGAGGGGAGTGAACAAATTGGGAACCATTTGATGTAACTCGAGGAATCTTTTGTTGTATGTGGTGTGGTCTCCTTCCTTTTGCTTCAACGAATAAAACTCATCTTCTAATTTCTTGATTTCGCTTCTTGGACAAAATCGTCTGGTCATGATTTCCTTCAATTCATCCCAAGTTAAAGTCATAGCATCGTCAACGCCTCGTTTGGCCTTCTCTGTATTCCACCAAGTAAGTGCTATTCCATATAATCGACCGGTAGCATATCGCACTTTGCTATCATCGGGGCAATCGCAATTTAGAAAAGTGTTCTCCATTTCTTCAAACCAATGGAGGAGAGCGGTGACACCTTCAGTCCCTTTGTATTTTGGAGGGTCGCATGATTTGAAATGCTTGTAGGTGCATTTAGTGGTATTTGGGGAAGGGTTGATAACATGTTGATCTTCTTGATTGACAGGATTAGCGGTAAGTGCTTGTTGGACTTAGATTACAATGTTAGGTATTACGGCAGCCATTTGTTGAGCGATTAGGGCAGCCATGCGTTCGCGGCTTTTCCTGCTCTCATCTTCCTACGGGCGAGGTTAGAAGACATCTACAAAGAATACATGTCAAGAGTATGAGTTGGATGCTTTTGGGATCATGAGTCGCACTTAGGAATGAACATTCATAAAATAATTATAGAAAAATAAATCTACTACATCCATAGGATGTCTTGGGCTTTGCTCGTCATTAGGCCCTACATGCCGCCATACTTCACCTTCGTAATCATGCGGGCCCCCATGAATACCGGGTTTTTCATATGGTTCGCATGTGTTAGCCTGGTTACGTACACTAAAACCCGGAGAAAATCGAGAAATATGTATATAACGTATGATATTCGGAATGTGTCCAGGTGTAGACACGGTGACACCTCAAAGTGGGGTTAGTTCGAACGACGTTTGGTGTGGCATGCTTTGGCCTAATAGGTCCTTCGTACTCTCATCGTTAGTCCCCAGGTAGGCAAACTGGTCCGTTATATGGGATTTATACGAATGCCAACCTAGACAGGACGTTCCGACTACCGGTACTTGTACCCTTCCAGTTACTACATGCCCGTCGCAGAACTTACTTTGATGAGATTTGAAAATTGCAACAAAATCTTTGAATAACGAGAGTATGAAAATGATTTGGATATATGAACATTGAAATATGTATAATGAATGTGTATGTAAGTATGTATGTTTGACTGTAAGTATAAACAAATATGAAACAAATAAACATCATAAGTTTGTATGTAACCACCTAAGCAATTAAAATTTAGGCAAACTATAGTATAGGCTCTAAGGGTCTAATAACCTATCCTATATCCCTATAGTCATGGCTCTGATACCAATCTGTCACACCCCAACCCGCAGCGGAAAAGGTAATCGGGGCAAGATTGGGTTATCATCAAAGCTCATGACATTTATTATAACGTTTCATATTTATTAATACGATTTAATGGGAAATTTACAATCATAATTACATCATGACCTAAACATCAATATAAGCTTCTTTGTTTTCTTCTAAGGCATTTCCTATGTTTTCCTTGCTTCATCCTGTTCACCTGTATCATGTGTAAAAATGGTTTTTGGATCAACAAAAAGTTGGCGAGTTAATCCTATGGAAAACATTTGAACAAGTTTATTTAATTGATTATAAAATAAGTGCACAACCACACATGAGTAAAAATAGATGTAAACTTATTCAACAATCATTAGATATTAAATAAAGCACACATGAACACTAATGGAACGTTTTGAGGCACGCGTTGCTCAACTCGTCTCTCACGAGGAACTGATGGGCCTAATGAATGATTTGCATAAACTTGACAATATAAAATATATAACTACAAACAACATAAACTAAATAATACACACACGAACAATAATGGATTTGTTTTGAGGCGCGCGTTACTCATCTCGTCTCTCACGAGGAACTGATGAGACTAATGAATGAATTGCATATAAATTGACAAAATGAAATACATAACTACACGCAATATATACAATCTAAGTTTAGATCACAATATGGTATGGCACAAGTTTAAATAAACGAGTTACTTTTGTGACACATGACACACCCCAAAACGTGTAATTAAAAAGGGGAGTTGTAAGATTCACTCACATTGGGTGCGTTCGGTTGATGATGTTGAATACGCACGAAGTTGGATTTAACCACGAGTGAAACTAACCTAGATAATAACATAATGGTTTGGTAAATAATGGGATTTTATTAATCAATTTTAGTAGGATGATTGGATATATTTTTGTGAGTTTAAGGCTATTTTCTAACCTTAAAAATGTTATTTTTAAGTATTTTTAATTGATTTTTAAATAAAATAAATAAATAAAAATAATAAAAAAATTGACTTTTTTTGCTACAGTTGACCGTTGACTTTGACTTTGACTGTTTGACCGGTTCGTATGCGTGTAAGTGTGCGCTGGGTGAGGCTCGAACCCGAGACCTCCCGTACGCGTGCACGCAGCTCTACCAACTGAGCTACGTGTCTAACCCAAAATATTTCTGTTTTTAATTATATTTATATACTAATTAGATTAAACATAAAATCCTTTATTTTTAAAAACGATTTTAATCCAAAGACTCGGTGCGCTCCACAGGTCTCGAACCCGGGACCTGTGGGTTGAGTTAACACACAGTCCACCGCTGGACTGTGTGTCTAACTTGTTTAATAATCTGATTTTTATTATACTTATATACAAACTAAATATTTTCATTTCAGTCTTATATAAAAAGTTGGATAATTGTTCGGACCGGTGCGGTAGTCCGGACTCGAACTCGTGACCTGTGTTTTAAACGCGCACACAGTCCACCACTGGACTGTGTGTCTATCTTGGTTATTATTCCGGTTTTTATTAAACTTAACATGTAACAGCGGTGACTCCGGTTCGGTAATAAAAAAAGGAATATTTTTATTAAGGCAAGCATGCGAGGGACAAGTATCGAACTCGAGACGTTTGCGCGTTTAATGTGCACACAGTCCACCGCTGGACTGTGTGTCTAACCCGAGTTATATCGTGATTTAAATTAAACTTATAGACAACGGACACTTCGTCTTCTTCGTTAGATTTTAACCAGAATCGGAAGTCCGACTGGTTCGAAGATTAAATCATGTTCGTTAGTGTCTGGTGGTTAATTACATGTGAGATATATAAAAAGAATGAAAATAAGTGTTAGATATACCGAAACTGGACTCCTCTGTTTCTCCGGCGAAACTCCGGTGACAGCAGAACTTCCGGCGACGTATGTCTTGCGGCAGAGAGTCTTGAACGAGCTTGAGATAAATGTGGGTGACTTCGGTATAAGCTCTGGGGGTTCAGTAAGGCTCAGCAGTGAAGGGTTCGGTTTTCCGGCGATGTGCAGAACTTTTCCGGCGAGTGGAATTACGTCGGGTAAAGGTGCGGTTTTGAGCAAAAAAGCTTGCAGAGGTTCGAGGAGGTATTTATAGGGCAGGTCATCGATGAATTTGGTCCGATTTCCGACTTGATTCGTCGGTTAGAAACTCTCCGGCGGTTATAACTTGTGTCGCGGACTCAGGCATCGGTTATAACCGACGTAGTGATTAAGGTTTACGTTATAACTGAAGTAACCGTCCAATCTTAGCGAGATAGTCGGAATTTCCGACGACTGAAATTTGGGCGCGCCGATTTTGAATTCCATAATCATGTTATGAATTAATTGACTTGAATATTGAACAAGAAATACAAGTGGCGCAGTGGTTGGAGAGTTGAGTGTTAAGTTGTTGATGACCCGGCTGACTGACCCGGGTTCGAAACCCGGCAGTACCATTTTATTTTTATTTCATTATTTTTAACAGTTTTTCAAATAAAACTTTTATAACCCAATATACTTATTAATTATGTATCGTTTAAAATTAATTTGGGCATTAAATAAGCAACGAAATTTTTAACTGATTGTTCGGTTAATAAACGGAGCGGGTTTGGTAAATCCGTTTTTTTGACGGATGTTACAGTATCCCCTGCTTTTTAGAAATTTCGTCCCGAAATTTAAGTAGTGATATATTTGACTAAAAAATGATGGTGTTTAGTTTGACAGTTACATGCTTAGAAAAAGTAAGGGTTTAAGTTTTTGTTTGAGGCGGTAACGTTCCTTGTAAGGGTTAAGTACCCTGTTACAGGAATCGCTTTTTGTTGCCTTCGGTGAAAATATTAATAAGCAGAGTTGATTCGCTAAATATGATATCATGCGTAAGAGTTTTGATATGTTTGGAAGGATATGGTTATATCCTAAAGCAAAACTTCTAATACTACAACCTACATGGAACTTCTCATAACTGTCTAACAATACCTCTGATCCTTTGACAAGAATACTTATATATAGGAAGTACCAGCGGCGTATCCACCATATTCTTGTCAAATTTTCATTGGTTTTATCAGTAAGTTATGATTGGTTCTATGATATGACTATAGAACATAAATAAACACAGCAACAAATATTTGAATCCACATTCTGATAGCATATATGTTTGAATGGTGACAGTTCCTCTCTTGTTTGTTATAATGGAGATGTTAGTTTATGTAGAAATAGAACACAATCCAATTTCTTTAAATGGCGAGATGATATGAATGTAACACAAATTTCAACCAAGGCAATACTAAATCATACATGGAACTTCTCATAACTGCCTGATAATGCCTCTGATCCTTTGGCAAGAATACTTATATATAGGAAGTACCAGCGGCGTATCCACCATATTCTTGTCAAATTTTCGTTGGTTTTATCCGCAAGTTATGATTTGTTACCAAGAAACTACTAAATCCTACATAGAACTTCTCATAACCGTCTGACAATGCCTCTGATCCTTTGACAAGAATACTTAGGAAGTACCAGCGGCGTATCCACCATATTCTCGTCAAATTTTCATTGGTTTTATCAGTGAATTATGATTAGTCCTATGTGACTCTACAACCAATACAACAAACACAAAATACTGAAAATGAAAAAATGTCTGTGCGATCAAGGCTCAATCAAACGGAGCCGATCGTATTGCATGTACTGAAAATGAAAATGTCTGTGCGATCAAGGCTCAATCAAACGGAGCCGATCGTATTGCATGTACTGAAAATAATAAATTTAATCTAAACAATAATCACACAAACAGCTTATACATGGAACCTCTCATAACCGCCTGATAATGCCTCCGATCCTTTGACAAGAATACTTATATATAGGAAGTACCAGCGGCGTATCCACCATATTCTTGTCAAATTTTCATTGACTTTATCCACAAGTTATGATTAGTTCTATGTGACTCTACAACAAACACAACAACCACAAGATACTGATAATGAAAATGTCTGTGCGATCAAGGCTCAATCAAACGGAGCCGATCGTATTGCATGTACTGAAAATGAAAATGTCTGTGCGATCAAGGCTCAATCAAACGGAGCCGATCGTATGTGGGCACGCCGGGTTCACGCTCATAATGAAATGGGGAACATGCTCAACGCTCATAATGTAATGGGGAGCGGCGGCCTATGAAATTGCATGTACTGAAAATAATAAACAATAATTACTCAAACAGTTTACACATGGAACCTCTCATAACCGCCAGATAATGCCTCTGATCCTTTGGCAAGAATACTTATATATAGGAAGTACCAGCGGCGTATCCACCATATTCTTGTCAAATTCTCATTTGCTTTATCCTTAAGTTATGATTGATTCTATGTAATTCTAAAACATAAAGAAAACATAAAACTAAACGATTGGAGTTGAATCTTGATTTCCGGTGAAGAGGACTAGTTGGGTGGTTTCGTTTGGGCCGTCATTATCTTCGACAGGATTGGCGTTGATGTTGAAAACTCTTCCTCTTGCTGGTGACCTAGTGATTGGGTTTTCTTGATTTACTTGGTTAACTGGGTTTGATTGGGCTTGAGCGTTTATGATGTTAACCAATCGAGGGCACGTGTTTCTAAAGTGGGTAGGGTCTCCACAATTGAAACAAGCTCGAACATATGGGAACATGGGGTATTGGGGTTGTTGATAGGTTTGGACCATGTTTTGGGTAAGGGGAGAGATTTGGTTTTGAAAGGTGCGGCAAACCTTGCTCAAATGACCATAGCGTCCACAAGTTGCACATAGTCGACAAGGTACGGTAAGGGGATGGTGATAAAAACAGGTGTTACATCGAGGGTGAGGTCCAAGATATGGTTTCTTAATTGGATAAGTTGAGTTGGGTGCCACTTGAGTGATTGGGATAGCTTGGATGGGTATGGCGTGTGAAATTGGTTAATTTCGTTGGATAGCAGCGAAAAGTTGCCCGTCTCTTTTTCTCTTAGAATTGGGTTGAGAAGGGGATTCGGTTTGGGTGTAGTCGGAGGTTTCAGTCGATGCTTTATCCTTCTTCTTCTCCTCCTTGAAGTCTTTGTTCCGGATTCGGTTCTCGGTGAGCTCTGTTGCTAGCTCCATTGCTGCTTCCAAAGTTGCAGGCGTGGTACTTATTACAGAGTCTTGAATCTTAGACGGAAGACCTCGAATGTAGTGCTCGATCAAACGGTAGAGGGGAGTGAACAAATTGGGAACCATTTGATGTAACTCGAGGAATCTTTTGTTGTATGTGGTGTGGTCTCCTTCCTTTTGCTTCAACGAATAAAACTCATCTTCTAATTTCTTGATTTGCTTCTTGGACAAAATCGTCTGGTCATGATTTCCTTCAATTCATCCCAAGTTAAAGTCATAGCATCGTCAACGCCTGTTTGGCCTTCTCTGTATTCCACCAAGTAAGTGCTATTCCATATAATCGACCGGTAGCATATCGCACTTTGCTATCATCGGGGCAATCGCAATTTAGAAAAGTGTTCTCCATTTCTTCAAACCAATGGAGGAGAGCGGTGACACCTTCAGTCCCTTTGTATTTTGGAGGGTCGCATGATTTGAAATGCTTGTAGGTGCATTTAGTGGTATTTGGGGAAGGGTTGATAACGTGTTGATCTTCTTGATTGACAGGATTAGCGGTAAGTGCTTGTTGGACTTGGATTACAATGTTAGGTATTACGGCAGCCATTTGTTGAGTGATTAGGGCAGCCATGCGTTCGCGGGCTTTTCCTGCTCTCATCTTCCTACGGGCGAGGTTAGAAGACATCTACAAAGAATACATGTCAAGAGTATGAGTTGGATGCTTTTGGGATCATGAGTCGCACTTAGGAATGAACATTCATAAAATAATTATAGAAAAATAAATCTACTACATCCATAGGATGTCTTGGGCTTTGCTCGTCATTAGGCCCTACATGCCGCCATACTTCACCTTCGTAATCATGCGGGCCCCCATGAATACCGGGTTTTTCATATGGTTCGCATGTGTTAGCCTGGTTACGTACACTAAAACCCGGAGAAAATCGAGAAATATGTATATAACGTATGATATTCGGAATGTGTCCAGGTGTAGACACGGTGACACCTCAAAGTGGGGTTAGTTCGAACGACGTTTGGTGTGGCATGCTTTGGCCTAATAGGTCCTTCGTACTCTCATCGTTAGTCCCCAGGTAGGCAAACTGGTCCGTTATATTGGATTTATACGAATGCCAACCTAGACAGGACGTTCCGACTACCGGTACTTGTACCCTTCCAGTTACTACATGCCCGTCGCATAACTTACTTTGATGAGATTTGAAAATTGCAACAAAATCTTTGAATAACGAGAGTATGAAAATGATTTGGATATATGAACATTGAAATATGTATAATGAATGTGTATGTAAGTATGTATGTTTGACTGTAAGTATAAACAAATATGAAACAAATAAACATCATAAGTTTGTATGTAACCACCTAAGCAATTAAAATTTAGGCAAACTATAGTATAGGCTCTAAGGGTCCTAATAACCTATCCTATATCCCTATAGTCATGGCTCTGATACCAATCTGTCACACCCCAACCCGCAGCGGAAAAGGTAATCGGGGCAAGATTGGGTTATCATCAAAGCTCATGACATTTATTATAACGTTTCATATTATTAATACGATTTAATGGGAAATTTACAATCATAATTACATCATGACCTAAACATCAATATAAGCTTCTTTGTTTTCTTCTAAGGCATTTCCTATGTTTTCCTTCCCTTCATCCTGTTCACCTGTATCATGTGTAAAAATGGTTTTTGGATCAACAAAAAGTTGGCGAGTTAATCCTATGGAAAACATTTGAACAAGTTTATTTAATTGATTATAAAATAAGTGCACAACCACACATGAGTAAAAATAGATGTAAACTTATTCAACAATCATTAGATATTAAATAAAGCACACATGAACATAATGGAACGTTTTGAGGCACGCGTTGCTCAACTCGTCTCTCACGAGGAACTGATGGGCCTAATGAATGATTTGCATAAACTTGACAATATAAAATATATAACTACAAACAACATAAACTAAATAATACACACACGAACAATAATGGATTTGTTTTGAGGCGCGCGTTACTCATCTCGTCTCTCACGAGGAACTGATGAGACTAATGAATGAATTGCATATAAATTGACAAAATGAAATACATAACTACAAGCAATATATACAATCTAAGTTTAGATCACAATATGGTATGGCACAAGTTTAAATAAACGAGTTAATTTTGTGACACATGACACACCCCAAAACGTGTAATTAAAAAGGGGAGTTGTAAGATTCACTCACATTGGGTGCGTTCGGTTGATGATGTTGAATACGCACGAAGTTGGATTTAACCACGAGTGAAACTAACCTAGATAATAACATAATGGTTTGGTAAATAATGGGATTTTATTAATCAATTTTAGTAGGATGATTGGATATATTTTTGTGAGTTTAAGGCTATTTTCTAACCTTAAAAATGTTATTTTTAAGTATTTTTAATTGATTTTTAAATAAAATAAATAAATAAAAATAATAAAAAAATTGACTTTTTTTGCTACAGTTGACCGTTGACTTTGACTTTGACTGTTTGACCGGTTCGTATGCGTGTAAGTGTGCGCTGGGTGAGGCTCGAACCCGAGACCTCCCGTACGCGTGCACGCAGCTCTACCAACTGAGCTACGTGTCTAACCCAAAATATTTCTGTTTTTAATTATATTTATATACTAATTAGATTAAACAGAAAATCCTTTATTTTTAAAAACGATTTTAATCCAAAGACTCGGTGCGCTCCACAGGTCTCGAACCCGGGACCTGTGGGTTGAGTTAACACACAGTCCACCGCTGGACTGTGTGTCTAACTTGTTTAATAATCTGATTTTTATTATACTTATATACAAACTAAATATTTTCATTTCAGTCTTATATAAAAAGTTGGATAATTGTTCGGACCGGTGCGGTAGTCCGGACTCGAACTCGTGACCTGTGTTTTAAACGCGCACACAGTCCACCACTGGACTGTGTGTCTATCTTGGTTATTATTCCGGTTTTTATTAAACTTAACATGTAACAGCGGTGACTCCGGTTCGGTAATAAAAAAAGGAATATTTTTATTAAGGCAAGCATGCGAGGGACAAGTATCGAACTCGAGACGTTTGCGCGTTTAATGTGCACACAGTCCACCGCTGGACTGTGTGTCTAACCCGAGTTATATCGTGATTTAAATTAAACTTATAGACAACGGACACTTCGTCTTCTTCGTTAGATTTTAACCAGAATCGGAAGTCCGACTGGTTCGAAGATTAAATCATGTTCGTTAGTGTCTGGTGGTTAATTACATGTGAGATATATAAAAAGAATGAAAATAAGTGTTAGATATACCGAAACTGGACTCCTCTGTTTCTCCGGCGAAACTCCGGTGACAGCAGAACTTCCGGCGACGTATGTCTTGCGGCAGAGAGTCTTCAACGAGCTTGAGATAAATGTGGGTGACTTCGGTATAAGCTCTGGGGGTTCAGTAAGGCTCAGCAGTGAAGGGTTCGGTTTTCCGGCGATGTGCAGAACTTTTTCGGCGAGTGGAATTACGTCGGGTAAAGGTGCGGTTTTGAGCAAAAAAGCTTGCAGAGGTTCGAGGAGGTATTTATAGGGCAGGTCATCGATGAATTTGGTCCGATTTCCGACTTGATTCGTCGGTTAGAAACTCTCCGGCGGTTATAACTTGTGTCGCGGACTCAGGCATCGGTTATAACCGACGTAGTGATTAAGGTTTACGTTATAACTGAAGTAACCGTCCAATCTTAGCGAGATAGTCGGAATTTCCGACGACTGAAATTTGGGCGCGCCGATTTTGAATTCCATAATCATGTTATGAATTAATTGACTTCAATATTGAACAAGAAATACAAGTGGCGCAGTGGTTGGAGAGTTGAGTGTTAAGTTGTTGATGACCCGGCTGACTGACCCGGGTTCGAAACCCAGCAGTACCATTTTATTTTTATTTCATTATTTTTAACAGTTTTTCAAATAAAACTTTTATAACCCAATATACTTATTAATTATGTATCGTTTAAAATTAATTTGGGCATTAAATAAGCAACGAAATTTTTAACTGATTGTTCGGTTAATAAACGGAGCGGGTTTGGTAAATCCGTTTTTTTGACGGATGTTACAACCATAATGGTCTTGATCGAAAGTCAAAGCGTTTATCAAAAACGCTTGACTTTTGGCTTTAAAAGCCCAAACAAAAGAACTAGCCATGGAAGGAACACTTACAAGTGGTCCTATGGACTGGAGAAAACTCATGGGAAGATCTCAATTGCTTAGGAACCTCCAGAGGAGATTTATAGAGAGATTTATGAGAAAGGTGCAAGTTTGAACTCAAGAAATCAACACCTATTTATATTGGAAGATGATCATGGAGATCATTCCAAGTGTTTAGAGTGGTGCTAGGATGATTACAAGTGTTAATGAGGTGTCCAAACCAGAATTGAGGCCATGGTTTTGAAATTCAGGAGCTGAAGTGGGTTTGGAGGTGGCAAGCATGCAGGTCAGCAGCTGGTTTGCTGTTTCTACGAACTGACCTCTCCCACGCGTCGCGCGGGGATACCAGGTATCTGGCGCGTGGCGCCTGGGGTGTCATTTCACAAAATTTCCATTTTGGCCCCTGAACTTCTCCAAACTCCCATATTTCGACATAAAAGCATGTTTTATTCAATATGGCCCCTGATTAGCACTATCGGGAGTATAACCGAACATCATTAAGCTTCGGGTTCGTTAAAAGGTCACTCAGAGGCATAGTTTAAGCATGTTGACACGTTTAACCCCTCGACTTTAATATTCACCACTCAGAGGTTATAAAATAACATTTTGGCGATTTTAGTCCCTCTCGTCTAGCACATGAAACACGAGGATCAGCGGGACATGTGTCGAAATTTTATAGGATGGGTTTTTACGAGGTGTTACACCTTTGCCTAAGCAATTGCACCTTTATTGTCGCAAAATATCTCGATTGGCTTCTTTATGCTTGGTATAACTCCGAGATCAGCAATGAACTTTTTCATCCAAACAGCCTCCTCAGCCGCTTCTGAAGCCGCTATATATTCTGATTCAGTGGACGATTGGGCCTCCACGCTTTGCTTAGAACTCTTCCAAGTTATAGCACCACCATTTAAAGTATAAACATAGCCTGTCTGAGATCGTGAATCGTCACGATCCATTTGGAAGCTTGCGTCAGTGTAACACTTTACTTTCATCTCTTCTTCCAAACCGCCAAATATAAGAAACATATCCTAAGTTCTTTTTAAGTACTTTAGGATATTTTTTACAGCAATCAAGTGACTTTTACCAGGATTCTGTTGATATCTGCTAGTCAAGCTCAGAGCGTACTATACGTCCGGTCTAGTACATAACATGGTATACATGATCGAACCGATAGCAGAGGCATATGGAACCTTTTCATATCCTCTTTCTTTTTGTCCAACTTGGGACACTGATGACTATTCAGTATGGTTCCACTTGCCATTGGCAAGAGACCTTTTTTGGAATCTTGCATCGAAAAGCGCTGAATGACCTTATCGATATACGTACTTTGACTACGTCCAAGTAGCCGCTTAGATCTATCTGTATAGATCTTTATTCCTAGAATATAAGCAGCTTTTCCAATATCCTTCATTGAGAAACATTTACCAAGCCAGGATTTAACGTCCGGCAGCATCGGGATATTGTTTCCAATGAGAAGTATGTCATTTACATACAAGATTAGAAAAGTAATAGAACTCCCACTTGCCTTCTTGTAAACACACGGATCATCTTCGTTTTTGATAAAACCAAACTGTTTGATTTTCTGATCAAAACGAAAATTCCAGCTTTGAGATGCTTGTTTCAATCCATAAATGGATTTATTCAACTTACAAACTTTCTAAGGATTCTTAGGATCCACAGAACCTTCAGGCTGCTCCATATAGACATCTTCTGTCATGTGTCCATTTAGGAACACGGTTTTGACATCCATTTGCCATATCTCATAGTCATAATACACGGCTATGGCAAGTAGAATCCTAATAGACTTAAGCATGGCTACTGGCAAGAAGGTTTCCTCATAATCAACTCCTTGAGTTTGAGTAAAACCTTTAGCAACCAACCGAGCCTTATAGGTTTGCACGTTTCCATCCATGTCTGTTTTCAACTTGAAAACCCATTTACTTCCTACAGTCCGACATTCGGGAGGAAGATCAACCAAATCCCAGACTTGGTTGTCATACATGGATTACATCTCGACGCCCATGGCTTCGAACCATTTTTCAGATTCGTTACTTGAAATCGCAGCAGTGTAGGTCGAGGGCTCATATTGATCAATTATCAAGACGTACCTATCAGGTGAATACATATTAGGTTCATGACAATCCCTCGTACTTCTGCGGACGCCTAGTGTTACATCAGATTCCTGAATCCTCATAGGTTCAGGTTCAACAATATTTTGTTGAGAGGCAGATTCGACTATTGGTTGATTAATTTGTAGTTCTAGAATTTCCTCAAGATCCACAAGATTATCTCCAATTCCTCGCGCTATAAGCTCATCCTCTAGGAATGTTCCTTGACGCTTAGTGAAAACTCTATTTTCAGCAGGATTATAGAAATAATAACCAACCGGATATGCATATCTAATGAAAACAACTTTTTCACCTCAAGGATAAAGTTTGTCGAAGACTCACTAGTAACATAAGCGTTACATCCCCATATGCGAAGGTAAGAGATTTTAGGTCGTTTACCATGCCACATCTCATATGGTGTCTTTTCTACCTTTTTAGTAGGAGCAATATTTAACAAGACGTGTAGCAGTTTCAAGAGCATAACTCCAAAAGGAGTGTGGTAAGTGTCACACCCCGATTTTCACGTGTAACCCGGTGGGCCCGGTTGGGGAATATCATGACATAGTTGATAACATCATAACCAATCAAACACAGCACAAGCGGAAGTCTTGGATTTTAAATTACTATTACAAACCGAGTGTTCAAAGTTCAAATAAAATTACAAGGCTTGTAATGAAAGATCCACATGCGGATCGAAATAAATATATACAAAGTATTTGTTCAACAGACTTCGAGAAACTAAGGACTTGCAAAATCCTCTTATGTTACTACCAAGCAGCTCCAGACCTATTTCGCGTTGTCACCTGTAACTTGATCTTTTGATAATACGTTAGTTTTCACTGGTAAATACTAATAAATGACACATTTTGAAAATAATTCGGAAAATGATTTTAGGTGCACTTGGCACATTTTATAAATAACTTGGGATAGTTTAAAATGACCATGTTTACAGTTTTACATGTTTGTCAATACATATGGGGTCCGGTGTGAAAACCGAATAACCTGATTAACCAACACCACTTAAATAATCTACCAATGGGATTTAATATTTTATTTGCATTAGGATCTGGCAGTGTATGCCTACACCCCGCGCTTTAAGGTCGTGGCCATTAGTAACTTAAATGAGCCAAGGATATCCCAGACACGGTCGAGTTAACCCCCAATGTTTAAGTTATCAAACATAACATAATAAAACGGATTATGAAGATTTAGTAAATCAAAATCCGGTAACATGATCCGATACCCGACCAAGCGGTATTATTATACCGTATCCCAAGCCTGTATAGGGAAAATAGGCTAAAAGTATTTACCTGAGCAAATTCTTCAATAAAATTTATAATTCAGCCGATAATCAAAAAGTAAGCTTAGATGACAATCTACCAGAAGGCTTTAGTCTGGAATGATGGTATTATTAACCAATTAGAAATGCTAACGGGTCTTATCTACGTCATAGACTCTGACCGACTAGCTTAATAAGATATTTACGGTACTAAACGCTAGATTAAGCGATGACCGGAATAGAATGTAGTTTAAACCCGACAAGTACTAAGACTTGTTTAATATGGGTAAACATATTACATTCTGGATTTTTGATATAAAAATGATAAGGTTAAACCTGTTTCGATTAAACTACGTAAACTAGTCGCGTAGGCTTAACCGTACGCGTATAAGCGAAACCGTAACCAGATGAGTCGTATACAAGTTCCATATGCCATTATATTTAAAACATGTTGTGATATCAGTAGAATATCAACATGTATGCCCATTATGGTTTTAAAATCAAGTTACGCCTCAAAGGGCGTTTCAGTCATTTTACGACTTGTAAAAGGAGCTTGTAAGTAAAATGATGTCATGGTCATCACTGTTCTGTAAAAATAGTTAATTTATGATGTTATATCAGTAGGACATCAAGTAAATGTGTGGTTTATAGCTCAGGACTAAACTATGCCCCGGAAGGGCATTTTGGTCATTTTACACATCACTTGACAACTTATTTGGGAATCTGAGTTTAGATCATGTACCTACTGTAAATATATATAAAATAAGTTTTGAAATCAGTAGGTATCAAGTCTTGAAGCTCTAATATGGTTTTAAACCATACTAAGTGCCGAAACGGCGATTAAGTCGCTAAATGACGATTTAAATGGTATTTGAGTGAAACTGATGTTATGAACAGGTTTGTATGATGATAATATGTTATATAATATAATACATCAGTAGGTAATAGGTTTTGTTCCTTAAAAATGATTAAAATCCATTTTAGGTGCCGTAAGGGCAATATCTCATTTAAGGACTTAATACATGGACCTGCGTATAAACTCAGTTTATAATCTGAATAGATATCCTAAATAATCCTAATTATGATATTACATCAATAGTTAAAGAGTTTTGATGTCAAAATTATGTTTAAATCATTTTATACGCCAAAAGGGCGATTTGGTCACTTTAAAGCGTAAATTACGCTTATTTATTCAAAACTCGGTTTATCATCAGAATGTTGACCTTAAAATAAGTTAAATAAGTTAAAATATCAGTTTGCAAGTCACATGTATGCTCATTTGTATTTAAAACCTCATTTTAAGCATGAAGGGCATTTTAGCAAAGTTTGGCATAATTAACGGATACTTGCATACAAACTCGGATTACTATGTGACCATGTAATATAATTCCAGAGGGTTATACTACACCCTAACATGGTCACAATGAAACTTAGAATCAGTAACTAGGGTTGCTAAATCGGGTAAGAACGAAAGTCAAAGTAAAAGTCAAACTTTGTGACTTTCGGTTGCGAACCGACCTTAGACATGGACTTGACGGGCCGAACATGTTTATACATGTTCTAATACTTATTACCAACTTATTAAAGTGTTAAACTGATGTTATAGCACCTACGTTGCTAGATATGAATTTATTTAGAATCTGACCCGTTGACTTTTTCTTGATTATAACTTTGACCCGTCAATTGACCAAGCAAACGTGGTAATCAGGAGGTTCCCTCTTGAGGGATTAAAACCTACCTAATTACGATCACGTAGCCACGTTCATTACAAACATTGGCTGGACCGTAATGGTCTTAGCCTTAAGTCAAAGCGTTTAGCCTATCAAAACTGAAATAGGAGGGCTAAGAACACTTATACAAGGTCCCTATCACGAAAATGAACTTAGTAGGATGCTCCCAAGGATTAGGAACTTCCAGAGTGTGAAAAGAGGAGAAATATAAGAAGGTGCAATGTGATGGTTGCAAGAGCCTCTATTTATAGTTGAGGAGGAGTTGTAGGATCTTGCCAGGTGCCAAAGGGGTGTTAGAAGATGAAAACAAGTGTTATGGGACGTGTTACAAGCAGCAAAGGTGTGGCAATGGTGAGCTAAGTGGTAGGGGCAGAAGCTGCCACCATTCTGCTTGCTGGCATCCGCTTACGGACCGTATGGCAAAAGCCTTGCGGTCCGTAAGGCCTTCTGGGGCCTAATTGCTTTAAAATGGTTACGGATCGTAACCAAAATGGCTTACGGTCCGTAACCGCCTTCCAGAACTTGAAGTTTGGCATTTCTCCATCTTGGTCCCTTGACTTTAATACTTGCCATTCAAAGGTTATAACTTAACATGTTGGCGAGTTTAGTCCCTCTCATTGAGCACATGGCATACGAGGATCAGCGGGACACGTGTCGGAATTTTACGGGATGGGTTTTTACGAGGTATTACAGTAAGTTTGTAAGACACGTCATTGATCAAACCATATCTAATAAGGTTCGATTTCTCCTCTCAGACACACCATTGAGTTGTGGTGTTCCAGGTGGAGTTAGTTGGGATATAATCCCACACTTATTGAGATGTTCATCAAACTCTTGAATAATGTGTTCACCACCTCGATCGGATCGAAGTGCCTTAATCGTTTTCCCTAGTTGATTTTGTACTTTAGTTTGGAATTCTTTGAACTTTTTAAAGGTTTCATGTTTAAACTTCATAAGATAAACATATCCATATCTACTATAATCATCAGTAAATGTAACGAAGTATCTTTCCGCGTTCCTTGACATAGTCCTGAATGGACCACATACATCAGTATGTATGAGTCCCAACAGGTCTTAGGCCCTTTCACTAGTTCCGGTAAAAGGGGCCTTAGTCATCTTGCCACTTAGACAACATTCACATAAATCATAAGTCTCTTGACCCGTGGATTCTAGAATCCTGCGGTCTGGAGCTTCCTCATGCGATTGATGTTAATATGGCCAAGACGACAATGCCAACGATATGTTTGCTTAAAGCTAGTTTTAACACGTTTAAAGGAAAAAGAGCATACAATATTATTTGATCTATTGCTAGAGGTATCTATTTCATAGACACCATTGTGAGGCCTAACCTCAAAATAGAACACACCATTTAAAAATGCAGAAATGCTATCATTAACAATATCAAAATCATAATTAAAACCTTACAGAAACATAAATAATATTCTTAGTCAAACTAGGAACATAAAAAACATTGTCTAAAGTAATAAACAATCCAGAAGGTATTTGAAGAATAAAGTCTCCAACTTCCTTCACAACAACATTCTGCCTGTTCCCAAAGTGCAGCTCTAAGTCGCCCTACTTCAGCTTCCTAATCCTTTTTAGTCCCTGCAAATCATTACAAATGTGAAAACCACATCCAGTGTCAAACACCCAAGACTTGCTCGAAAAGGAAAATAAATCAATAACATGTATACCTGAGGATTCTCCTATCTGCAGCTTCTTAAGCTTCAACTCAGCCAGGTACTTGAGACAATTCCTCTTCCAATGCCCGATCTCATCATAGTGAAAACACTTGGCATCTTTATGAGGCTTTGCCTTCAGTGGAAACCTTTTTGCCTTTGTCCTTATCTTGCTTACCCGACTTAACCGTTCCCTTGGATGGCTTTTCTTGGTAATTCTTCCTTCCGTGATCGCCAACACTGGATTGCCCTTAGTAGGGATGTTTGACTCAGCAGTTTTTTGCATCTGATGCAACTCTGGGATCGTTCTTTCCCACCCATTCATGTTATAGTTCATAACGAACTGATGATATGAATTGGGTAGTGAGTTAAGAATTACATCCGTAGCTAACTCATTACTAAGGGGTGCGTTCAGACGCTCCAGTTGATCAACGAAAGACTTCATTTTCAGTACATGAGAAACTGACCGAAGTACCTTCCTGCATGCGACATGTAATGAGATATCTCATCACCTCAAAACGCTCATGACGAGCTTGCTGCTGAAACATGCCTTTCAGCTGCTCACTCATCTCATATGCTCCTAAGTTTTCCAGATTCTTCTGAAGTTCTGGAATCATCATAGCAAGCATAAGATATGTTACATCTTGGGAATTATCAACATGTTTTTCCCATGTCTTGCGGGCAGGACCCGTAGTAGCAGCAGGTGCTTCGGGGATTGGTCCTTCAAGGACATAAGCCTTTTTCTCTGCCCTGAGAAAAATTTTCAGGCTGCGGTACCAATCCATGAAGTTAGAATTATCAAGTTTAGCATTTTCAAGGATAGACTTAAGTGCTAATTTGTTGTTATCAGAATTGTTTGTAGACATCTGTGGAATTTAGAAGAAATTTTTTTTAGTAATTTTCATGCATTAACCTAATTCAATTTTGACCCAAGATTTACAAAATTTTAGGAATTAGGATGAGATCCATCTCCCCATAACTCAGTGAATGGACTTAGCACTCTTCACTGGCATAGATTGAAGGATAGGTGACGATCACCAATTGTGTCAACTACACAATTCTCGGTTTGGGGTCGCATGACGAGTGTTGTCAAGCATTGGTATGTTAACCCCAACTACGCCCACTTTCACAACCGTAGAAAACGAATGCAGGGTAAACACTAACATTCGCTCTCGTGTCGCAAAAGTGATATCTTGTCCTCAAATCAGAACTGTAGCCCGGCCCATGTAAGCATGGAAATCGCAGAACTACCCCTAACCAAAACCTTAGGCCTGGATGCAAGGTAAACACTAGCACCAGGGGTTCGGATAGATCAGTTTGGGTGTTCTTTATTTAGGGTGACATAGAATATCAATTTTATTTGGGTTATATTTTAAAATTACCAGTTCGGGTCTTTTGAAAATACTTGTACGGCCTATGGCATGAACATAGGCTATACAATTCCTTTGTAAAGTTCTATTTTACGTTTTAGTTTGTGACGACATAAAACACCTTTCAATCACTTGACCGATTAATTTTAAATACCCTATTTAATCTAAGTTGGTCGCGTCGCAAAATTTATTTTAATTAATAATCTTTATTACTTATGGTTTTAAAATTAACTTTTAATTTTGTGAAACCAATTTTTTGTATTTTAAAACAAACTGTTTACTTTAATTACCTTCTAATACTTAATAAAACTTTTATTAAAATTGTTGTTTTAATGATCATGTATTAATTATTAATTTTATGTACGTAAAAAACATCTCATGGCAAAACGCAAAATAAAATAAATTAATATGCAATTCCGGGTTCAAAATATGTTCGATTCATTCGAGCCTAAGAACGTGAACTGAGCCCATTAATTGTAGCACAAACCCTTTTGTGCTCCCACTTAATATTAGATCCAATCCAAAAAAAAAACTTTAATTTAAATAGAAACTAAGTTTCCTTTAATATATTCTCAACTTAAGGTAAAACAAAATTTGAATTTTATTTTCAAACAAAAATAAAGTTTGTTCCTTTTTTTATATTTATTTAACATACGTAGCTCCAAAAAACAATTTAGTACACGTGTTATGTAAAACTGATTCTAAACCCGGATTTGCATAGTACAATCATTAAGCTAAACGAAATAGGTTAAGGCCAAAAATTATGTCAAAGAGGACTTTGACAAGTGTTAGTTTTGGCCATAATACAAACTTGCATATAACTATTATATGTGACAATTCCTATGCCAAATCTACTCGATTTTAAGCATGCAATTTTCTAAACTATTTTCATAAATTAACCTACTTTGATTTGTAAGGTGGCTCTGATACTACTATTGGAATTTTCGTGTACCTTTTAGTAAAATAATTATTTGTTAGTTTGTCAAACAAGCCGAGCGCAACGGAAAACATGTACACGAGGTTCGGTTCAAGATCGATTCCACCAGTGATCTCCATACAATCAAAATAGGTTAAATAAGATATTAAAGAATCGTGACCACCAAGTAAGACACCTTGGTTCAACGAACGATCTCGCTAGATGATCGTTGACCACAGAATCAAGCATATTCGTTTGAAACAATTTCAAACGAAACTTTAATCTAAAGAAAATAAAGTTCGAAACTTTACCTTATGCGTAATCAAAGAAACAAAAACTATAAAAATCGTAAGATTAGAACTTCAAGAACGGTCTCCTCTTCCTTTACTGTGCAACACCAATGGCTCAGAAGTTCCGCTTTTTGTTTTTCTTCGATAATACTTTCTTTGAAAAAAAAAATTGCTCTCTTTTTTTGTTTCTTCAGCCATCATACAAAACAAGTCTCATCTCCCTTTTTATTTGAAATGGTGAGTTATTATATTTTGAGATAAAATTGGAGTTCTAATTATTCCTTCATAATTATCTGATGACTAAAACAATTATCTCTTGTTTTTAATTATCTAAATAATTAACAACATATATTATAATTAACAAATTAATTATAATATTAAATGTGGCTCTACGTTCTAAATAATTACCCGTTTCTTTGATTACACTTATTATTTCGTGATCCGATGATTAACAATTAAAACATCGTTAAATGTTTGTTGCTCAAAGTGTAACTCTTTGGGTCGTACCTTGACGGTAATGTTGAATTTTAATCGACAATTGAACATTATATCCAACAGTTTTGACATCTCTAAATGTACCATATGGTAGATTCTATCACCGTGTTTATCGTCTACTTCCATTTCCGAGATCCCCTTAGGTACCAATGCGCATGTACACAAAAGGCGAAAAAGGGTATACCTTTGCACCACTTTGACACTCGGTCCCAAATTTTTTGAGCTAAACCACACAGAACAATGAGATGATCCACCGTCTCATCTTCTTCATTGCAAAGGCAACATCTAGATTCCACATGGATATTTCTTTTGCTCAGTTCCACTTTGGTAGGAATCCGATTCAAAGCCTCTATCCAAGAAAGAAAATTAACTTTGATGGGCACCCAATTATTCCACTTAAAACTAAACCCACAATCCGTAAAACTTACATATCGAAGCCGAGCCCGAATACTCCGAACTGAGAACAAACCAAGGGGATCTGGACTCCACACCCAACTATCCTCCACCCTGCCTACCACCACCGAAGCCAACACTATTAAGAGTAGATTCATTTCTGAGACTTCCAGTGCAAAGTAAGGCCTTCTAATCTAATGAAACCTGAGAATCGACACCCCGATTACCATACCCACCCGCTCCGCAACTGTTGCATGCTTAAACCTTTCAATGCAGAACATATTGGGAAACTTTTTACACAGTGGCTCATCTAAAACCCAGCTATCTTTGCAGAACTATATAAGCTGCCCATTGTCATGCACCCCTCAAAACAGAGCAGGTGTATCAATTCTGGCCAAATCGAAGTCGTTTGCCATCCCATATACCTGTTTCCATGGACTCGCAAGAAACAACCTGGCTGGATGAAACTCTAGTGCCTTGAACTGCTTTGTACACTCCATATCACCTTTCTCCATAAGGTCTTTGTGTCTACCTTAAACATTCACCACCATTTTTCCATATTGCTAACTTTGCTTCCTTCAGCGACCCTATTCCCCCCCACGTCCTTTGGAGCCATAGTATCTTTCCATGCCACCCACGTCATTTTCTGCTGACCCAAACCACCACCATACAAAAAATCTCTACGAAGTCAGTTCCAACTATTTAATGACTTGTACTGAGGACTTAAATAGAGAAAAGAAATATGTTGGAAGTGCGCTCAACACCGATTTTATCAGTGTGATATGACCCCCAAATGAGATCGTGTTTGCTTTCCATAGTGACAACCGTTTCTTGAATGTATCCACAACTGACTTCCAATTATTGATTAAGTTCTTGTTTGCCCATATTAAAAACCCCGAATGCTTGAATGAAACGCCCTAATTCTACATAAGAATGCTAACCCAGTTTTGCAACTCTACGTCATTCACACCGAGTAAACCGTGCCAAGATATTGTTAGCTTTGCCCCCGATGGGTTGCCCATCCAGAAACTCACTGTTTGGTTTTTACCCGACGAGTTGCTCGCCCAAGAAAAACGCGTCTTGGTAGAGAAGGTTCAACCCCTTTATTAGGAAGGTTTTGTTCTCCTCCTCAAGTGATGTGGGACTTACATCTGCACCCCTTAGGGAGCCCAACACCCTTGCTGGCACACAGTCCCGACCCCTAGCTCTGATACCATTACTCATCGGGCAGAAACAAAACCGTGAGTTCCTGGATGAGCTACCCATCGGGACAAAGTAAACAAATCTTTGGCACGATTTACTTGGGATAAATGTTGAGAACTCACAATTTAAGGAGTCATATGCCTTTTCTATGTCCACCTTATTGATCATCCTGGTCATTTTCTTTCGCTTCAACCAAGGAATAATTTCATTTAGTATTAGCAGACCGTCAAGGATGATCCTATTCGAGAAAAATGAGATTTGCTCCTCGGTTGTATAACCATCTTTAAACTATTCCCCAATACCTTTGAAATTATCTTGTTTATGCACCCAATGAGACTAATCAGTCTATAATCCGAGAGCCCACCGGGTCACCAAACTTGGGAATCAATGCAATGAAGGAGGGTACAACCCATAATAACGATCCCATTCCTGAAAAATTCATCAAACACCCTCACAAATATGTGTGCAAAAACTACCAACACCTCTTTAGAAAATGGAAGTTAATGCCATCCGGGCCCAGGGCCCTTGCTGGCACACAGTCCCGACCCCTAGCTCTGATATCATTACTCATCGGGCAGAAACAAAACCGTGAGTTCCTGGATGGGCTACCCATCAGGGACAAAGTAAACAAATCTTTGGCACGATTTACTTGGGATAAATGTTGAGAACTCACAAGTTAAGGAGTCATATGCCTTTTCTATGTCCACCTTATTGATCATCCTGGTCATTTTCTTTCGCTTCAACCAAGGAATAATTTCATTTAGTATTAGCAGACCGTCAAGGATGATCCTATTCGAGAAAAATGAGATTTGCTCCTCGGTTGTATAACCATCTTTAAACTATTCCCCAATACCTTTGAAATTATCTTGTTTATGCACCCAATGAGACTAATCAGTCTATAATCCGAGAGCCCACCCGGGTCACCAAACTTGGGAATCAATGCAATGAAGGAGGATGTACAACCCATAATAACGATCCCATTCCTGAAAAATTCATTAAACACCCTCACAAATATGTGTGCAAAAACTACCAACACCTCTTTAGAAAATGGAAGTTAATGCCATCCGGGCCCAGGGTTTTATCACCCTCGCAATCCAAAATGACACTCTTAATTTTTTTCATGGAAAAAGGAACCACTAAAGCGTTTGCCATTATCAATTCACTAAGGGTTCTATTTTTCCTTTCAACCACCCCATTTTGGTCAGGTGTCTTAAGAACACTGAATAGTCTTACAATTCCTTTTAACACACAAAACTCATCTAGCTCCTGATTTCTAAACTCTGTTATATTATCACTTCTGAAGAATGCATATCATATTGTTTCTCAACTTTGGTGACAAGTCCTTCAAGATACTTGCAGTCTCACTTAAGAATGCAAGAAGTACATGTAAACCTAGAAAAAATATCAACTATAACAAGAAAATATAACAAGAACATGTTATATTTGACTCAACTCATTTCTGAGAAAAAATTACGTAGAAACGAAAATCAATTTGAATTTATACCGACATATACATAAATATAAACACGTAAAACTTGATTACAAAGTTTTTTTTATAAAAATTAAAGGGTTATAAGTGTTTTACGCTGAAAGTTAAGGATTTAAAGTATAGAAAAACAAAACAATACATAATAAAAAAGAACCAAAAAGTAAAAACAATGTTCACAAAGTTTGGTAATTGTGTTATAGTTAATTAAATGTTCACAAAGTTTAGTAATTGTGTTATAGTTAATTAATATGAAAATAGGTATATCTTATATGATATTTTAATGGATAGATGTGATATTTATTAAGTTGTAGAAGGCTAATGAAATTATCATTATTAATTATACACGTCATATGTAAATTACATGTACAATATATATTATAAATAAAACAATATTTTCAACTTTTTAATAGATAATAAGAAATATATTTATTAAAATTAAAAACCTGATTGAAAATAATATATATATATATATATATATATATATATATATAGGTTTAA
The DNA here is from genome assembly GCA_947069175.1 of Scalesia atractyloides. Taxonomy (NCBI): domain Eukaryota; kingdom Viridiplantae; phylum Streptophyta; class Magnoliopsida; order Asterales; family Asteraceae; genus Scalesia; species Scalesia atractyloides. The sequence goes on along the minus strand of CAMTDV010000014.1, from coordinate 22,448,981 downwards.
TATAAAGATGAATAATATGTGTATAGAAAATTATAGAGTAGGTTCTTATAGTAAACAATGGTGAGAAACTTTTTTGGAGGATGAATATCCTAAAACTAAAAATGCACAATTTTTTCTCTATGTTTGTTAGTGATGAAAAATATGGAGTTCCCGTCGAACATAATCTAAGCATACGATCCTTTGGTTTTAAAATTCTAATAAAATTAGAAATGAAATTGGACATATTATCATATATATATATATATATATATATATATATATATATATATAATAAATATTATATATTATATATAATCGTTGACTACTTAGCTACAATAACTTTAATTTTTTTAAGGAATATTGGATTTTAATAATCCCAACTATTCGCCGTTGGCCGCCAACAGTCCTAACTTAAAAAATAACCACTGACGATCCCAACTATTGACATATTGACCACCAATGGACCCTGACTAACAGAACCGTAACGTCGTTAGCCGGAAAACCGTTTTTTGGCCATAAAAAGGTTTCTAAATGTCCGATCTAAGGTTACAAAGAGGTTTGGAACAAAAGTTGAGTTTTCCGCCAAAAAGTTGAGTTTTCCCACCAAAAAGAAGTTTTCCAGCAAAAAAAGAAGTTTTCCGGCAACTTTAATAATTTGGGTTTTACTAGAAAAAGGTTCCTAAAGGTCCATAATAAGGTTACAAAGAGGTGTAGGACGAAAATGTTGAGTTTTCCGGCCAAAAATGAGTTTTCCAACCAAAAACGTTTTTTCTGGCGATTGGAGACTAACGGCGTTCGGGTTCTGTTAGTTATGGTCATTGGATGCCAATATATTAATAGTTGGGACTACCAATGGTTATTTTTTAAGTTGGGACTATTGACGACCAACAGCGAATAGATGAGATTATTATAATCCAATATTATTTTTTTAATCTTACTTTTCTCAAATTTTAACATTCACACTTATATCCTCTTCAACTTTTTAAAACTTTGTAAAATGTCGTTTGACCACTCAAGTTTTACATGTTTATATCTATGTGCCTGTCGATATAAATTCAAATTTGTTTAGATTTCGATATAATATTTTTTTGAAGTACATAATACTTTATGTTTCATGAGTCATTTATATAATACATTTTGAGTTAGTCTACTTTTTGACATTTATGTACATGTTGGTATAATTTCAATTTGTTTACATTTTGACGTAATTTTGACAATCTCGAGTTTGACATGCTTAATTTTATGTATGTGTTGGTATAAGGCTATACGGTGTGGGGATCGGCATGCCCCAGGCATGGCCGGCGCGGGTGGCACTCCATTCCCCCCTTGCCGCGACATGAGCGGCATGCCTACGCCGATCTTGCCGGTCACAAAATGACAAAACCCCCTCACACACAACATATACATACATATACATATATATTTTAGGCCCATCCCCAATTTTCATACCTCCATCCTCTTTGCCTCATCCTTACACCCGACCTACGTGGCGCTTAGGTGGCGGATCATCCTCCAAGGTAGGCTCATCACAACCAGCCTAAATTCAAGGATGTTTCCCGTTGGTTTACTTTTGATCGACAAGTAATTACAAAAAAAAATTAGTACGCTCAAATCACGTTAAAACTACCCCGCAACGCGAGCGACATTTCTAGTTATCATCAATATACTAAAAACCAAGCCAATAAATAGTGCTTGGTCACGTGACAACTTTTTCTATTGTGTTTTTTTCGCTATGATTATGTTCGGTATCGGTACATGAAGATAAAAACCGGCATCAACCTGGTACAAAAATGCCAAAAGTCGGTACCGAGTTGATATTGAAATTCTTTTAGTTCGGGAAATTCGGTACTGCTACCCGATACCATTTGCTCATCCCTGATCACGGGTACCGTATGAACAACAAGGGTATCGTACAATTTTTTTGTTGTTGATTTTCTTCAACTTTTAATTATTTCTTTTTTTTAGTTTTAGGGGCAGGGATGAGCTCGATGCTAACCGATACCGAATCGCTGCTGGTACAGAAAATACAGGTTACGGTACCGGTATATGATGGTAAAAACCGGTAGCGAACTAGTACCGGGAACGGCAAAAGTCGGTACTGAATTGGTACTTAAGATTTTCCGGTTCGAAAAATTCGGTACCTGTACGTAGTACTATTGCTCATCTCTGACCATGGTTTCATACAAACAAAATCATTACGATACAACTTTTTTGTTGATTTTCTTTCGGTTATCTTTAGTGTTTTTTTCTACATTTTCTTTTTATTATTGTCAGCGGTTACGTACGCAACATGCTCGTAGTGATTTCAAAACATATGTAAACACTAACAAAATAAGTTCGTCGCAACGCGACGACATTGATAGACCTAGTCCCATTAAAAACCGTTCATCATAATTAAAATTAGAATGAAATTCTTTCAATCAACATCACAATCAGCTATAGGAATTTACCATTTGTGGAATCTAAAATGTTCTATTGGAATTCTCATATACATATATATATATATATATATTAAAAATACAAGCTTATAAATAGTGTGTTTATATTATAATTATAATATATATATATATATATAAAATATATATAGTTTTCTTAATAATTTTATTATTTAAATATTAGCAACCATATGAATAGTAACTACTATATAATAATGGGTAAGTTTCATTTTGTGTGCTACTCGGTACCATTTGCTCATCCCTGATCACAGGTACTGTACGAACAACAATGGTATCGCACAATTTTTTTGTTGATTTTCTTCAACTTTTAATGATTTCTTTTTTAGTTTCAGGGGTAGGGAACTAGGGATGAGCTCGGTGCTAACCGAAACCGAATCGGTACTGGTACCAAAAAATAATGGTTATGGTACCGGTATATGAAGGTAAAGTCCCGGTAGCGAACCGGTACCGGGAACGCCAAAACGTCGGTACCGAATTGGTACTTAAGATCTTTCGGTTCGAGAAATTTGGTACTGGTACCCGGTACGATTTGCTCATCTCTGATAATGAGTTTCATACGAACAACATTATTACCATACAACTTTTTTGTTGATTTTCTTTGGTTATCTTTTAGTGTTTTTTCTACATTTTCTTCTTGTTAGTGGTTCTGTGTGCAACGCGCTCGTAGTGATTTCAAACACATGTAAACACAGGCTAAATAATAAAAGAAGTTCGCCGCAACGCGGAGAATGATAATAAACCTAGTTGATATAAATTTACCAAACCCATGAGTTTTATACTATCTCGTTCTTAACTTCCCATAACTATAATAATTATCTCTCTCTACGAATCTGGTCCCCCTCCACAGCGAAACAATCTTAAAGAAACCTTATTTAAGATTTCATATTCAAATGAATCCTGAGCCAAATTTAAAAGAAAATCACACATGTATTTGTAGAAGACGACTTGAGAGTACCCGTAGTATTTTGAATTTTCATGAGCCCTTAGTGTTAATTTCATTATCGTATTTCATATTTTTCTCCATTTCCATAATAGAGGAAAGGAGAAGAGGACTATTTTTTTTAACAATTGCAACGATTGTAGTGAAGAAGAGAAACAAGATAATGAGATATCGATGAAGACATAGTGGCCCTAAACCATTAGGAAGCAGAAACACTAGATCAATCGTTGAAGACAAGCGATGAAGACAAGCGATGAAGACTAAGAAGCCAAAAACCATAGGCACTTGAAGACAGAAACCAAATCGACCGATGAAGATGAAGAAAGCATATTAGAATTGGGAGGGGAGTGAGTGATCTCAAAAGAGGTTTGTATAAATAAGGGTAATTGTATCATTTTATGGTATACCTTTTAAACCATTTCAGAATTAACAAACTATAAATAAACAATATTTGTATGCATAGAGGTGTGTATCTCATGCTTAGGGTAGTTTTCAAAAAAAATTTGATGTTTTATTTTTAACCTAAAGCTATTTGTTTTTCTACTTATAGCACAAAAAGTTTTCATCTCTTTCATTTTAAATTTTGCGAGTTAACACGGCATAACGTGTGTATGGTTCAACGTTTTAACATTTTGTTTTACACTTCATACTAGATTTTGCGAGTTAACGCGGCTCAACGTGCGTGTGTGGTTCAACGTTTTTACGTCATCTATCTTTTCCCCGTTTGACAAGTTCGTTACAATGTGCGGGGTCCTAAATCGACTTAATTATTATTTTCTATGTTTTACGTTGCAATCTACTTTCTTCACATTAATACACCGTAACTTTAGTATTGGTTGTCGCTGACGGTGGTGTTCCATTGACGCTATTCGGCATAGCTTTACGCCCCGCCGCATTACGGCGGCGGGTGGTAAATCTAGTTATAACTCATTTGAAAAGTTTCAATTCCTTCATAAATATTCCACTAAGTAAATCAACTCTAAATTTCACACCGAACTAGATTTTTGACCCATGTCGCGCGTTGCGCCGGTGTCGTAGTGTTTGCGACTTCGTTACACGCGTTACAATAATGATATTAGCATGTGATGCCGTGCGTGGCGTGACGTGACTCGTTTTTTGCTTTGTCACACACGTTACGTTTTTGACATTAACGTGATTAGGCATAGATAAAAAGAGTATAATATTTCATTACGTTGCAGTGTGAAGTTGTAAAAGTAATTTAACAAAAGAATTGAAATGTTAGATAAGATGGGGTGTGAAGTTATTTAGTAGAAAAATTTGAAGAGTCAAAATTGTCAATTATCAAAAGTTAGAAGTCAAGATGTCACTTACCGAAAGATAAGAGTTAAATGTATAAAATCTCTAAAATTAGGGTGAATTAGAAAAAAGCACGGTTAAAATCACCACCGACCATGCTTTTTTAGGATATAGAGTAATGGCTAATAATTCTAAATTTATATATGTATGAATGAGAAAGATACATAGTGAAGTACCACATGAGTAAAAAATAAAATAAAATGTTACCATGAATAATAATTGAAGACATTTGTGATGTGCTCAAGGTACAAGCAAACAAAGCACAAGGGAAGGACCCGGTCTAGAGACTTCAGTGAGATGAATGCCCGTTAAAGCAGGACACTCTGGGCCGTTACTTCTTAAACGTCCTTGAAGTCTTAATTGAAAGTCTGTGTTTACTTTGCCAAAAATAGTCAATATTCAAACAATTTAATCTTTTACTTTAAAAAAAAAACAAACATAATTTATCCTATTCTCTTCAAAGAAATTCTTTTTATCAAATGAATTCACTTTTTATTTGCAGGAAAACAAATTAATATTCTTCATCTCATTTGAAAGTATATAGAAATCCAATATATAATACGATACTAATGTCACATAATTGAGTTCTAATACACGTATAAAAGCTCAATAGTTTGGTATATTAATTTCAAATCTCGTATCAACAACAATCAAAGAATCGTTTCCACAAGTTGTGACCAAAACAATTTTTATTTATTTATTTAACTTTAAAAAAAATGATGTTTTTTTAACTCTAGGAATGAAACATGCTAATACGAGAAAGACACCACAATTTTTCAAGTTCTTTTGGTGTAATGATACAAGGAGTGGAACCCAGAACCCGTTCATCATCAAATCACCATTCGATACCTCATCTTCCCAAGGGTACCCGTCGGAACCCGCTCTCCCTGCACTGGTGTTATCGTGAACCTACCCCCTCTATCGTTTTCCTAGCTTAACGGTCACAAACGCACACACAATCAACCCTACCTGGATTAATGAGTACGACCCGCTACCCCTACCCGTGACCCTGACGTCGGTGTTCCCAATATGCTCGATCTACCCGCGAGCCATGCCCGATGTACGCTCAAACACCTAATGCTTAACTGGGGATGAAGTTATTCATTTTGTTTATGTGATTCTTTGGCTTTTAAAGATACCTTTTGAAAACACACCGTTTCTTTATGCCCAAAGCTTCAATTTGGGCAGTGACCACAATTCCACTTCTCTTTCAATTATGCTACATTAGTTCTCTTTCACTTATAAATTAATTTATTTTTCTCTTTTTTCATTTTAATTTAATTTAATCATATTTACATTTATTTCACTTATTATTAATTTATTTCTTCGTATTTTTATTTTAAATTTATATATTATATATATATAATATATATATATATATATATATATATAATATATTGAAAGTGTATTGTACAATTAGGCTTAACGTACGCTACTGAAATTATAACATGCGTGATTATTTTTATAACATGCGTGATTAAGTTTTTTACCCCATGCGTGATTTCTGATTTTGTACCACGTGTGATTATGTTCATGCGTGATTAGGGTTTTTGGGTTTTATAACGTGCGTGATTTCCCGGCGTACACATCATACGTTAAGGAACATTGTACGTTAACCAACCTACACACACACACACATATATATAGGGGAGGGTTATCTTGAGAACACTAAATATTGCGAGAACCGTGAGAACGAATGAAAAACAAATCAAAACAAATTTTTTTAATACAAACCTCATTGTAATTAAGATACAACATCATAAAAAGAATTTACAATATCAAATAATTTATTTTTCCTCTCAAAATCACTCTTATTAGATTTTTCACATTTGTAAATATAACAAATTTACACATGTGTAAATGGCAAAACACATGTGTAAATTTTCTTTATTTACGAATTCACTTAAATCTATACGTGTAATTTAAATTTCTAACATTGTATTCGAATAATAATGATAAGGGCAAAAAAAATTTTGAACTTGCATTGTTTTTGACCAAGTTCTTGCGGTTTTTTCATTCGTTCTTATGGTTCTCACAATATTTAGCGTTCTCATTTAATCTCTCCCATATATATATATATATACGCTTTAACTAGTTTTAAATAGAAAACTGAAAAATTGCATAAGTGTTTATACATATTGTTTGATTTAATCAGATAAGTATGCATGAGGTAGTTATATAACTATATAATTATGGTACTAATCTTCCACTAGTTTTATGTTTTAAATTATCTTTTATCAAGTTTTTATAATATAAAACAAGAAAGCACATATTTGAAGTTAACATCAAATAGACATCAACTCTTATGTCCACACGCTTACCTTACAATCATTTCTAAGATTTTAAAGTCTAGAAATGAGTGTATTTTGGAGTTGATCACATGATAAAACCAAACATCTGACATTTTGATAAATAGTTTACCTCGTACGCCCATCCTCGTACAAAGTTTAACTTGTTTCCTATATCTTATTCATATTTTCATCATCCAATTTTACCTTTCATTTTCAATTCTCACGAAATATTATAGATTACTACATAATATCCTTAAATTCTAACAATAAAATTCATGTACCTCCAATAAAAAATCCATTATATTGTATAATCTAGCCGGTTGGTCTTCTGACGAACTTTTCGTAATATAGAAGTCATCAACATCTCCGACCCCTAAATGACCTATACGCCGACTTAATGCCTTTTGAGAGACGAACGGAGGAAGATGGTGATGCAGAACTCCTAATACTACATTATCATAAAATTTTATAGTTTTATGTATATACTAATACATTCATCAAGACAGTTAAAGAGGACATGCATATCATTATCATGTCTATTTGATGGGGCCCATACACACTAAGATGTAAATAGCAAACGCCACTGAATGATATGAACAATTTTGACATTCTCGCACGTGGTGGTACGACCATTTACATCAAGAATAAGTTGCTAAAGTGTTAATCTAAGTATATGGATAGTTATGTATAATATAATCTACTCACATGTTGCTAGTGTTGATGTAACTAGTAGTTATGTTTGTCTTTCAATGTTCTTGAGCAAACATATATATCATGTACAGATATAATCCAACACAAGTATATTGTTATTTATAAGCAATGTACAGCAGCACTCTCATCTAAATAAAGCTTTAGTGGCCTTCTGATGGAGTCAACAATTATAAACCAATAGGTAAGCCCTTGCATTTAACTCCAAAATCACCCGAAATCATGTTTGTATTTTGCAAAAAAAAAAAAAGAGTTTTAATAGACATAACACGAAGGCTATATGTTATTTAATTATAAGTATGTATTATGTGGGTAGTGTAACATCTCTTTGCTACTTTCAGATGGTCAAAACTAATTTTATATCGCGATAACGGCCAAGCATATGGACTGATTACAATATATAACGGGTGGCACATCAATGTGCCTATATGCACACCAAACCCTAATCAAACATGCTTTTACCTACGCTGCGTATAGGTCTATATGCAACATATAGGGTTACCCCTATACGCTGCGCATAGAACTATGCGCGGCGTATAGTTTGCATGTGTTTCAGAGCCTTGTAACCAATCATTGCACAAAAAACTTGGGTTTATATACGCTGCATATAGGTCTATACGCAGTGTATATAAACCATCAGACTTTTGGGGGTCATCTAGGGGGAGGGGGGTTGAAGTCATTTAGCGGGGTTGAAGCATTAGTTTTTTCACAAAGTTTATATACGCTGCGTATAGACCTATACGCTGCGTATATAAAGGGTCAAAAAGACCATTTTATCCTTGAATTGGGGGCTATATGGAGCCCATGCAGGGGTAAAATGAGTTTTTTGACCCTTTATATATGTTGCGTATATGTCTATACACAGCATATATAAAGGGTCAAAAAACCAATTTTACCACACAATTTTACCACATATTTGGTGTTAAAAAACCCCCCCTTTATATATGCAGCGTATATAAAGGGTTAAAAAACCCATTTTACCCCTGCTTTGGGATCCACATAGCCCCCAATTCAAGGGTAAAATTGTATTGTTTTCTATATGCTGTGTATAGACCTATGGTATTTTTTCCTATACGCTGCGTATATATAGGGTCAAAAATACCATTTTAACCCCTGAATTGGGGCTATATGGAGCCCAATGCAGGGGTAAAATGGGTTTTTTGACCCTTTATATATGCTGCGTATAGGTCTATACGCAGCATATATAAAGGTTTTTTTAAGAGAAACATTTAGACAATATTAATCATTTTAGAAAAGTTTTATAAAAAAATAAATTTTCTATTTTAAATAAATTAAAAGGTAAGTATTTCTTACAAACTTTTTTATACAACATTAATCAATATTATACTCTACGATACGATAAATATATTATAATGCTCGTATAGAACTATATATGTAGTATCGTAGGCATATACGATACTTATACTACACTTTATGATACGATACGATACATGTGATATAACACCCGTATAGGCCTATAGGTGTAGTATAGGCTCGTGTAGAACTATAGATGTAGTATCGTAGGCCTGTACGGGACTTATACTACACTATACGATACGATATAATACGATATGTATAACACCCATGTAGGCCTATAGGTGTAGTATAAGTTCGTATAGTATAGGCCTATACGACACCTAAACTACACATATAGTCCTATACTAGACCTATAGGTCTACGTGGGACCTAGACTACACCATATAATAAGATACTACACCTATAGGCCTATATGAGACTATACTACACATATATGCCTATACATGACTTCTACTACACTATATGATACGATAGGATAGGGTAGGATACAATATTATATTACACGTATAGGCCTATACGAGATTTATACTACACTAGATGATACGATACTACATAGGCCTATACAAGACCTATATTATATACTACACGATAGAATACCTAACAATGTTTTTACTACATTATACGATACGATAGGATACAATATTATATTACACGTACAAGTCCAATTCTACGAGATTATACTACACTATATGATACGATACTACATCCATAGGCTTATACGAGACCTATATTATACTATACGATAAAATATTAACAATGTTTTTTATTAATTTATTTTTTAAACATTATTTATTATAAAAGTTTGCTAAAACGATAAACAATGTATCATTTCCTAAAAAATAATAAAAAAAAACCTTTACATATGCTGCGTATAGACCTATACGCAGCATATATAAAGGGTCAGAAAACCCATTTTACCCCTGCTTTGAGCTCCGTATAGCCCCTAATTCAAGGGTAAAATGGTATTTTTTTTCCTATACGCTGCGTATATAAAGGGTCAAAAAGACAATTTTACCCTTGAATTGAGGGCTATATGAAGCCCAATGCAGGGGTAATATGGGTTTTTGACCCTTTATATATGCTGCGTATTCTTTACGCAGCATATATAAAGGGTCAAAAAATCAGTTTTACCACAGATTTGGGGTTAAAAAACCACCATTTATATATGTTGCGTATAGACCTATAAATCCATTAAATATAATTTTAACTCAAAAATAATCCAAACTACATAATTCCATAATAAAAGATATTCCAGAATTCAATCCATAGTTAAAAAATAATCAAAAATTCACTATCAACGTTATCATCATCAAGTTAATCTATTGGAGTTTTGAATGCATCAAGTTCACGATTGCTTAAAAGATGAATAGTCACCTTTTTAGATTCAAAAAAATTTAAAGTTTAAATTTTTAACCTTTGTCCGGTATAAGCCAGTACCGGTACACCGGTTTAAACTGGTATAACCCAATTTACCAGCGGTACAACTTTTTTGTCGTTTCCTTAGTTTACCGGTATGATTCATACCGGCCAAACATCCGGCATCCGGTTTAACTGGTTCAACCGACCAATTTAAACCGGTTTTTAAAACATTAGTCAAAGTAGCTATATAATTGATCGATTTTTTTAGGTCAAATTGACTTCTTTACCAAATTCTTAATTCTTCAATATTCCATTTCGGATTCAATCATTCAATTTTTAATATTTCTAAAATAGCTATTAAAATGTCTAAACATCATTGCTATATGTAGGATTTTTTAATATATATTTTATTGACCAAATAACTTATTTTGTAAGTAAAAATAAAGAAATAGATAAAAATTTTATTCACGCGTCTAAATTTTCTATCGCCCTATCAAACTCTATGACGGCGATGACATGTCATCGTTAAAAAGTTTTAATAACATATCCTTTTGTGCTCTATTGATAATAATTATATTAGTAATAATACTTTATTATTATATTAGCTTTATACATTAACATATAATTATAAAACTAATATTACATATATATACTACATACATTAAACGTATATACATATGTACGCACATAAATGTATACATATACACATACACATACCCATTATTCATCCTAAACGACAAACATACATACATACATGCAAATAAATAAATACACAAGAATACACATACAAACATACACAAATACATACATACACGTAAAAACATATATATATATATATATATATATATATATATATATATATATATATATACACACAAATCAATCATCCCAATGAATCATTAATCATCCTAAACGACAAATATATATACATACACATAGATGCATATACTACATACACATTCACGCACACATACATGCACATATACTACATACACATTCACGCACACGTATACACACAAACGTACACAAATACATACATGCGTATACACATACATACCTACATACATACATACATACATATACCCATCAATCGTCCTAAACAGCAAACATACATATGTACACGCATGTAGGGTTGTAAACGAACTGAACATTCAGCGAACAGTTCGTGAACCGTTCGGCGGGAATTTCGTTTATATTCGTTCGATTAGCTTAACGAACGAACACGAACAAAAAATTTTGTTCGGTTAGCTTAGCGAACAAACACGAACATAGGTCTCGTTCGTTCGACTGCGTTCGTGAACGTTCGGTAATATGTTCGGTTTGTTCGTTCGTTAACGTTCGTTTGATTTTATTAAAAAAATAATAAATAATAAACATTTTATCTAAACATATTGAAAGCTTGAAACCCTATAATTTCTAAGTTAGCTAAAATTTGGATATTCTAAGACATTTTTAAACATTCTAAGACATTTTCTTGGGATAATTATGTCTAAGTTAGTTAAACTTGATTTATCGTTTGGTGGTGTCGTATTCTTGTGTTTTGATTTATCATTTTATGGTTATATTTAACTACTAATATCGAATGTTTATGGATAACAATGTTTTTATTTTTTATTTTCAAGTTAAATGTTCATTTGCGGTTGTTTTTATTTGCTTGCATTCGTTTGTGTTCGAGACTAGTGTTCACGAACTGTTCGTGAACAAATGAATTTCCTTAATGAACGAACACGAACATAAACTTATGTTCGGTATGCGTTCGTGAACAGTTCGCGAACATGTTAATTTCCTTAACGAACGAACACGAACATGGCCTTGTTCGTGTTCGTTCGGTTCGTTTACATCCCTACACGCATGTGTACATGCATATACACATATGTATACATATACACACACATACGTATAGAAATACATACATACATACATATACCCATCATTCATCCTAATGGATCATTGATTATCATATACAATAAACGTAGATACATACATATATATGTACGCTTACATAGAGACATATACATACACACACAAACACATATATAAACATATGCACATACATGTACATATACAACATATACATATACACATACACATACAAAGAGTTTTTCCCACAAGAGTGTTGATGAAAAAAATATTTACCAAATGGTATAGTTTTAAATATATTTACCAACATGGTGTTTTAGTTGTAAAATAAAAAAAAAGTCCTAAAAGTGTTTATGGTTTATTGATTCTTCATCAATTACAAAGATTACATAATTCCTTTATATATAGGGAGAATTACAAAAAAAAAAAAAAAAAAACCAAGCACCCTATTAGGAATAGATAAAAATCCCAAAAAATGTAAAATAATTTTAATCCTAAATAAACTATGTATATCCGAAAATCCCCTGAGGATATACGGATTCCCCCTCAGTTTGAGCGGACGGTGGACAAACGCTCAAACTGGATTAATAAGACAAACAATTTTCTGGAAAGTCCCTTTGGCGAATATATTCGGGTACTGTGGGGAAGCTAGAACATGAAGGACTCGTATATAAGTGATGCGAACTTTCTCTAGAACAAAATGAACATCAAACTCTGTGTGCTTGGTCCTTTGATGTTGAACTGAGTTGTCAAACAAGTAACCACGGAAACATTGTCACAATAAACCACATATGCCCTTTTTGACGGAACATGTAATTCAAGTAATAGAATCTGAATCCATGTCACTTTGGCTATTGCATTAGGTACTCCCCGATATTGGGCCTTAGCACTGGAATAAGAAATCGTTGACTGACACTTGGAAGACCATGATATTAAATTGTCACCAAAAAAACATAATACCCATTGGTGGTGTCACACCCCAACCGATGGAAGAAACATCAAGCTGAGACGTATTGCTCAAAGAAAACATGCACTAAATTTACGACAGTAAATTTAAAATTCAAAATTTTATTTCATTTCATCAAATTCAAATATTGAATGTCTCGAAAGGAAATACGACAAATTTCAAGTTAAAAGACTAAAACTAAAAATGCTTTAAATAAAATTTGGCGAGTTTTCTAAATCCACCATAAGTAGATTTATTGTAAACGAATCATCAAACATGCATAAAATATCCGTCAATACAAATTATGTCGGTGAGCATACTAGTTTGTCTACATAGTATAAATATAAATAAAGTCTCAAATCCACATGTTTAAAGTATACTAGAATCATGTAATCATACTAGAGTAACCTTATCACCGAAGTGAATAAGACCGTAAAGATTGAATACTTAACAATGACCCAACAAACGGGGTAGTGTGTACTCCTATAACACTATACATGTTAAGGGAGACTTTATAAGTTAATGATAGAAAACATGCATAAGATTTGTCTAGTATGTAAAAACAAGTAGCATAACAAGTAAGCATGTATAAGGATTGAGTGTTTGCATAAGATTGATTGTTTGTGTGATTGCGATTATAATAATGATACAGGTTGCAACCCAAATAGTGTTTAAATCGTAAAATGGGTCACGTATGAACTCACGCTTCGCAAAGATTTCTACAAAATTGAGTAATCAGTCTTGAAGGATGGGGTCACCAAAGTTTACAGTAAAAGGTAAACAAAGGTGTATGAGTATGATGATTTGGAGTTTGAAATGTAAATGAAACTTACTTATATGAAATTACATAAAACATTTCTTATTTAGGCATTTATTTGGACATAATTTTTAGTTTGTATTTTTCATAAGTGTTAAGACTCATTAGAAGCACAAAATAAGGAATCTAAGATTAAGATATTCTTCAGTACCTTAACACATAACATTCAACCATGAATTTTTTTTTATATTATGGTTTGGTTTTGGAGACAAGTATGATATGTATATACATAGGTTATTATTATTATTTACATAATCAAGTATTTTCCATGCTGTCACACCCCGATTTCCAACACAGATCCAGTGGGCCCAGGTGGGGAGTATCGTGACGTAAGATTGGTATCATAATAGTCAAATAACACTGCACCGCGGAAGTCTTGGATTTAAAATACTATTACAAATTACAATCGTCCGAGTGTTCAAAATAATGTACAGACGGATAGCTTTATAAAAGGATCCACAGGCGGATCGAATAATACAAAATGAAATAACAGACTATAGGCTTCTATGCAAAGGAGTTGCAAATTCCTCTTAAGCATTACCGAGCACTTCCAGCCTATTTCGTAACCTAGCAACCTGCGCTTAGCCTTTTGAAAATACGTAAGTTTTCACTGGTAAATGCAAATAACCGACTCATTTTGAAAATATTTCAAGACATTTTTATGTACACAATGGTACATGTCTTTTATAAATAACTTGGGATAATTTATTTCTCATGTTATCAGTTTTACATGCTTATTAATACGTTTAGGGCTCGAAAACTATGCCGAGAAAATGATTAATCGACACACCACTTTAATGCCTTTATTAGGCATACCCGTATTGGGTTATAAAAATATTATAATAAAGCATTAGCATCTGTCAGGTGTATGCCTACACCCCGTGCTTTAAGTCGTGGCCATTTACAATTAAATGAACCGTGGATATCCAGGACACGTTCGCATTAACCCCTAATGTTTAATATTAAACAATACGAATTAAAACGGATTATTTGGATTCCCAACACATTGGTCTTTGATCCCATACCCGACCATGTGGTAATAATATACCGTATCCCAAGCCCGTATAGGGAAAATAGGTTAAGAGTATTTACCTGGCTTATACAAGTCTTACAATGCAAAAAAATACAAGTCTATTATTATTTACCAACTTATTTAAGTGTCAAAACATGGGTTATAACATTTATAAAGTTCATTTTATAAATTTTCCAAAAAATGGCATTTTGACTTTCATTTAGGCATAACTTTAACCCGTCATGACCAACTTAACGTGATTTACCATAGGTGCCCTTTTAAGGGATTAACACCTACCTTATTACGATCACGTAGCCATGTCCATATCGAACAATGGCTGGACCATAATGGTTTTAACCGAAAGTCAAAGTGTTTATTGAAAAAGCTTGACTTTTGGCTATTAAAAGCATATTAAATGAAAGGAGAAGGGATGAAACACTTACAAGTGATCCAAAAGAATAATATAACTCGAAGGAAGCTCCTTTTAAGATCAGGAACCTCCAGATTAGAGAATAGAGAGAAGAAAGTTTGAATGAGCAAGTAAATGAGGATGAAAGAGGTCCTATTTATAGTTTAGGAGCATGATTCAAGATCATGACAGGTGTTAGATCACATTTAGGATCACTCCTGGTGTTTAAGGACGTGTTAGAAGCAGGTGAGAAGTGGCATTGTGCAAGAAAGGTGTCAAGAGAGCAGGTTGCCTGGGGCAGCAAACAAAACTGCCACTAGCAGTTGCTTATGGACCGTATGGCATTGGTGCTTACGGTCCGTAAGCTGGTCTGGCGCCCTATTATACTTTTATTAACCGACCCTCAACTTTAACATTCCCTTATTCTTACGGTCCGTAAAGGTCACTCAGTGGCCAAAGTTTTGGCATGTTGACACAACTGGTCCTTCCACTATCATACTTTTATTAAATGACAGAATTAGTCCCTCTCGTCCAAATTATTAGGCATATTTGAGAGTGGACATGTGTCGGTATATTATCGGACACGAAAATTTTCGAGGTGTTACACATGCATTAGAGGTAGGGTTATCCACTAACCTCAAGATTTTCACAATTGCACAAAATCACCAACATGGATGATTCGGATGGTCATGAATACAAGTATGAAGTACATAATTAAACTATCTATTTTCTAAGTAACCAAGTAAGATATCACCTAGACGAGTACTTCCAACATTGCGAGATTGGAGGCTTGGTGTAGGTTTACTCCCTTTGTGACTTGGAGATTACTTAGAGACTTACAAGAACTTAAAAAAAGCATATGAACCTTAAAGTTTCTGGACTTAAACCTTAACACAAGTCCCTCAACATAAAGCTTGTTGGTAACTTGGTTTGGCGTGCAAAAGTTCCAAGAAACAAAGTAAAGATGAACATGTTTATAAAGTTTATTTAAAAACCTCACTTGGACCTCAAAAATAGTGGTATACCAACTTTGTTTACCTTGTAAACATGTGGTAATACTCCTAGAGGTTATCCAAGGAAGGAGAAGAAGAAAAATAAGAAGAAAAGTGTAAGACGGAAGACCAAACCTCACTATTTTGGTTCTTAAACTTTCTATCCAAAGTGGAAGAATTGGAAGATTAGAGAGTATTTGAGAGTGATTTAGAAGTGATGAAAATATTTAGAAGGTGTTAGGGGTTGGTATAGTGTGAAAAGTGGTTGGGGTTTTAAATGAGTTGGTTGGGAGTTCGGAGGAGGGGAATTTCATTTTTGGTCCTTGTGGTTATTTTGTGCTCAAAGCACATAGTTAAACATGTTTTTGGTTGTTTAAGTGTATGTAAGCATGTATAAATATCATATCACGTATGAATAATATTTCAAAAATATGATCTCAATGTATAGCTCAGTTTTGAATTAAAACGCGTATTCATGAAACGTTTACGTATTATGCAAGTATGATTAAACAATGATGATATAAAATATAGTTTCCATTATGATCAATTCTTGAATTACAAAGGATTGAAGATAGAATACGAATTAAAAATAAAATGAAAAAATCTTGCAAAATTCAAAACGTTACAGGTGGACCGCTAGGAATCTGGGATCCGCCTAATCAGCGTCTGAATAAGCAACCAATGAATGAGTAGCCGTTTTAACAACATGGATACCATGGTCGAGGGTTCCTTGTAATACCGGAAAATTGTTTTCATGAATGCAAAGTAAGGATCACGAGGTTCATGAAACAAGCATACTTGTTGAACCGCATAAGTAAACAAGCATACTTGATAACCAACTAGTTTAGTTTAGTTGAAACTTTTGTTTAATAATTTTTATAGGAAAATTGATTTGTTGTATCTTATCTTTGATTAAATTAATTTTCTCTCTAATTGACAATTCTTTTTTGAAGCTTTGATTCTTTAAAGATGTTCTTTCATTCTTGATCTTTGTATCTTCTAGTTTTCATCAAATTGTTGTAGCATTGATCTTTGACCTTTGAATATGACTGTGTGTAACATTTGGTGAATATTGTACTTGATACATATTGCAATTGATGAATATTGTACCATGTTGAACTTGTTAATCTTTGCACTAGTTGATTGTTGATCTTAATCAATACTTGACTAATTTAATGTCAGTTAATTAAACTTCAAAGACTTCATTATAATTCTTGAAGTATACTTGTTAAGTGTTTAGTATATGTATGTGGTATATACATATTTATTAATATAAACTTAATAATACAAGTTCTTAGTTTCAGTCATATCAAAATTAGGGGTCATTTTGTGTTTCTTAAATATTATTATGAATACTAACCGATAATCACAAGAAGCCGTGAACCGATTTTGTGGTTACCAAATATCCTATTTAGATGTAATACTAAAGGTTATCAGCTAATACTAGTATTAATATTTACTAGTATTAACATTTGGAACGATGTAATACTAGTATTAACATTTCAAAGGTATATTTAAGGTATAGTAATATCCATAAAAAAAACTTGTGAATTTACAAGTGTAATATAATACTTAATTAGTAGAAGTACTAATTTTTTTTATTTGATATTAAAACATTTGTAATAAACCTTATGGCATTACAGTGGCATTTTAGTGGTGGGATAAGGCTTAGAGACCATTAGGTTCTAGGTTCAATTCTCACAATGGGATTTTTTCCAGATTTATTGGATTTCCTCCTGAACTGATGTATATGCATTATTATGATCGGATGATTTCGTCCGTAACACGATAATACTTTAGTGGTTTGTCAATTATTCAAATTTGTCGTTAAAAAACATTTGTATGAAAGAGTGGAAAGTAGTCTCATTAACTACAATACTAGCAGAAGAAATTGCTATAATTTCTTTTGGAGGGAGGAACACGTGAGGTTCACAATTTTTTTCATGGCGGACGTATTTACATGTATATAATTATATTATTACATGTGTATATATAATACAGATATTTAATTGACACACACACATTAATATACACAAAATAGTTCGTCTCTTTCTCTCTCACGCAGTCTCTCTCTCTCTCTCTAAGGCGATTGCAGAGAACAACACTCAGTACTGTAAAAGAGAAAGAAAAGGCAAGAAACATAGAAAGAGAAAGAAGGAAAAACGACAGCCACAGTTTCAAGAATTCAAGAACTACGACAACCGATATCTCTTTTTCACTCCTTCATAGAGGTTAAATCTTTGCATTTTCTAAAAAAAAATCACCAGTTTCTGGTTTATTCCTTTTGTTAATTCCACATAACACTCGTACGCGTCTTTCTCTTTTCACCCCTAGCTAGCTTTTTGTCTTTAACTTTCTCCAACCTTAATTCTATCTCACAAACCGATCTATGTTTGTGTGTATATAGATCAATGAAGATAACAATATTGATATGGTAGTATTAGGATTTCAAGATCAGGAACCACAACACAAGAAAAGCAAAAACCCATCCTTGAATTCTATGTCACAAGATTATATCTTCAATTTCTCACATGGGTTTGAAAGACCATCTCAAGATCAACAACAACAACAAATCTTGAGGTTAGAAGATGAGGGAACCAGTGGGATTCCTTCGGTCTACGGAGCTGGGACGCTATCGGAAATGTTTAATTTTCCGACAGCAGTCCCAGCTAACGAATTGTTACAAAATCAAATGAACTACCAACAACACGCCCGTAATCTGCGTGGTCGAGATTGGTACGGTAACAGTGCTCAAGCCATGCAACTTTTTGTGATGAACCCACCACAAGAATCTCCTTTTTCACAATCTTCTTCAACTTCTTCATCAACACTTCACATGTTGTTACCGAATACTGTCCCGTCTTCGAGTCCTGCTCTTCACCATCAACAAAGCTTCGGTAGTGGATCCGGACAAGGGCAATTCGGTCCATCTACACAATTCGCATGGATACCTCCCTGTGGTACAACCCATGATGGTGGTGGTGATATTCATGGGCTTTCTTTATCATTATCTTCTAGTTTGCAACACTTGGATGCAGCTAAAGTTGAGGAGTTGAGAATTGGTGACAATCCAGCGGCTGCTTTGTATTATCTCAATCAAGGAGAAGGTGGTGGTGGAAGCGATCCGTATCGAAATATGCAATTGCAAGGAGGGGGGGTTCCGGGTCCAGCTCACCATCAGAGCACTCATGTCGGGTATGGATCATCTTCTTTAGGAGTAGTGAAAGCTTTAAGGACTTCTAGATATGTTAAGGCAGCTCAAGAATTGCTGGAAGAGTTTTGTAGTGTTGGAAGAGGTCAATTTAAAGTAAACAAGCCCGGATCGAAACACAACCCGAATCAGAATCCGAGTAGCAGCAGCGGTGGAGGTGCATCTTCTGCTTCATCTAAAGATCCCCCTTCTTTGTCCTCTACAGAAAGAATTGAACATCAAAGAAGAAAAAGCAAATTATTATCCATGCTTGATGAGGCAAGTCAATCTCTCTCTCTCTCTCTCTCTCTCTCTCTCTCTCTCTCTCTCTAAAGATAGTTCTTGGAATCAATAACTAAGCAAATATGTTAAAGTCACCAGAGCCCAAAAAGATTCCGGTGGTATGGGGTAAATAGGGTTCCCATCTTCCAGCATAAACTCAATTTTCTTGAACTTTGGTTATCATGTGGTTATCTAATGTCTACCACTCTTCTAGGGGTACATTTCATTTTAATTTGATAACAATCTTGACATGTTATCATGGAAATATTTCCCCTAATATTCAAACATGAGTAGCCAGTCTAATTAGTTCTTGTTTTTCCAAGAAAAAACATGAAGATTTAAAAATGGAAGTCTTTCATCACCCTTACAATATGTTGACGTATACTATGATTGATTTGTTCCAATGTCTTTATTTATTTAGTACACTATTACTATTATATCATCAATAGTTAATTAGTTGTGTGCTTGTGTATAAGATGTATAACTGTTGCTATTGATTATGTACTTCAACGATTGTACTGATCCAACGGTTTCTATCATATGAATTATAGGAATAGATGAACAGTATAATTTTATAAAACAAACAAAAATTTGTTGGGAAAAGTTTGTAAATATGTTGCTTGTTAGAAGCGTCATATATATGTTTTTATTAGTAAACTAACATTTAAAATGAAAACCAGGTGGATCGGAGATACAATCACTACTGTGAACAAATGCAAATGGTGGTGAATTCATTCGACTTGGTATTGGGCTTTGGTGCGGCTGTTCCATACACAGCGTTAGCACAAAAAGCTATGTCTCGTCATTTTCGATGTTTAAAGGATGCAATTGCAGCCCAATTAAAGCATAGTTATGAGTTATTGGGCGAGAAAGATGTGGGTACTTCCGGAGTGACTAAAGGAGAGACACCAAGGCTTAAATTGTTAGAGCAAAGCCTAAGACAACAAAGGGCATTCCGTCAAATGGGGATGATGGAACCCGAAGCTTGGAGACCTCAAAGAGGTTTGCCTGAACGTTCGGTTAATATTTTGAGAGCGTGGCTTTTCGAGCACTTTTTACACCCGTAAGTTTTCTTAAGTTAATTATGCATTTCAAGTTGAATCTTGGTTAAGTATAAAAATTCAGGCTTTATGAATCTTTTTACAAGAAAAAGAATTTCAAGTTAATTATGTATTTCTTTCTTATTTCAAGTTAATTATGCATTTCAAGGTAAATCTTGGTTATAAAAGCTCATGCTTTATGAATCTTTATAACAAGAAAAAGAATTTTTAAGTTAATCATGCATTTCTATCTTATTTCAAGTTAATAATGCATTTCAGGTTGAATCTTGGTTATAAAAATTCAAGCTTTATGAATCTTTATAACAAGAAAAAGAATTTCAGATGGTGGGAATTATAAAATTAGTGATGAAGTCATAGATAAGAGGTTGCTTTAAACAGTGCTAGGGATGTATGTGTGTGTTTGTTGGGTAAGCTTTTATGATTGAGAACGATTAAAGAAAAAAAGATAGAAAAAGCAGGAGTATATGTGGTTGCAGCCTCTTCTTGTCTCTCCAACGATAAAGCTGAAAAAGTGGGTCTTTAGTAATAATATGTCTTACTAATTTATCTTCCTTAAAACCTGTTATATCATTGACACCTTTCACTTACCAAAAACACCAATTTTCAATACACGTACGTTAATGATGGGGCCTAAAAGTTTTTGGAAGAGAGCAAAGTGGGAAAATGCTGCAAGAAAGAATGAGTCGTTATAATTGATTTGATGGTCAGATTTGAAGGTTTCTTTTACTAAACTTTACATCAAGATAATGACAAACACTTGTATTAAACTTATTAAAATAGTATAATAGTAATAGTATATGGTAAATAAAACAATTTTGTGCTAGAATTCCTGACAGATGATACATGCATGATCACAGAATTTAATGAGAGAGAAATCTAGCAAGAGATTGTACAAAATTGTCTCATTATGATGCAAAGTAATCAATCTATAAAGCAAAAGAAAGATGTCAATAAGTAATTAATAAACAAATGATATTTGTGTACTTAATTAGGTTAAATAGATCTAGTACATGAAATGCATTCACTTTTAAAGTCGTTCTCAGGTATCCAAGCGATGCTGATAAACACTTGTTGGCTCGACAGACTGGCCTCTCTAAAAACCAGGTTCATTCGTACTCTCTCTCTCTTTCATGCATATATACTAAAATATATCTATATATAATATAATAATACAGTCATATCTGCGTATATTGTGTTGAGCTTTCATTTTCATTAAACAAACCTCAATAATGATCATATGAAAACGAAGAAAAAGATAATATATAACCCATGAGTACTGTTTTCCATCATTTTTAAGATTTTATTGAATCTTGTAAACAAATGCTAACAATTTTGTGGGAGTTTTACTAGAATAGTGTAGATGAAACATGCTCTAATAGTCTAATTTACCCCACCTGAACACAGATGCAATAAATAGATCTGCATGTGTACATGATATACAGAAGCAGTTGTAGGTCTGCTTTCTTTATCTATAATCATTTTCTCTTTGTCATCTTTCTTTGCTACCATCCAACACCCTCACCTTCATTTATTATTTTAATACATTTTCCATCAGTATCATATATACAGTACAATTAACTCCTGTGTGTGTATATATATTTTGGTCTTATTAAGTTAACTTAAAAAAATATTTAATGTTTGTTTCACCATTATCATTATCATGCATCTAATCATAGTATTAATTTACACCGACAGCATTGGAATGTGACATACCACCCACATTTTGGTAATTAATTTTTTATTAAGCATTATGACATTGAGGTTGTAGTTGGATAGCTAAATTGTTTAATATCAACCTTAAATAACAAGCAAATCTTGATGACTCATTATCAATATTACATCCAGTTTTAATTCATAACACAAACATGAAGGCACATGCATTAAGCTATGGACCATTTAACTTCAATTTGAGTTGCTTTCAGGCAGGGTCTCCCACTCATATGTCTGTTTCATGCAAAACCCATCACTTTTTTTATAAATGTTTTTGAAAGAGACAATATTTCCTTTCCTTGAAAGCTTTGTCAAAATTACATATTTGTCTATGTTGTATAAAACACTATAAAATACAAATCAATTCAACACTTAAATGACGGGATTCTTATTACGACTAATACAGAACAAGAATTACAAAGAAAGAAAGAACAAACCACAAGTGGTTCGTATTTTCTGGTGCTTTATACAACAACTGGTATCAGAGCCACGTTGGCTCGATTCAGAAAAAAAATATTAGTGATCCTTTGATTCGTATTTTCTGGTGTTTTATACAAGAATCTATTTACATTTGTTTATTCATTTTTTGGGTAATAAATATATTTATTTTAGTGTTGTAAAAATCTATGTTATTGAAGAGATAAAGCAAGTATTAAATTGATTTTGCAATGAATGAAATAAAGATTGGTGTACTGCAATAAAACCTAAAAAAACATGCAGAGGACTGCTAACATGAATAGTATACACCACACAACTAAAGAGAAGTACCCTTGACTTTATCAGAAGGCAGAACAAAATGACAGTCTAGCACAAAGCTGGTCCCATTCATTGTGTACAGCTTTTATAATCATGATGAAATTCTACGATACCATATGTCCTCCTCCCCTTTTGATCCTCTCTCCGGCCAGTTTATAAAAGCTACTTTCATAGTCGGTAATTTTCATTTCAAATTCACAGTAAAAGTTGTTACATGCATGCAAATAAGTACTATTACTGATTTAGGATTCATATATAAAGAACACCTTAAATCAAGTACTAAATTACTGTTCCATTATAAAGATTGACAGGATGTGAAAAAGATAAAAGATTAAAAGACAATGATTTAATGCATTTTTGAAGGATGAAACTATCAAACATTCCTACTAACTTGGAACCAAGATGATTGACTTAGGAACCCACCATTAGCAATATATCTCCAAATATATTTTCGTCTCTAAATATATTTTCGAGTATATTTATTAGAGTTTTTCTTTATAAGTTTATAGAGTGTATCCCATAGGGATCTTACTCCTTCGGAATTGTTCGGATTTTCAAAATTCAGGTAGCGTTTGATTTGAACGAATAAAATGTGGAATGAAATGGATCAGGAACGAAAAGAAACATGTTTGGTTATAAGTGATAATGAAATGGAGCATTACACAAGGAATGTAACTCCTTATAAATATAACATTTTTCATACATTAGTAAAGGGTGTTTTTTTTCATTCCTTCAAGAAATTAAAATAAATAAATATATTATTACTACTAATATTAATATTAATATCAATATTTTTTTATTAATTTTTTCCATTAATATATTATTATTGTTGTTATTATTATTACTACTACTCAGACAATTATATTCTTGTCGTTTTTTATAAATTATGTTTCGTTACTTCAATTTTTTTGTCTATCAAACTGTACAAAGTAACGATTCATTGTATTCACACATATGAATAACCACATCAAAATGGAATTGAATGATCTATTTCATTCGGTTGTTCATTTCATCTTTCGTTCATTCTATTACTCCATACCAAACAGACCCTCAGAATCGGTGCCTGATTCTTGTGGCTAATGATTGGATATATTGTTCCGGTTTTTTTTTTTTAATTTAGACTTGGTGTCTGTTTCATAAAGAAAAAAAGGTGAATCATAAATTGATCAAAGTTGATAAATACAAGAAAATTTCTGAATTCTATATATGTTAATTAATTAAGAAAAATATAATGATTTGATTTTGAATTTAGAATAAAGTATTTCACTTTTTGCATTGTTTCCACAAGTATATTTAAGTGTATAATTCGGTTCATCATGCTTTTGTTGCTAGTTAAAAAAAAATAAAAATAAAGTGAGTACAGAAAAACCCTGAATTCTATGTATTTAGCATGTTAATTAAGGAAAATACAATAATATATTTGAATATAGAACAAAGCATTTCACATGTTGCATTGTTTCCATCTTTAAATTGAGTTTTAGCATGATTTGATGGTTTAATAATGGCAGATATGTACGTGTGTTTGTATGTTTTGCAGGTGTCAAATTGGTTCATAAATGCAAGGGTCAGGTTGTGGAAACCCATGGTGGAAGAAATGTACCAACAGGAGAGCAAAGAAGAAGCTGAAACTCATAACCAAGATGAACATCAAGCTAATAATAATATTGACAATAACGATGATGAAGAAGAAGAAGATGAACAACAACAAGATAAAGAAAACACTAAAAACCATAACCATCACATGATGAACATCAACTATCAAAACAAAGTAAACAGTAGCCACCCTCATCCTCCTTCTGCCACAACACAAACTTCCATGCATCCTCCACCTCTTACAACTACTCAAACATTTACCACCACCACCACAACAGAAACACATGCAAATGCAAATAGATCAAATGTTATCAACGACTCTGAAAACGACCCTTCACTCCTTGCAATCAATACACAATATTGTTTCGCAGAAAACCAAGCTGCTACTATGTCCTACTCTTACTCACCTATCTCAAACACAACCGGCGGCGTGACCACCGTGGCACCACCACCCTATGATGGTGACACATGCAGACGTAGCAGCATGCTTGGCGCTGAATACAGGACCACTACAGGAGACGATGCTGCAGCTGACATTGGGTCAACACTCATAAGATTTGGGACCACCTCTGGGGATGTGTCACTCACTTTAGGGCTACGTCATGCCGGAAACCTGCCTGAGAAGGCGTCTTTTTTCGGTTAGAGACTTTTGGGGTGGGTTCAATTTGTTAAGTTATTGATCATATTATATTTTACCTGGTGGTTGGTCTAATTATTGTTTTAATTATTTTTTAGTTGATGGTTATACCTTGAATCTCATACCTTTCTTCTTCCTTTTATTCTCTTATTTGAAGTGAAATAATCTAAAGAACAAAAAAACATATATATATAAATATATATACCTTTTCAATGTATTTATTTCCATCATATTAAGTTCTTGTATTAAGTTAATAATACCCTTTGCCTTTTTTTTAATAAATGAGACTTACAATTGAAGTGATCATGGCAAGGTGCCAAGGTGAAATAATATTATAATTTAACACACACACTTGTAATATATTGTATTTCCGTGGAGTCTATCCGCATCCTGGCCATCTTTGGGCGTTCTTAGACGGACGTGGAGAATGTGCCAACTTATATGCAGAGGGAGGAGATGCTCTCGTCCGTGAGGGCACGATCTTTGAAAACTTTCGAGAGGAGAGTTGAGAGGGAGTGTGGCCCCCATTGGAATCCATAGTAAAAGTAGGGGAATGAGACGAGTGGGCCACTCCAATGTGAAGGAGAGAGGGAGCATCCATAGCCCTAGTTAGGGATCGCCTAACAACCTTTATATTAAGGGCCTACTATAACCATGCCATCCCATCTAACATATCACTACCCCTCACACTCAAATGGTCGTTTGAATGTAAATTGAAACGGTCATTTGGTCATTCCAGTGACTATTACGTAGGCCATGTAACCAAACGGCCATCCACTGCAATCGAATGAGCGCCTGATTTTTAAAATTTGCCAGGGTTGATTTCGATAGGCATGACATCAGCCCTTATATTGAAATGGTTGTTTTTATTTTTCATTTGGTTGTCTTATCTCGACGATCGTTTAACTTTGTTGGTGACTTTGATTTTGAGTGTGAACCAAATGCATTCATCCACGTCACCTTGCTTTTGCTGAATGGTAATTCCAAAGATCTACCTTATCATTGGAAACTAATAACAGGACATTGGTTCAATAGGATCTGCTTTCGATGATCTTTGCTAAACTTCATGGGGATTTTCCGTATTTATGAATAGCATTGATGATAAAAAAAGAAGGATGCAAAAAACCAAGAATGTTGAAAAAGGTAAAGGAGAACTAGAACCCACGAGACCCGGTTGCTTGGTGTCGTTGGACTAAGTGAAACATACACACACGCAGACTAAGAAGTTACATGGCTTCCAGCTAGACCACATTGCAGTGGTGGCCAATAAAGGTATGCACCCTTGAGTCCTACGATATTTTGAAAGTTTTGAGAGGATAAGAAGAGGCGGATTTTGTTGGGTTCGTAGGCTTTGATAGTCGGCCCTATTTAATTAGGGCAACCAGCCCAAATTAGGTTTTAGCCCACTTTGTAACGCCCTGCTTTTTCGTACTTTCCATTATTGAAAAGCGTCGCTTGTATGTCTATTTTTAGAAACCTTGTGTTCTTGTAGGCGCCTTTTCATTGTAATCGTTGTAAAAATCCGAGACTTGGATCATAATAAAATTCATATTTCTTACAAATCATGTTTTACATATTCATACATGTTTATAGTTTGAAACCACTATACATATGATGCTTCATTCATGATTCTTGAAAACGTGTAATAAACTTACAAATACGTGACATACATACCTTATACGATACTTATCCACAATTCTTATACTTGATCATACTTGTTTATACTTATTCTCGTGATTAATTTACATGCAAACCCCTTATAATATGCCTTTCATGCTTAAAACACCCTAAAAACTATAAAAACAAACTTCAGGGACTGAAATTGACAAAAATCCAGAAAGTTTGGGGACTAAACCCTCTCGCGGGCCACGACCGTGTACCCATTTCCCTCTCGCGCCCCGCCAGAAGGCTTAATCCGCAGAATGTTTGCATCAGCTCATGGATTGTGCAGTTTTGTGTTTGTTGGATTGTGTTTCTTACATTGAATGCTCACCAAACCTAACCCTAATCACCTCCTATTTAACCCAACTCAATCCCACTCATTTTCCACTTTACAAACACTCTAATCTCCCTCCTAAAACTCACTAAAATCAGTTGCAAATCAGATTTCAATCAGAAAGTTCAAGACTTTCCAAGTGAGTTCTAGCTCACTCTACTTCACCTTACTACTTGTTTCTTCTTTCTTAGCACTTGGAACAACCTTAGGTATGTTTCCACAAGTTTTCTGTAACACCCCTGCCCCTCGTTATCACCAATATTGTTCGCTTTGCCCTTGATGGGTGGCCCATCCAGGAACTCACGGCTTTGTTTTTGTTTGCCCTGGTGGAGACTTCCCAGGAGGTCACCCATCCTAGTACTACTCCTACTTGAGCACGCTTAACTGTGGAGTTCTCCTCTCATCCACTAGCATTAAGCCCAAGACGCGTTGGTGATTTTAGAGGTAGGGCATTACTTATGAACCAGGAACCTCTCCTGTCCACGGACGATGTTGAGAGGTATGCCATTAGGTTTTATAATCACCCCCCCCCCCTAAGGGACTCATCGTCCTTGATGAGGTTTTGCCCCAACATGTAGGAGGTTGCCATTATCCTCGATGAGGTTTTTTTGCCCCACATTTGGGAGGTTGCCATTAGGTGTTACAATCACCCCCCCTAAGGGACTCATCGTCCTCGATGAGTTTTTGCCCCAACATCCCGAACGGCACAGGAGTGGCTCTGACACCCCGACCCGCAGCGGAATAAGAGTCGGGGCATAATTGGGTTATCACCAAAGCTCATGATGTTTACTAATATGTTTCATATTTATTAAATCGAAATTACATTTCAATATTCCAAGTCAAATTCATACAATACAAGGAAAGGAAAAATTAACTAAAACAAATCCATAATCTAAACTGGTTTATTCTTCTAAGCCGCCCTATATGTTTCTTGCTTCAACTTGATCACCTGTATCATGTGTAAAATGGGAAATTTTGGGTCAACAAAAGTTGGCGAGTGAACCTTGTTAAAAACATTTGTTATTGATTTATTATTTATATAATTTAGGAAAATTGTGCAATAATCATATATGAGCAAATGTATGTAGACATAACAATCACAAACCACCTTGCTTAAGCATGAAATAAGAATCACAATGTATAGGTTGGCAACGTCCCGTTCACGCTCATAGGTAATGGGGAACGGACGGCCTATGCAAATGTATGTGAGATCAAGGCTCAATCAAACGGAGCCGATCTTATGTTGGCAACGCCTGGTTCACGCTCATAATTAATGGGGAACAGCTCACGCTCATAGGTAATGGGGAGCGGCGGCCTATGAAATGTATGTACTGAAATGGTAAATTTAATCTAAACTTCAACCACACAAACAACGGATACATATTGAATACACATGATCATGAATATGAAGGATGCACAAGTGTTTAATTAAATTAAATAAATAGCGACACATGATACACCCCAAAATGTGATTAAAACCGGGAATTGGTAGAGATTCACTCACATTGGGTGCGTTTGTTTGAAGATGTTGAATGCGCACGAGTTTAGGGGATTGATCGACGAGAGATAACTAACCAAATAAATAACGAAGAGGTACGGTAAGTATGTGGATTTTATTAACTATTTTAATAAGATTTTTTGGTATAATTTTGTAAGTTTAAGGCTACTTTCTAACTTTGAAAATGTTATTTTTAAGTATTTTTAATTGATTTTTAAATTAAATAAATAAATAAAAATAAATAAAAAAAATGTTGACTTTGACCGTTGACCGAGACCGTTGACCGTTGACCGGTTCGGTCGGTTATATTGTTGCACTGGGCGAGGTTCGAACCGGTGACCTCCCGTACGCGTGCACGCAGCTCTACCAACTGAGCTACGTGTCTAACCCGAAATAATTCTGTTTTTAATTATACTTATATACTATTTAATTTAATCCGAAAATTATTTATTTTTAAAAAGATTTTAAACGTATCGGACCGGTGCTGACCACAGGTCTCGAACCCGGGACCTGTGGGTTAGCGTACACACAGTCCACCGCTGGACTGTGTGTCTCACCTGGTTATTAACTCGGTTTTTATTCTACTTAACATGGACTGTGAGTCAACCCGGTTCAGTTAAAAAGCCAAATTTTTATTTCGAGCGAGTAAAGCTGGGACAGGATTCGAACTCGCGTCGCAGGTGTTATGTGTGCACACAGTCCACCGCTGGACTGTGTGTCTAACCCGTTTATAAAACCGATTTTAATTAATCTTATGATACAACCGACTTCGTCTTCTTCGTTAGATTTTACCCAGAAAAATAAGGTCCGACTGTTTGGTCTGGTTTATGCCTTATCTGGTTTTTAAACTTTATAAGTAACTTAAAGGTAACGAATGGAAAGGGTTTGGGGGAAAAAGATATACCGATCAGCGTTGTTCATAGAATTCCGGCAGAGTCCGTCGGTTCTGAAAGTGTACTCCGGCTGTCGATATCAATTAACAAAATCTGTTCGATTATTACGAAGTTGAGATACTTAATTAAAGTTTAATAGGAGTTGGAAAGATCATACCAGCTCTCAGTGGGATTTCGAAAGTTTCAGAAAATTTCCGGCGAAGGTGGGGATTTCGACGAGCGTTGACTGGGATTGCTTCTGATGGTGGAGTTGTGTTAGTGACAGATTATTCGAATGATTGAAACAGAAAGGTTGAAAGAATTACCGTGTGGATGTGAGTCTCGGTTTTCCGGCAACTTACAGTTTTTTTCCGGCGATTGAATTTTTGTCGAGAAACGGTGCAATTTGTGAGCGAAAAGGTTTCCGGTGAATTGTGGGTGAATTTATAGGGTAGTATCGAGATGTATGGGGTCTGAATTCGGTCTTAATTCGAAGTCAGCCGTTCTCCGGCGGTTATGACTGATGTCGCGGGTTCAGACGTCGGTTATAACCGTCGTTAGAGTTAATTCTTCGGTTATTTTGGACGGAAACGTAAATTATCGGCGAAGTCGTCGAGATTTCCGACGACTGCTATTTGGGCGCGATTTTGACTGAATTTGACTTCCGCGCTTTATTATTTGAATTAATTGATTCATTATGTCATCAGAAAATCAAAGTGGCGGAGCGGTTGATGGTGTGAAGGTTAAGTCTTTGGGGATTTCCGCTGACCCGGGTTCGACTCCCGGCAGCCGGTTTTCCTTTTTAATTAATTTATTTTTATATTTTTACAATTATAATTTATATCTTCTAATTTGTTGATTAATTATGAATCGTTTAAAATTAAAATAAGCCATAAATGAACAACAAAAATTTAAAACTGATTGTTCGGTTATTAAACGAAGCGGGTTTTGAAAACCCGTTTTTCGACAAATGTTACATTTTCCATGGAAAACCAAGGCTTAAACATCACCATACAAGGCTTCAAAGTGGCACAAACTTTCTGTTTTAAATGTAAACTTTGTTAAACTACTTGAACTTGAGGCATCTCATACACATTCCTATGTACTTATGCTCATAATCAAAACTATGGTTAGTTAGTCTTAAAAACAAGGTTGTGACATCTAAATCCAGAGGTTTAATCCTCACAAACATTCTTTTTTAATAAGGTTTTAACCTACAAGTGATACACGAGCCCTACACTTGAAGTTGTATGATTATTTGGATAGCTTGGGCTATCCTGCTTACAAATCCACACATCACTTGATGTTTTCTTAGCTAGAAAGTATGTACTTTCATTTCCATATTTCATGACCATCCTTGTTGCTTTAGTGGTAACTTGTGCATTAGTGAAAATACAAAGAGGTCCTAAATGGATGGTTAAACCTCCTACCTCATGCTTGAATTACATGAATCCAAAAGAGGTTTTAAATGGATGGTTTAATCCTCCTACCTCATGCTTGACTTATATAAATATCTATACAATATAATCTAGATAATATCTAAGTAACTAAACTTTGATAGCCTAATGGTTATTTGTCAAAAGTGAAGTTACATCATCTAAAACCATGATGCTTGTTACGATTCTAATGGGCATTGTGACCCATGAAAACATTCAAACTCTTTCGAGTTTCATAGTGTCAAGAACAAGTATTATGTGTGCTAGATGATTACTTTCCATATGTTATTTTCTTGTACTTTTCATTCCAAATTCCTAATCCTCCGTTATCATCCAAAAACTCATACGCCTACATTCCCTTGTGTAGGATAACTCGGCGATCCAATCACCTACCAAACTCTTCACGGTATTTACAAGGAAAGCTTGCAAAACCGTGAGTATACTCGATCCCATTTTCCATTTATACACTTTGGGTGCATCATGTACACTATTACAAATCACAATTAAACTCGTTAACTCACTTACTCTATCCGTTAATAACATGATTCTTGTTTTTATTCTTATTATCACATGCTATGTTAGACTTGTGTTATATGCTCATTAACTTTGCTAGCCTACCTTTACAAATATAGCGCTATAGGAGTAACGCACCGCCCGTATTCTTGTGGTATTGTTAAGTAAACTATTTTACACCCTTTCGTTTCGACGATGTTGGGTAATCACGATTGCGTTAGACTTTGGATTGACAAATATTGAACACATGTTAGTATGTTAATAACATTTATAAGCAATGTTACCATGTTGGATATGAAACAACTTTATCACTATTATGCTATGTATCAAACTTGTATGCTCGCCAACTTTTTGTTGATATATATTATTTTAATACATGTTGCAGGAAACTAGTCGATTCCCGTCGAAAAATGTTATTTAGGTAGATTAGATACACACCTAGATTTAAATTGTTGTATTTGGACTCATGTTGTTATGTTATTTGTAATTGTTGTATTTCCTTTTCGAGACAATGTATTATCATTTTAGTATCCATAAATTTTGAATCATTAAATATTGTCACAAATAGTGTTATGAAGTCTCTTGCAATTAGTTTTCGTCTCGCCCTGATGTTTCCGCCATCGGTTGGGTGTGACACACTTAGTTAACTTGTTGACTAAGGAGTTAACGCTAATCTTGTTCTATATATACCTATGATATAGTTGTAGTCTGTGTCATTTTGTAAACAGTTGTGAGCTTCTAATAAAAATGAAACCCTAGTTGCAAACTATGGACATAGGTCACCTTGACCGAACCACGTAAATTCTTGTGTTCTTTATTTTTTACTAGTGTGCATGTGTGTATGTTTCGTTTCCACTTTAGCTTACTCTGATCCGATACCTCAGTAAACGGTCGTTTGCTCTAAATGTAACAGCCATTGTAATTGTAAGAAAGCTGAAAGCAATCCTTATCTAAACAACTGTCTTACACCTGTTAGTAGATGATGTCAGCCCAGTCTTCCTAACGGCGGTTTCATATGTTTTCAAATAGCCGTTTGAAAGCGGTTGAGAGATTAGAAAATAAACACCTTGTGTATGGCACCCCGTATATATATTATTGATATCCTTATAAGTCTTACTTTCATTTTAAAATCTATTATGAATTAGTCAAATTAAGTTATCTTGGTTCAATAGTTTAATTACCATCTCTTAAAATGGAATTTCTCCATTAATACAGAAGAAAAGAAGCTCAACTGCCATAAGGTTTCGAAATGAAAACACAAACTTTATGCTATATTTATATTTTTTGGACAGTATGTAGTCACCACACTCTTGTAATTTTTTATATTTTTTTAACGGTGTACGGTTATGATGTCGATAACCGAGCTAGTACTTAGTATGTTAGTATCACCAAGTTAATATTAAAATCCTCCTTGCTTGGATTTAAACCCAAGACCTTCAAAATAAGCAAAACTTCATACCTCCTCCTTAACCACTAGACCAATAAATTATTGGTACACTCTTGTAATTAAAACTCGTATGTAGTTTTGTAGATGAGAAAATTAATATGTCGTACTATTCTGACAATAGACATGGAGGATCAGCAATTAAATTTTGCAACTACATGCTGAATTCTATATAATCATTAACATTAATTTTAGAACAAATTTGGTCAAGAACTGTTGGAAAACATTTTAGGAGAAGATCCATCAAATAAGACAAAAACACTAAAAAAACTATATCATTGAAAGCAAAATGAGGAATCTTGGACATGCTATCAATGCTGTTAAAACGTCATAACATGAAGGGATGTTACTTAAAACCAGTGGAAATCAAATAGGAATTTCACCGTCAAGTATCATGACTTGCCTGTTGTTACCTTGACTGAAAGGGAAAGTTCCAGCAAAATGTCATATTCGCTTTGCTTATTAATGGAGGCATGTAGTAGCATTTTATATAAAGATTTTGGATTATATATATACACTGATATCTTACCTAATAAATAATTAGGATATCTAGGTGTGACTTTCTTACCAGCCATCTAATTAAGAATTTAGAGACAAAAGATTTTCAGGCTCGGTTGGGTATGGCTCCGACTATTCCGGAAGCTCGCCAATTACTTAACCATAGACATATCTTAGTCAATGGTCGTATAGTAGATATATATAGGGTAAGGTTCATGCGATAATCACCTTTATTGTGAGAACCACGAGAACCACCTTTATTGCAAAATAAAATCTAAAAAAATAAAAAAAGCACTCAATTTTTTTATTTTTTTAATATTTTTAAATAAAAATCGTTATATTTCGTTACCAAAAAAAAACTTGTTTTTTTCGAGTAACAGTTATCCATGCACATGTGCATATGTATCATAACTTCGACAAATTCAGTAATACGTTATCACTAGTAGACAATTGCACTTTAATTTACAATACCATCCATAATACACTCAATTTTACATTAAATGCACATGTGCATCTTTATGTATAACAATTATATACCGTTTTTGGTACAAAAAGTTTGTGATTTTGAATGATAAAGTAGGCTCATATATATGTTTTTTGGTTAGTTATATCCAGTGGTTGATGTGTTCATTATAGTTGTCACTTTAGGATGTAATATGTTGATTGGATGGTATAAACGGTGTTGATATACATGTAATAAAGTGAAAATATTGGTATTGGTATTGTATTATAGATGGTAGGAGGTAATGGAAGTGTATTATGGATGGTATGATAGATGAAAGAGAAAGTGTATTTAAAGTAGTGTACCAAAACACCTTATTTCATGTTGATACATATAGATGCACATGTGCATTTCTTATATTGGTAACGTAAAAAGTAGTGTATTACACATGGTAGTGTAAATGAAAGTATAATTGTCTAATGTTTGTAATGTATTACGGAATTTGTCAAAGAAATTATGAAAATGTACATGTGCATGGTAGTGTATTATGGATGGTATGATAGATGAAAGAAAAATGTATTCAAATTAGTTTACCAAACACCTTATTTCATGTTGATATATATAGATACACATGTGCATTGCTAATATTGGTAACGTAAAAAGTAGTGTGTT
Organism: Scalesia atractyloides; assembly: GCA_947069175.1. Lineage (NCBI taxonomy): Eukaryota > Viridiplantae > Streptophyta > Magnoliopsida > Asterales > Asteraceae > Scalesia > Scalesia atractyloides. Next base: position 22,413,978 of record CAMTDV010000014.1, on the reverse strand, counting down.
ACACATGGTAGTGTAAATGAAAGTACAATTGTCTAATGTTCGTAATGTATTATGGAATTTGTCAAAGAAATGATGAAAATGCACATGTGCATGGATAGTCGGTACTCAAAATTTTTTTTTTTAAATTGGCTTATGTTATTAGTAACACCGTTCGCTTTTGATACCTTTGGCGCTCTCGCCCCTGATGCCGTGCGCTTCCTCAAGCGGGTTCAGCAGGTGGTAAGTAGTAACACCGCGCACGTTAAGGGGCAAAATTATGTGTTTAGCAGTGTAGGGTTTGTTATTCAGAATGGGGTAGCGGCGCAGCTTGTTGCCCGCCTACCTGTCATTAGTCTGTATCGTCTTTATGTCTTTATGTGGTACCGTTAATAAAATGGTTTAATAACATAAGCCAATTTGCTTAATAAACGAACACGAAGACAAAATTTCGTTCGGTTAGCTTAACGAACGAACACGAACACAAGATTCGTTCGTTCGACTGCGTTCATGAACGTTCGGTAATATGTTCGGTTACGTTCGTTCATGTTCGTTCGTTTACGTTCGTTCGTTCGTATTCGTTTGATTATATTAAAAAAATAATAAGTAATAAACATTTTATCTAAACATATTGAAAACTTGAAACCCTATTTTTTTATAAGTTAGCTAAAATTTGGACATTCAAATATATTTTTAAGATAATTATGTCTAAGTTAAACTTTCAATAATTATGTCTAAGTTAGTTAAACTTGATTCTTCATTTGATAGTTGTGGTAGACTTCTTGTGTTTTAATTAATCATTTGATGGTTGTATTTAACTACTTATGTCCAATGATTAAAGATAACAATGTTTTATTTTTTATTTTCAAGTTAAATGTTCCTTTACATTCATTTTTATTTGCTTGCGTTCGTTTGTGTTCGAGACCCGTGTTCATGAACTGTTCGTGAACAATTGAATTTCCTTAACGAACGAACACGAACATAAACTTATGTTCGGTATGCGTTCGTGAACAGCTCACGAACTTGTTAATTTCCTTAACGAACGAACATGAACATGGCCTTGTTCGTGTTCGTTTACAGCCCTAATTATATAGAGTAAATTCCTTTTTGAGTCTCTGTATTTTGATGGTTTTAACTATCTTAAAATTAAAATTTTAACCCTGTGAGGACCTAGTTGGTTAAATTTGTAACCATTTGAGTCCATTTTTTTACTCTGTTAACCAACTTAGTTAAGTATAGGGTCATTTTAGTCATTTTAAACCTAGTTCCAACCCTTTAACGCATAAAATGCTAACAAAATAATACACCCATTTTATTTATTTTATATATAATACACACACTCATACACTCAAACATGTTCTCTTTCTATCTCTCTCGCTCTCTCTCTCTCTCTCTTCTCTACATTTTCTCTCATCCTTCATCTCCACCATCTCACCACCACCGTTTCCCCTGCACCATCAACCACCACAACCCACCCCATCACCATCAACAATATCATGTATCCGGAATTAGAAAAATAACGGAAACAGAACTGGTGATTTACCTTAAACGCAAATCGATGAGATTATTGAGTCGTGTACAGTTGTGAAGTGGTCAATTATTACGCTTTGTATCACCAGACTTCTTTACAGCGAATCAGAGTAGTGGTTGGAGAAATTAGAGGTGAGAGTGGTGGAGGTGCGAACGATAGTGGTTGTGGTTGGAAGTTGCATAGGATTGGAGGTGGCCCTCAGATCTAAAATGGGGTCGGATCTAAGGGGTACGTGGCGATAGTGGTTGCAGAAATCGGATGTGGGATTTGTGGTGGTTGCAAAATCGGAGATGGTTGCGAGTTGAAGTTGTGGCGTCGATGGCTTAATATGAGGTTGGAGGAGGTGGCCAAATGAGTTTTTGGGGAAACAGATGAATGGCGGAGGATTGGAAAGAGAGGGAGAGAGAGAGAGAGAAAGAAGATGAGCTTGGTTTAGGGAAGGAGATGTAGGGTGGATGATTAAAGTGGGTACATTTTGTTTTATTAAATGGGGGCATTTTAGTCATTTGACAAGAGTTAACAGAATAATTCTCACGGAGTTAAAAAATTGGACGCAAACAATTATAGATTAACCAACTTGGTATTCAAAGGGTTAAAAATATTAAGTTTTCACTCGGGTAGTTAAAACCATCAAAACATAGGGACTCAAAAAAAAGAATTTACTTTATTATATATTACAGAGTTACATGATGTTATAATGACTCATGTTATGCTCTTGTGAGTTATAATAGGACATTCATATATTAATAGGTCATATTGGGTCTTAAGAATCACGATAACTCTTTTAGGAGCTTGATGGCCCAAAATGGGTGATATTAGGCCGGTTAGATTGTGTCGTAACTAGTCATATTATGCGGTAAGAGTTATACTTTTCCATACATATCTTAATGGTCATGTTGGTTCGTAAGAGTTATACTTTTCCATACACGTCTTAAGGGTTAGGGATGTGTTGATACTCTCTCCAACTTTCCAATGATGTATACTTTTTCGGTATGGAATAGAAGCTTTTACATATGGTTATTCTAAGCGTTACGCTGCTGAAGTTTCTACCGAATTAGATTTATCTTATCCAAACTTCCGTCTAAATGCTCAGGACGCAACGGTCCATGTTCTAACAATCCCTCTATCCATCCAAGTATTGAACTGTCTAAACGGTTTCGGGCCAAAGTTTTCAATAAAAGAATTAAAATTTGAGGCGCAAGCATTATTAAATATAGAGTTTCTTCTCTCATCCGGGCTCCGAACCGCGTTAAAATCCCCCATAATTACCCACCAACCCGTGAAACACCCAAAACCGCACAGATGTTATCCCAGAGAATTTTTCTAAGGACTTTTGCGGTGTGTCAACATTAAGAATATTAATCTGTTTATTACTCCCCTTTAAAACCCCTTATAATTGTAAAATAATTATGTTTCATGGAATCATGTAACTTAAATGCTCACCACACTTCTTAGTCTCTCAATGGATGGAACATGATCCATCTCGATTCTACTTGACCCCAAAACTTCTCGAACTCAACACCTGAAACATCCCTAAACTGAGTTTCTTGCATGGCTATAAAATCAATCTTGTTCTCTTTCTTCAACTCTTTGACCCACCCGGCTTTATCACCCACCCTTATACATCTTATATTAACTAATAATAAATTCATTTGTTAACTTTTTGAATTCCTTCTTCCAAGATCACTTTTCTAATCAGATGGTCATGATTTTGAAGATTGGCTCCCACTAAACCCCCTGGAGGATATTAACCGTGTCTCCTTATTCAGATCTATATGCACCTCGCTATCATACAAATTAATATTATTTGAATCTGGAACCTGTGATGTTGTATCCACCACCTCGTCCTCTCCTGATCCCGACAATACCTCATAAAAGCTGTTAGAAGGCCCGTTCTTATCATACACCTCATCGTGACCATCTTTGTAATTTTCTGATGAATCTTCCTTATAGTATTCCAATAATTTCATAAAGATCAAAAATATCATCAGACCTAATTCTTTTCTTGGGCCGAATAAGCCCAATTTCTTCCGATTTGTTGATAATTTCCTTGTTGGGTTTGACTCCCTAATTGACTTTTTCCTCCATACCAAACCAACTATCACATGTACCCTTAAACATATTATGCCTCGGAACTTGAACCTCTTGATTAATATCCTTGTCGTAAAAACATGGAAATTTAGGTGGCGCCAACTCCTTTTCCCGAACGTATCCGTTACCCTCTACATTGTTGTCGATTATCGGAGTCTCGACTTCGCCGCCCTCTCTTGGCTCTAGCGGAACCACCCCTGTGCTATCTCTGATCTCCGGTGAGTTGAGATCATTATCTTTTACATGCATATGTTACCTTTCTCTAATAGCAGCTCCCACCCCTATTCCGTGTTCGATTGCTTTCCTTGATCTTTAATAAAATCAGGATACCAACCGTCTCTCTCTCCCCCCACCAAATCCTGAATTCTTTTTTTTTCAAATAACAACTACTTCTTATTCAGTCCTCCTAGCATTGTCCATTATAATCCCCACACAGTCAAACATCAGTTTATTGTCCTCCGGTTGAATCTAGGAGGCGTGTATAACCTTGTCGAATGCTCTCCCTATGGAATCGAATACTTCGTTTTCGCCTAGTGTAGAGGGACCCCATGTATATTTAGCCACACTATTCTCTCGAAAGCTAGTGCTTGTCCTTTCCTAAGTTCCAGGTCATGAAACCAACCGAACTCGTCTGCCTCCAAGCTGGATTCGAAGACCATTAAAACGTTTCATGCCGCCCAAGTATTTGATAACCATGTTCATGTACCCCGCTTCCTTTGCTAAAACATATAACTTTCTTAAAGTCCACAGATCTTTCGCCGTTACGACGACGGCTCTATCATGGAGTTCATGAAAAGCCTCGACGAAATCAGAAACCACAACTTCTTTTACACTAACCAGGTTCTGTTGTGTTCCGGATACCGCCTACGCATATGTTTACAGTCCGATACAAACGTTCGGAACCTCCATTAGTTCATGACAGTATGCTCCTTATTCCTATGAGTCTTCTCTTTTTCAATGGAGCTAGAGTTACCAGTGTCACCATTACGCAAACCTCACCACGTGAAATGAGCAGCTTGTAATTGCCCATCCAAAAATCCTTCATCCTTTTTTCCATTTCCAACGGATCATCGACATCTATGAAGCTCGCGAATCTGAACCGGTACCCTCTTCTGTCTCTTTTTCTCGCAATGTAAACCCCGAATACAACGAGCGCTTCTGCGACATCCTTTGAGCTGCATCTTTCCGGCATTCTTGACACGAAAAACTTCATAATAATTGTGCCTTCCTTCTGAACCTCGTTGGCTCTTCTTGAGTCTGCTCCAAAATCTTCATTTTCAGTCTGTCTCCTTGGTGTCTGCCGCTCCATTGGAAAATGGGTATAGTGTATCTCTACTTCGTTCCGCCCCTAGCAATCAGTGAACTAGTCGACAACGTTGATCGAAAAGATTCTCATGGAGAATTTTTTAGCGTGCATGGATGCAGTTGATTTGGTTTTTTTGAATATTAGGCTAATTTTTTTAATTTTGTTAAGAACTTTTAATTAGGGTTGGCATATCGTCGTGTCAACCCGACCTGTTAAGACCCGAACACGATAAGACAGGAACCTGTAACAGGTAAACACGACACGAAATTTTATCATGTCAGATTTTCCAAACACGAGCACGAACCTGATAATAAACAGGTTACCTGAAACGATCTGTTAAGACACGAAAAAGTTACTAGTGTATCATACAACCTGTTAAGACACGAACACGACCTGTTACTACATATCTAATATTTAGCCATTAACAGTTCTTAACATGTATTGTATAATGGTCTTAAGTCTTAACAGGTCATATTAAGACACGAACACGACCTGTTAAGACACTAACACGAAATAGGTAAACACGAACACGACACGAAATTAAACTGATCTTAACGTGTCGACCTGTTATAGACATGAAACCTGTTAAGATTAAACACGAAACTTGTTAACTTCGTGTAGGTTTTTGTCGTATTATCATGTTCGTGTCAGAATTGTAAATCTTACTTTTAATGCACTAGCCTTGGACTTTAATTTTCCTTGTACGATCGATGCATGCCTAAGCGTAAAATCGGTAATAGTCTTGTGGTTGAAGTTTGGACACACTACTGGCGGGTCGACCATTGGGCTTCAGGACGTGACGTATCGACCGTTGGGCTTTATGACGTTTGATTATAAATGAACATGTAATTATCTTAAAGTGGCATTTTACCAATATCATTAAATTTATAACATCATCAAAACATCTAATTTGCAATAGGCATATATGCACCAACAGATGCTTTATAATATATGTAATGTTACATATATGCCAAAAATGCATAGTTCATGTAAACATTCACAAATCATGACTAATATCTCTACATACTTCAAGCTTTGATCCAACCATCAAGTAGTCTTAAGTATGTGCCCAATATACACACCAGGAATTAAGATAATACAAGTAAAATGCATGCAAAGCTTTATTTGTTATTTTGGTATGTAAGGGGCAAGCACCATACCACTAGACAACTGAGGTGACTAAATGTATGCTAAGCAACAACCTCAAATTAAAGACTGGACGCCTAAATATTCAATATATTCCCCAATAACAAAAGAATTTTGTGTTAGTTAGAAGCATGCTAAGCTATCCTAATGACATTATAGTCTCACAATTGTTAAGGATAAATTTGATTTTTGGACAATTGTAACATAAGAGCTAGCGTAGATATTGTCATATTGCGCATAAGCTATATGATGTTGTAGATAATAGTTAATAACTTAATATATTGGCAATGGTTATGAAGTTTTATGAGGTTTTAAGATTATAATAAACTACATCAAATAAAAGGGTATAAAAATGGGTCCGTTGAATAAAGGTGGTCAAGTGGAGCCGTGGAGGGAACATAAGTATAAAGTGATGATAAAAAGTCAAAAAATATAGATATTTTAAAGGAGGGATGCATTGTCTTCTTCACTTCACCTATATTCATATGATATAGCATATTAAGGTACAAAATATGTTATTTGATGTGGTATTCTTTTTGTTGTAAAACTCAAAAACTAAAACACCCTTCTCATCACCTTATGGACCAACAAGTCATACCCTGATCATCATCATAAACCAACACCCGTCACGTCACCGTCTCCTCTCTTCCCCTTTGTTGCTCGGGTCTCGGTATCATAAATCAAAAACCCCAAATCAATCACCCTCAGACCTTGAATCAACATCTCTAAACCTTACATTACACCAACAAACAACCAAATGAAATAATCAAAACATCACCATTATAATTATGAGGATAATTTAAAATGAACCATAATAACAATATCAAAATAGGGGCAATTTCATATATTCGTCTCTAAAGTTGTAAAGTATATAATTTCTCAATTCACATATTAGAAGAGCGTTATATATTATATATCTTAATATAAAATTTTAGAAGTTTAAAGAAAATATACAAAATCCCCCCAAACCTCCAAAAGTTATACACAACAAATAAAACACGCTTTAACACAAAAACAACTAAACAATGTCTCTTTCTTTGTGGGCCTGGCCCAATATCACAGTCACTGTATAACAAATAATATAACAAAAGCCATGGATCTATCCATCCGATAAGTCACTAGTCACCGTACCATTCACCTCCTTATGTTTCCTCACTAATGGGATATTTATTTAAAATATATAAAATTCAAAATCATATAATTTTATATTTTTTGTTTTATTAACAAATCGTAATGAACTTACAAACTGTGTTAGTTTATGCATAACAGATAATAACAAACAAACTATTATATCACTTATAATCTCACACATATATGTTGTTAATTTGTGTTCATTAGATGAATGTAACCATTTCTTTATTTTCCGCTCATCTGAGAAAAAAAAAAAAGATCGTTTTTCTTTCTTCAACAATTTCTGATCTCTAGTGGACAGACGCTCATTTAGCATAACACGTGTCTACATATTAGAATAATCGTCACATGGTGTGATTTTTATCTACCCAATGCCCACACTCCCATACCCCAGGTGTGGTCCGGTAAAGTTACTTGCATAATTTCTCATAATGTGTTGGAATATATTTTTATTCAATTTATTTATTTTTATTTTTTTAAGAAAAATGATGTAAAGAAGAAAAAGAAAGAATAATAGAGGTATGGGTTAGGACCACATAGATAAGGATGCGCATGCATTTGCAAATTGCAGCCCAGACATCCATTATCATGTGTCACAAACTGGACCATGTTCCATGTTGGTCATATGTTTAGATCCCATGTCTCAAATTTATAAAGTATATACATACATACATATAAGTTACATATACGATATACGATTATTAAAAACGTCGATTAGTAACATCCCAATTCTTAAAACACAAATCCATAACGAATCCACGATACATCCGAGCGGCAAACAAGTTAATCCAACGGCTGCGAGTTGCTTTGTTCCGTGTACGGTCTAACAAACGTCCTACGCCACCAAACCTCGAATGCTTTTTGAAGATTCGGGCAGTTATCACCCGCTTTCAAGAAACTACTCAACCACCCGAGCATAACAACTGCTGATCCTCGAGTGGGAGTGTTAATATAGTCCTCCCGATACCTTCCTCCACTACCTTTCGATCAAACGACTTGCACCCGTGTTGTAGCCAGCTGTAATCGTCGATCAAAGGCTGTAACCAGGTCTTTAACAACAAATGACGGGTGTCTTTACTCGATAAAATTTCGCCTCTTCCTATCCCAACAAATAACCTTGCGGTTATACAGCTAATGTGGTGGCGGTTCACTATTGGAACACGAGGGTGCAGCCCGGCCAGTTCTTGCTGGCTAGCCCACATGACTGCATACTCGTCGGCCGCGTGTCGATCGGCTAATATATCAAGTAACCATGAAAGGTTATCGGCTTCTAAAACCATTTGTTTGACCACAGGATCTTTGACCTCAATTGGTTGTTGTGTAAATTCGGTTGGGCCACTTGTCGGAACAAAACCAACAACGAACCCAAACAGGTTGTACACGAGGCGTAAATGGTGTCATTACATATGTCAACCGAGGTCAACGAGCTCACGTTTGGGCCAGACTTGTTATTATTTTCTCTTAAGAGTTTTAAGACGATTGATTTCATTTCGCGGCGTCCTTTTTCTTCGTTGCTTTTGAGGACAAGTTGGAGGACATGAGAGAGGGTGTCTTTAGCGGGTTTGGAAACGTCGGAAGCGACCCGTTTTAGAATCGGGCTGACCCTGATTCCTTCGCTTTGAAGACGTAAAACAGAGGACACGACCCGTTCTCTTCCTCTCCTACCCACGGGACCGCCTCCAGAAAATCTAAGCATGATTCCATGCATGTCTTGAACCCGAGTTGCTCTGCAACCTACAATTAGTTTTCAATAAACATGTAAAATCTTGATTATTAACATGTCCACATGTTATCGAACTGTGATAATAATTATACAAATTATGTGTCAATCTGCACCACCAGCCAAATCCCCCCCCCCCCCCCCCCCCCCCCCCAAGCTTGCATTATACATAAATACTCAACAAGAAGCATATCGTCATCTTCGTGGAGAGCATATGTGTATATAATATACATACATAAACTGATAAACGGGGGTAGTAAAATCCAAAAGAAAATCGTTTTTAGATTCCTTTTGTGACCCGTTAACTCTTTATCAAGATCGTCTTAAAATTCCTTTTGTGACTTGTGCACTCTTTATCGGGATAGAGATTTGTAATAATATCATTGTAACACAAAGAAAGTAGATATTGTCATCAGATAGGACATCTTTAACGGTATTAATCACAAGTCAACCAACTCTCATCTTGCCAACACTTCAATTAATTGCAGAAAGCCAGAAACACATTGGTCAAACTTAATAAAGACTAATAATATCTTCCCCATCATCTTCACTCACAAACAGTGCAGGCAGATGGTATGCAAGTAAGCTACATTATCAGTCAGACCACAAACCGTTTAATAAAATTAAATATCATCAAAGTTCACTACACACTTGACTTTTGAAGGATTCAAACTAAGTTAATTGGTTGTACTCAAAGGTCACATACAATCTATGCAGTTATAGCGGTCCAAAACGAATAGCAGTCAAGGTCCGCTATCAGGGGCGGACCTAGTTATACGCAGGGGCAACCCCCGCTACGGCTTGACGCTTCGGCGGTAGTGTAAATTTGTAAAATTTTTTTACGTTTTTTCGATTTCGTTACGGCTTTTTTATAAAACGTTACGGCTTGGCGGATTTTCTAATCCGCCACTGTCCGCTATATGATATATAGGTTATAGCGGTGGCATAGCGGTGATATAGCGGTAATTTTTATACCATGCATATTTATATTTATTTATTATATATATATATATAACATCTTTGAAAAATATTAATAGTAATATCAAAATTCATAGTACTATCATTCCATTATCAAAAACCTGTTGCAAATCTAACATAATAGTATTGATATTAATTTAAGAATTAACACAATCAAACACCTACCTGCATTACTGTGTTGCCTCATTATACTGCGTTACTGCTATAGCGGTATATAGGTTTCCATATAGCGGCCAAATAGCGGTGATATAGCGGTATTTAGCGCCGCTAATAGCGGAACCGCTATAGCCCACCGCTATATGGACTGCTACACACCCTGAGGTCCGCTAACCGCTATGGCACCGCTATTGACTGCTTAGCATACAATCCTCTATTCGTACATGATACAACGTGATTATAAGAACTAAAAGATAGATAAAAACCTCATATTTGAGTAATTTACGATTATCGCAACTTCAAGTAACACAAGCATATCCAAACACCATCTACCTCACAACTTTTCTATTTTAATACATTCAGTCAACTGATTTTGATCATTCAATTATCACATAATCACTTTCAAAACACAAATCTAAACGCCTCTAAATCGACTTAAACTGAGATCAAACTGCATTTGAATATGGATTTGCAATTATAAGCAATGATCAAGAACAAATTAATTACCTTAAGAATACGAAGCACCCGCGAAACACTTTGCTTGATCAACCTCTGCTTCAAATCCTTACAATACATCAACCCAACAGTCTCAACATACGTTTCGACATCCTCACACTCATCAATCTCAATACAATGAAACGTCGGATGTTGCGCCAACAACTTCTGAGCGAAAAAAGTACTATTCTCTTCAACAACACTTTTATGAACACTCAACTTCACAATAAACCCTTGTTTACCAAACAACACAACTTTCAAATCCCCTGTTCCAGCTTCACCAAACTCAATAGACACCTTTCTTGGCAAGTTTTCAGTGGTCTGTGGCTTTACAGCTGTTGTTCTATCAGCTGGACCGAGAACCGGTTGTTGTTCGAACCCGAAACCGGGCCCGTTTTTCTTTGATCAGTGACAACAGTTTCTGACTTTGATGATGCACGTGATGATGATTTCTTGTCAAGTTCTTGTGAGTGTTTTTTGTGGTCAGAAGGGGGTTTGGTAGGTGGGGATGATGATGATCTTGGTTTGTTTAAAGGGTGTTGTGTTTTTAGGGTTTTTTGAAACATAACAGGTGAAGGACAACACCAAAATCCTTCAGGGGTTACTGCAATTGGTACATTTCTGATCTTTGTTTGCCCTTGTTCAACCTTTTTAACCCTAATTTCTGCCATTTTATGAATCTTGAGACCTTAATTAATCCAAAATGATTAGAATCCACAAAAGTTTACGAGAAATTTTCAGCATTTCAAGACACTGAATGCAAATTAACCTAAAAAGATAGGAACCCACAAAAAAGTTCTAAGAAATTTACAAGATTTCAAGAAACAGTATGCAAATTAACCCAAAAAGATAAGAACCACAAAGGATTCAGAAATTTACAACATTTCAAGAAACTGAATGCAAATTAACCCAAAAAGATAAGAACCCACAAAAAATTTTCAAGAAATTTACAAGATTTCAAGAAATTGATTGCAAATTAACCCAAAAAGATAAGAACTTTCTAAGAAATTTTCACCATTTCAGGAAACGGAATGCAAATTAACCCAAAAAGATAAGAACCCACAAAGATTCCAAGAAATTTACAAGATTTCAAGAAACTGATTGCAAATTAACCCAAATAGATAAGAACTTTCTAAGAAATTTTCAACATTTCAGGAAACTGAATGCAAATTAACCTAAAAAGATAGGAACCCACAAAAAAATTCTTAGAAATTTACAACATTTCAAGAAAATTAATGCAAATTAACCCAAAAGGATAAGAACCCACAAAGATTTCCAAGAAATTTACAACATTTCAAGAAACTGAATGCAAATTAACCCAAAAGGATAAGAACCCACAAAGATTTCTAACAAATTTACAACATTTCAAGAAACTGAATGCAAATTAACCCAAAAAGATAAGAACCCACAAAAAAATTCAAGAAACTAATGCAAAACAAGACCCAAAATGACAAGAAAGCAAGAATGTGGATCAAGATTAGTGGAAACAAACCCTAAGAAGAGAAGAGATGATAAAAGAGATTGTTTTGTAGGTGGTGATGTAAACTGTAAAGCATGAAAAGAAAGGAGATTTAACAGGTAGGAATGATGACAGAATCCAAATTATATATTATGAACCGTCTTAAAGAAGGAACAAACAGACCCCAACAAAGAGAAAAGGGTGGGAGGGTGATGATGGGTTTGTGCTTTTTCAGGGAGAGAGTGTGTTAACAATTTCAGCTTTTGATTTTAAATTGGGGGTGTGGGCACATCCTTGTTGATTATCACTGTTCTCTTTAAACAGATGATCGGTTGTCTGTCCAATCTTGTTTTTGCTTTCTTTCTTACTTTGCTTTTCAAACCGTCTCCATCTATAAGATCTATATATAAGGTTTCAACAACATCAATGGTTAAAAAGGACATTGCTATTGATACACGGACCAACTTATTTTCACACCATAAAGCGTCCTGCTTTGAGTAAAGCGGGACGTTTAGGGTTACTTTAACAGACAAAAGGTGAAGTGACTGATGTCTGAGTAACATAAAGGTGATACGAGGTTTGACCAGGTACGATGTTGTCTCATGACCCCTAAGCGTCGCGCTTTGGCCAAAGCGCGGCGATTCGACCCCAACTATTTGCCTTAAAGCTTGCCCGGGAGAAGAGTTAACGCATTCGATACAAACTCATTATATTTGTTTCTGTTGTGTTTCATCAAAATAACGCACGGTTACGATGTCGTGGTTAAGTAACTATCTTTTCGTTGAATATTCTAACGAGTCAGTTGTTCCTGATTCTTACGAGGGAACCGCTATTTCCGACACGTATGAGAAACCGGTCTTGTCCAACTTGAGGGAGGAGGAGGAGGTTGTATCTGGCATTCGTTATCGGGATAACACGGTGGAGTTGGATTTGAATATCCCTGTGGAGGACCCGTACGCACAACATGGTTATTCGAATTACGGATACGGAGGCGAAGCGTATCCTCAGGCTGAATATTCGTACAGCCACAGTTGTGAGCAGAGCTTTGAACATCAATTCTATTCGGAACTCGGTGACGATGGAGAGTAGGAGGATGTGTCAGTTGACGAGGAAGGTTGTTACCAAGTTACATTTTCGTTTGATACAACGCAGAAGTTTTCGTCACGTAAAGAGCTGGTGTGTTGGTTACAAGACACGGCAAAAGACAATGGTTACCTCATTGTGATCAAGAGGTCGAATAAAAGAGGAGAGAATTACAAGATTTGGTTTCAATGCACTCTTGGTGGGGAGCATAAAGTATAGCTACACAGAGGAAAACGGGTAGCAAGAAAATAGGCTACCCATTCGAGATGATCGGGTTTTCGGAATCAAACGGTAAGGTTTGGAAGATCGAGGTGACGAAGGCGAAGCACAACCACACTCCTATCGAAAACCTAGAAGGTCACGCGTATGCGAGGAGGCTTTCTTCGGATGATAAATTAATGGTTGAGCATCTGGCGGAGCAAGATATTCCCAACCGCAGTATCTGACGAACGCTAACGAAAAACAAACGGATAGAAAGCTTATTCCGAAAGATATACACAACGTTGTTCAAAAGATCAATGTCAGAAAAAATGTCGGTAAGTCTCCGATGCAAAAACTCGAAAACATTCTTCGTGAAAAAAATTACACTTATTACATGCGCACGAATGAGATATCAAACGCAGTTGAAGATGTCTTCTTTGTTCACAAAAAATCATTCACTATGTGGTGTGCCTTCCCGCTTGTGCTAATGATTGACGCCACCTACAAAACGAACATGTACAACCTGCTGTTTGTTCAGGTCGTAGGAATGACGTCGACAAACAAATCGTTTACGGCTGCTGGTGCGGTAATTTCCGCTGAGAAGTTAGAGAAATACCTATGGGTGCTGCAGAGGATCAAACCTATGTTGGCAGGCTGTATGGAGCCGCGCGTGATTTTAACAAATAGGGATTTTGCGCTAATTAACGCGTGTGAACAAGTTTTTCCAAAAGCGCAGATGTAACGCCATATGTTCAAGATGTAGGTTAAATGTGTGTAATAATAATCATGTTAATTCATTTATAATCCAAGAGTATGTTTATGTTTGTTTAATTAAATGCGTTGAGTCATTTACAATGGAATCAATAATACGCGATATAACCGAATGTCTCCGACACGAATGGTACGACCAACATACGCGAAAAAACCGAATAATACATATAGAAAACATTATAATACAAATTTTAACGACAAAATGCTATAAAATCTGATCCCGTATGGCGCGCATACATGCAATACCGTCCGTCGGACTACAAGTGAAATCAAAAGAGAATCAAACGAAATCGTAAATACAGCACCCGAGATGACCGAACTTATCCGGAAATTGAGGTATAGACCACAAAGTCCTCAAAAATATATAAAATGGCAAATTACGTCATAATACGACATGTATAGGTGCATTTTTGAATTAAAATAAAAATAAAAAAAATAAAAAAGTCCAAAACGCCACGCTTTGACCTAAGCGGGGCGTTTCAATTTAAAAATGTTTCACTTTTAACCCAAAACGCAGGCGTTTGGGGGTAAAAGTGAAACATTTTAAACCGAAACGCCTCGCTTAGATCAAAGTGTGGCGTTTTGGAACCACGTTTTAACCCAAAGCGACCAGCTTCACCCCCCACACTCACAAAACATTCAAAACACACACACCAAGGTGCGATTTACACACACTTGGCTCGTTTATCTCGTTTGAAGGCCATTTTCTGCTACTCGACTATCATTGGGTAAGATTCTTGGCCATCTACTCATTTATTCCATTAATTCGAGTATTTGAGTTATGTTTGGTTCGTTTTTGGGGGACTCCGGCCGGCTGCCGGACTTCTGATAAAAAAGAACCAGGCAAAGCGCGGCGCTTGGCCCAAAACACCCCGCTTTGCCTGATTTTTTTTATTTAATTAATTATTGCTATTATTATTTATTTAATTATAGTTATTTTTATTAATTTATTGTTTATTATTTGTTTAATATTTGTTATTTTTGTTTATTAGTTATATTTGTTTATTAATATTTGATTAATAATAGTTATTTTTATTAATCGTATATTAATGATTGTTTTGTTAAAACGCAGATATGGATATGGATGATTTTGATGTCGACATGGATGCGAGGTTGGAGGATCAGGGAGCTGATCCAACCCCAAACCAC
The DNA here is from genome assembly GCA_947069175.1 of Scalesia atractyloides. NCBI lineage: Eukaryota > Viridiplantae > Streptophyta > Magnoliopsida > Asterales > Asteraceae > Scalesia > Scalesia atractyloides. Next base: position 22,398,785 of record CAMTDV010000014.1, on the reverse strand, counting down.
CTGTATCTCGCGTTCCCGGCAGATGAGGATAGACATGAGAGGTGCGCGCGGTTGCGCGTCATGTCGATAGGGGCGCACATCGGGATTGACTGGGGCTTGTTGGAGACCGTAGAGGAGGCGGCTAGAGCGAGGGATATTATAGGGTTGGATTCCCCGTGGGCGCGTTTGTTCCAGGGGCGGCGGAGGACTCGTACCGTGAGCTTACGGTCGAGTTTATCGCGTCATTGTATTCACTCCGCATCCGGCGGATTACGTGGAGGACCCGGCCCATCCTCAGCACGAGATTACCTTCCGCCTGGCCAACCAGGAGTTTGGGATGAGTCTTAGGCAGTTCGTCGTCCATGCAGGTTTGTACACCGCTCCTGAGCTTGATACATATTTATATACACAGGGGGTTAGAGCCATGGACAGGCAGACCCTTATTAGTTTTTGGAGGGCTAATGCGAGGGTTCCCTTTGGGAAAAACTCGCAAAAGGCCTCCACCATCAGAGACCCCCTGTACAGATACCTGCATCGCATTATCGCGTCCTCGATCGTGCCCCGGTTTCACAGCCAGGACAAGGTCAACAAAGGGGACCTTTTTTTCCTGTACTGCATGCTACGGCCTCACCCGTGCGTGCTGGCTCACTGCTTGGCCGAGTACTATGCTTCTGCTTATCATAAGCAGGAGCGCGGCAAGCTTTTTGGCGGCTGCTACGTCACCGTTATCGCCCGATCTTTAGGGCTCGTGCCCGAGAGTGATCCGCTTTTGGCCCCGCCCATTCTGTCGACTTAATTAGGCCGGGCGTCAGCGTCGTCCATGGGCAAACTACACCAGTTTGACGTTGGCTACCGGTTTCGGGGCCGCGATGGGGGTGTTTGGGTGCCGGAGCCGTCGTTGCCGGAGGTGATCCCCGTAGTTGTCGAGATCACAAACGGTATACTGGCGCCTCCGGATGTTCAGGCGGCGGCTTACCTGGCTCAGCTTAAGGCTCTGGGTCTGCCACCGCCTCAGGATAACCAGCCACCGCCTCACGATCAGGAGCAGCAGCCGCAGGGTGACCCGCCACCACCGCCGCCACACCGCCACAGTATCCACAGCACGTCATTGGCGACCTGCCTCCTGCTGCGCAGGCGGTGGCACGGGACATCTACAGAGAGCTCCACGTCCTCAGCGGCAGCAGACGTGGATTATCCAGACTCTCACGGCTATCAGTGCTCATTTGGGACTGCCTGAGATTCCACTGCCAAAGTCTCCACCGCCGGAGGATCAGCCAGAGGATCAGTAGATTTACTTTGTATTGTTTTTTTCCAGTATTAGACATTGTGTTTTGTTTTCTATGTACAAACCGACTTTTTGTGTATATGCAGTTGATCTTTTTATATATGCTTGTATGGATTGTTTGCGCTTATTTCATACGTCTCATTTGCGACATATCGTACAGTGTTTTGTAAACATAAAAAAATTCTACAACTTTTCAAAAAAAATGGGACAACATTTATTCAAAAAACTTTAATAATATACGCTTATAAGAAATAAAACAACTTTGTAATATAAATGTTTTGTAAACATAAAAAAATCTACAACTTTTCAAAAAAATAACACAACCAAATACAACAAAAACAATCAACCAACAACCATTTTTACACCAAAACCTAACCCATTCCACCAAAACCAACAACCATTTTTTCACCAAAACCTAATCCATTCCACCAAATTAAGTCTGGCAGCCGAAAGCGCCCCGCTTTGCCCATAACGGGGCGTTTCAGTCCAAAGTCCACAGATCAGTCCTTGTCTGTTGACTTTACATTGAAACGCCCCGCTTTGCCCATAGTGGGGCGCTTTGGAGTGTATAAATAGATTTGTGCGTGTGTGAATAGACCAGACCGGTTAAAAAGGTAAACGGGTCGTGATCGAGTTACACAATTTTAAGTGTTCGAGATAGGTTTAACGGTCCTCGTTGAGTTACACAAGTTTCTAACACGAAAAGATATATAGGTGGCGATCAAGTTAATCAATTTAACCTGCTAAGTGAACCCATCTATCAAAGAGTTTGTGACGGAACTCAAATATTTAAATTGGGGGTGAAAAATATTAGACATTAAAATTATAGTTCTTGTACATTAAAAGCCAGATAGTAAATAATATTTTTCAAAGCTGACGAGTTATAAGCTATACACTTTGCACGATAAAATTAGAGAAGGCTGAGACCCCTTCTTACCCTAATGAAGTTCCGCCCGTATAACCAGGGGCGAAGGATAATAGAGGCCGGGGGGCGCCCGACCTCCTAAACTTTTCATTCAGTAGTGTTATATATGTAGTTTTCGTATAGAAATTTTTTGTATATACCTTTTCGACCCCCGGTTCTATAGAAATTTTTGGGTATATACTTTTCGACCCCATCATCCGGGTCAAGCTTCGCCACTGCGTATAACGGTACCAGAGTATGTTAAAAATTATTGTTGTTCATACTAGACAAAATTTTGGCGATTTTTAACTATTTTTTGTTTAAATTCCACATGTCTAAAAAGTCGCAACTTTTTTTTAAAAAGAAACTTCTTAATCTTATTATTTCGCATTTTTTTGAAAATATTTTCCAATTTATAATCTATATTGGCATTCTAGGCTATTGTCATCGTATAATAAAAAGGAAAATAAAAAAATGTAATGTAGGATTTGTTAACCTTTGTTAAAGTAAAATATATAAGATTAGAATATTTGTAAAGTAAATTATAATGATATACGTATCTGAGTAACTTGATTATAATAATAATACCTTGTTACTATTTTATAAGCTTATCTCTTTTACTATATATAACATTTGAGCAATGTTTTAAAAATCGGTTTTTAAATCAAATCGGAATAGGCTAAAAAATGGTTTAACCGGTTGAACCAGATTGTACCGAGCGTCCAACCGGATTGACAGGTTAACTCTATAATTTCATAAATTACAACATCAACTCAAAAGTTAATCAAAAAATGCATGATTACATATTAAAAAATAATCCAAAAGTTAAATTATAATAAAAAATAATCCAAAAGATAATCGAAAATCATTCAATTTTCCAACAAGCTACGGTGTTTTTAAGCCATTTGAGTGTTAATTACATCAAGTTCATGATCGCATAAAAGATGAAATTTACTATTATCGTCATCCTCATCAACTAGAGGATAACTATATTCGTTTCATACAATATTAAATAAGAAGTTTTAGTTACAATAATCATAATATATAAAAATTACGTAAGATAAGTATCATATAAAAATAGAAATAAGTAACAACTCAAACTAAAATAATCCTGTGTCGGTACCGGTATTACGTTTCAAACCGGTATACCGGATTTTACCGCCGGTACAAACCTTATGCCGTTTCACTTATTTACCAGGGTGTTTCGTACCGGATTCACATTTGAAAACGGTAATATCGGTATAACCGACTGGTATTTACCGATTTTTAAAAGATTGCATTTGAGGTAGACTCTTCTCTACTGTGTGTTATTAGCATAAAAATGGGATAATTATTACACTTCTGCCACTACCACCTAGCTGATTCTAACCTTCTAGCCATTAAACTTTTTTTTTAAGTTTAGTTAAAGTTTATTTTACTTCTCTAAAAGTTTTAAAGTTATCATGTTTGTCTCTTTATTTTCTCAAAGCTTTTTGTATTTTTTGACTTTCTAATACGTGCCACTATAAATGTGAGTTCGTTCATCGTTTTACGTCACGTGAGTTACTTTTGTTATAAATCCGTGTTTTTCTTTTATATTTTCCTTGTTTTGGTTGTTGTTGACTTGCTGCTTAACAGTTCTACCCCTAACACTGGTAGCATGGTTTTACGCCACCCGCAACACGGGGATTTAAAATTAGTTATATACATTTTATACATTTTTTTTTGTAGAAAATGAGTTGAATAAATTTAGTATAGATAAATTTTATATATCTTGGTTCTTTATTAAAAAAATTGTACTGAAATGTAGTTAAAAATAAAGAAATCGTAACAACATAGTTGATTTTATAAAAAAACAAAAACATCATACATCAAAATTTATATATAACAAAAATTATATTCTAAATAAAACCTTAAAAATAATTAAGAAACTTTATATGCTCTCGTCAAAGCATATAAATAGTAATTTATTTGTAACAACCCGATCTTTCGGATTGTTATCCGAATCCCGTTATTTCCGTTTATTTTGTTTTTAAACCCGTTAGTACTCTGAGATTTATTATAATGGTTTACAATTATTTTGAAACGCAAATTACGTCGCTTATTTATCGCATTTAAACCGCTTAATATTCGCAACTCTCAACGCAAACTCAAATCGCGGCTAATTATGTTACATCATGTTACTTATTTGTTATGTGTGCTTTATGATTTATGTTATACTCGCTATCGCAACACTCTCACTCGCACAAATCGCTAAATCGCATTATTTTAATATCATGACGCTTAACGCTTCGCTAAAACACTGAACATAATATCTAATACGAACCGAATAGCCAAACAAACAGCAACAAACAAATAACGAACAAAACTTAGTCACCAGGTCAAGTTCGGCCGAAGTTGGGCACCCCAACTTCGCCCAAAGTTGGCCAGACCAGCAGAATAAGCAAGTTCCTCGAACTTGCACAAGATCAAGCAAAACTGGCCAAGTTCGCCCGAACTTGTGCCAAGTTCGGCCGAACTTGATGGTTGCCACTCTCATTCCTCCTCACCTATAAATACCAGCTCCTCATTCATTCAACCCTTACTGCTAACTTCGCCCCAGAGCTCCCGAAACCTTATTTCTCTGTTTTCCAAGTAAGAATCAACCCGTTTTATGCAAACAACAACGTTTTCACTTTGATTTTACACAAGGGTTACCTTCGTTTTCATCAAAACTCTTCTGTTTATAAAAATATTCGTCTTTTTCTACAAAACTTCTTCTTTTCACTTAGATCTACACTGAACGAGTGTATTTGGCTTAGCTTTGGCTTCCCAAGCTAGAAATCTTGATGATTTCGACTCACCAAGTGTTAGATCTCAGAAAAACTGTTTAAAACATTGATTTTACACAAAATACAGACTAGGTGACGCATGTTTCGTTCACTATGAATTGGAACGAGGCGTTTGTCAAGCAAGATCTCATAGCCGGAAGCACAAGGACGATATCTTCACTTTGCACAAACTGGACTAACCCGTACGAACGACAAGTTCGCCCGGATTAGCTCGAGTTTCTGTAAAATGGCTAAAACTCGCTCCAAAAGACCTCTCCACCTATGTTTTGCTCAGTAGCTCAAGGTTGGAAGGGATGGACACTCGTTTTCTTAGCAAACGACGCGAAAACGCACGATTTGGTGAGCAAAACAGTAAAGTTCGCTCCAAAAAGAGCAAGTTCGCTCGAATGTGTCATCAGATTGATGACCAACTTCGCCCGAACTTGTTCAAATTTCAAGAAAATAAGTCAAGTTCGCCCGAACTTGTACAGTTTCCAAGGGAAACCAGACAAGTTTGCCCGAACTTGTACAAACTGTAAAACAAACATGCCAAGTTCGCCCGTACTTGTACAAACTGTAAAACAAACATGTCAAGTTCGCCGAACTTGTTCACTGCCCCTCCATACTTCGACCGTTTCAGCACTTCGGAAGACGGATGCCTTCTGTTCGTGTTTACAGGCTGTACCGGCGCTCCCTTCAATCCACAGCAGTTCGTGTTTCTTCGTTGAGCACTGACTGTGAGTATACTTGAACCCTTTTTCACTTAAAATGCACTTTTGGGTGTTACATACGTTCACTATATCAAAACACGCTACACACAACGCTAAACTCTTTTAACGCTAACCACTCTCGCATGTTATACGTGAATCGCTGAATGTTTGTTTGCTATGTGTGAATAATGAGGACTTGTAGACAACCCTTAGCAACGATAGTACTATAGTTTGGACTCACACCCGATTGGCTTGGGGGTTGTTAAGGCTCGCAAAATCATTTTACGTGCATGTTCGTTGTTGTGAACACATATCGCGCAACTCTACATCGCAGTCGTGTTAGTTAACTTGTATCATTATTATTAGCATTACGTAGATTCACTTTCTCTACGCATACATGTTGGTTATGCGTAATCTCTTTATCACTGTTATTATGCTATTAAACATGTATGCTCACCTTTACTTTATTGTATTAACTTGTACTTTAACGTATATAACAGGTTGAGGATGTTATCGCTGCAAAACGGACTTAGGGTTTTGCTTTAAAACTTGTAATAACCAATTATCGACTTTTGAATTGTTTGAGAATATTTGAATTTGTAATGATTATGGAATGATTTTTATGTTGATTGTATGGGAAATTGACGCTTAAATATTGTCATTTAAAATAGTCATTATGGATTCTCTAGAACAATCTGAACCGCTTAGTGTTGCGCCCCGATGATTCCGCCATCGGTTGGGGTGTGACAGATTAGTAACAGAGCCATAACTGTAGGGAATTAGGTAGAATTGCCATGTTCGACCTAGTCTATTGTCTAAGTACCAAAATTAGACCGCTCTTCGACTTAAAATGCTTAAACTACTTGTCTTAAATGCTTACATGTCTTTCCTAAGGCTAACACAATGTACACGCTTGAAAAAAACACTCGCATAACACAAACGAGTGATTGTGTCGGGATTAGGTGTGAAAACCAAGAACTCTCGATAAGATCACTTACTCCGCGTATGTTAAGTTAGGAGTGATATCCATATCTTGACGAAAATCTCCACCTCTATTTTCGTGGAACTCCCGACGCTTTCGGTGAAAACCAAAACATGGAACGAAGTTGTTAAGTTAGGGGTGAAACTCGCATCTAATAACTAATTCCACTCCTCGATTTTCAATCTCACCAAAGTCTCGACTATTTCAATGACTCGGGGCACGACGTAACTGGAAGGATAAATGTCGTTAACCGTTGTACGGCGAGAGCATTTGTCTATTAGGCCAAATCGTGTGCCCGAACTCAGAGAATTTTCGAATCACTTTGGGTAGTCGTTGTCTCAAAACCCAGGACCCTCCAAATTGATTTAAGCCTGCAATCGCCGATTTACGCATCATCGAGTTTTATTATTGTTTATGTGTTTAAACTTTGAGAATTTTACGCTCTATCGATTTCTCACTTTATTGATTTCTCGTTTTATCGCTTTCGCTTTACGAAAATACGCACAACTCACACAGTTCCCGCAATCTAAAACGCTAATTAATCACAAATCAAACTAAGAAGCTCAACCCTCTTACGCGGATGTCCTCATACGCGGTGTTACTCGCTTGTCTGCTTACTGCGCTTATACCTCGCATCTCATAGCGCGCTACGCAAGTTTTAGTTAAGGTGAATACGTGCAAAATATGTGCTTACGTGCTTGTCAATACATATGGGGCCCAGTATGAAAACCGAGACATGATTAACCGACACACCACTTATGAACTCACGAAGGAGTTATTCCCAACTTATGGGTAAATTATTTAGCATTCGCATCCGTCAGGTGTAAGCCTACACCCCGTGCTTAAGTCGTGGCCTTTTGCAATTAAATGAGTCAAGGATATCCAGGACCCAGTCGTACCCCAATGTTTAAGTTATCAAACAATACAGATTAAAACGGATTATGCCGATTTACTAGCCACAATCCGGCATTGATTGATTCCATACCCGACCAAGTGGTAATAATTTACCGTATCCCAATCCCGTATAAGAAAATAGCTAAAAGTATTTACCTTTTTGCTAGCTTCCAATCAATAAGATTACAATTTAGCAACAAGCCGCAAGTCTAAGTATTATTGACCCAAGTCTGATTATATGGGGTACTATAGTCTGGAATGAACAGTTTTATTATCTGTTAGAATGTATACGGGTCAAAGTAGTCCCTTTTTAAATATGACCAATACTTAAGAATAGGTTCGCTAGATTAAGCCTATACCGTATAGAATGTGGTTTAAACCAAACAAGTACTAGGACTTGTATAATATAGGTAAACAAGGTACATTCCGGATTTTGAATTGAGAATGATAAGGTTAAACCCATTTCGGTAATCTTATTTAAATGGGCTACATAAGTCTAACCGTGCGCACATAAGCGATATCGGGTAACCGTATGAGTCATGAACAAGTTCCATATGCCAATACACTTTAAACAAGTTATAATATCAGTAGGATATTAACTTGTATGCTCGTTAAGGTTTTAAAATCAAACTATGCCTCATAAGGGCGTTTTGGTCATTTAGCGACATATAAAAGGAACTTGTGTATAATTTGATGTTACGATCATAAACATTCTATGAAAACACTTTATTTATCATATAATATCATTAGGATATCAAACATATGTGTGTTTTATAGTTTAAGAGCAAACTATGCTCCGTATGGGCATTTTGGTCATTTCACACATAGTTTTAAAAGCTTATTTGGGATTCTAAGTTTACAACAAGTACATACTGTAAAAACATTTTAAATGAGTTACAAAATCAGTAGGTAACAAGTCTTGGTTGGTAAATATGGTTTAAAACCATACTACGCGTCATAAAGGCGTTAAAGTCGTTAAATGACGATATTTGCGATGTTTCATGAAAATTGATATTATGAACAGATTTATATGGTCAAGATGTGTTATTTAGTATCACATAAGTAGGTAAAAGGTTTTTTTATGAAATTCATGATTAAAACCATTTTATGTCCATAAGGGCACTATCGTCATTTAAGAGCGTAATACAAGAACTTGTGCGTAAAATCGGTTTTATAAACTGAATTGATATCCCAAAATATCATATTCATGATATTACATCAGTAGGAAATAAGTTTGGTATGAGAAGTTATTTTTTAAAACCGTTCCATGCGTCGAAGGGGCATTTCGGTCACTTTAAAGCATCATTTACGATATTATTCGAAAACTCAGTTTATGATCAGATTTGTAACATCAAAATATATTAAACATGTTAACATATCAGTACCTAAATCATTTGCAAGTTCGTTGGTGATTAAAACCTCATTTTAAATAAAAAGGGCATAATAGTCAAAGTATGGCATAATAACGAAAACTTGCATAAAACTCAGATTACTATTACGATCGTGTAGTATGAACTCTAGGGTTATGCTACATCATATTACGACCATAAAGGAACTTTAAATCGGTTGCATACTAGTCTAATTCGGTTCATGATCGAAAGTCAAAGCAGAAGTCAAACTTCGCGATTTTTGGTTGCGAACCGACCCTAAAACTGGAATTGACGAGCCGAACATGTTTACACATGTTCTAATAGTTATTACCAAGTTGTTAAGTGTTAAAACGTATTTTAGAACACCTTTAAACTCAGATCGTAATTATTTCAAAAGCTGCCCGTTGACTTTTTAAAACATTAATATGTTGACTTGTCAATTGATCAAGCAAACGTGATTCTTAGGAGGTGCCCTTTTGAGAGATTAACACCTACTTAATTACGATCACGTAGCAATGTTCGTTGCGAACAATGGCTAGACCATTATGGTCTAAACCGAAAGTCAAAGCGTTTATCGAAAACGCTTGACTTTTGCTATAAAAAGCCTAAAAATGAACAAGACTAAGATGAAACACTTACTAGTGATCCAAGAGAGGTCTTGAACTCAAGGAAGCTCCCAAAATGATCAGGAACTTCCAAAGTAGAAGATAGAGGAGAAAGGAGTGAATGAGCAAAGAAAATTGGATGAATATGGAGGCTATTTATAGTTGCTCATGGATCATAGGATGATGCCATGTGTTAGGAGGTGTCTTAGGATGTTTGCAAGTGTCTAGTGAGGTGTAAGAACCAGGAAAGAAGTGGCAAAACTAACTCGAATGCTCATAGTTTCGAAACAATGGTTTACTTGGAGGCCACACAAAATTTTTGTTGCTGGCACCTGGATACGGACCTCATCAATATATGGATACGGTCCGCATCCACCTTCAGGGGGCTAAGTTTTGCTTTTTGGCATAAATGGCCCCTGGACTTGTTTCGTCGCGTTTTGTCACTTTTAACCTAAGTTTTAGGCTCTATAAAGGTGTTAAGGCATATGTGACTTGGATTTTTCCCGAAAATATCATGGGGGTCAGTTCATTCGGTTGTACGGTTACGCATTTTGCAAAAATGCGTAAAACGCTTTAACGAACACGAAAATGATCCAAATATCACAACAATCGACATTTTTGCGTTCTCATCAATAAAATTCAATATTTTATTGAATACAAAGTATTTGGACTTGTATATGAGGTTCGTATTCAAAATCGTTGAATCGGCAAACTTTCACAGTTTGCCGGAATTAGTCCCTGAACTTGTAAACTCTCGTATTTTATAATTTAATGGCATAAAGCCTCATGATCAATATTAGACATTCCCAAGAGTATGATCGAACATCATAAAGATCTCGGTTTGTTAAAAGGTCACTTAGAGGAAGATTTTACATGTTGACACTTTTATTCCCTCCACATCCAAAATTTTCAATTTTGGCAAAAGTAGTCCCTTCTAGCTACCCTTAAGCATCGTTAGGATTAGGGACACGTGTCGATACATTATTGGACACGATTTTACGAGGTGTTACAATTACTTAGTCATAAGTAATTAATATAACCATATTTTGGATATAGATATTTAGTTTGCCAGGCAATAAATAAAAAAGGGACACAAATAAATAGAGACATGAAACTAAGAGGAAGATGATAAAAAAAATAACTTAATGCTTACTAAACATTTAACTTCCACCCTAAATATAAAAAATCGCAAATAAATATAAAAAATAAAGTTCGGTTCTTTTAAATTCGGTCAATGAAGATACCTTAACCGTAACGAAAGGTCGGTTAATTTCGATTCATTTTTTCGGTTAACGGTTCGGTTTTTACTCACCCTTAGATATATATATATATATATATATATAATAGATGAGAGAGAGAGAGAGAGAAAACTCATTTAAGTTAAAAAAACTCAAGAAAACCTTATGTAACAATTTTTTTTTTGTAAAAAAAATTGGGAATGTAAGTTACATGTTATTGAACATTATGTAACCAAAACAAAAAAAAACAAAAAGCGCCTAAGGGATTTTTTTTTAAAAAATTTAAAATTTCATATATATATATATGCTAAAAAACTAAATGTTTAAAATTTTTTATAAAAAACGTTCGATAACATGTTATTTACATTCCCTGATTTTTTTTTACAAAAAAATTTATAAGTTTCATTATATTTTTTCTATATCATATATATATATATATATAATATAGGGTAAGGTTCATGCGAGAACCACCTTTATTGTGAAAACCGCGAGAACCACCTTTATTGCAAAATAAAATTTAAAAAAAATCAAAAAAGCACTTAATTTTTTAATAAAAATTGTTATATTTCGTTACAAAAAAAAACTTGTTTTTTTCGAGTAACATTTATCCATGCACATGTGCATATGTATCATAACTTCGACAAATTCAGTAATACGTTATCACTAGTAGACAATTGCACTTTAATTTACAATACGTCCATAATACACTCAATTTTACATTAAATGCACATGTGCATCATTATGTATAACAATTATATACCGTATTTTGGTACAAAATGTTTGTGATTTTAAATGATGAAGTAAGGCTCATATATATGTTTTTTGGTTAGTTATATCTAGTGGTTGATGGGTTCATTATAGTTGTCATTTATGATGTAATATGTTGATTGGATGGTATAAACGGTGTTGATATACATGTAATAAAGTGAAAATATTGGTATTGGTATTGTATTATAAATGGTAGCAGGTAATGGTATTGTATTATGGATGGTAGGAGGTAATGGAAGTGTATTATGGATGGTATGATAGATGAAACAGAAAGTGTATTCAAAGTAGTGTACCAAAACCCCTTATTTCATGTTGATATATAATAGATGCACATGATGCATTGCAAATATTTATAACGTAAAAAGTAGTGTGTTACACATGATAGTGTAAATGAAAGTACAATTGTCAAATGTTTGTAATGTATTACCGAATTTGTCAAAGATATGACGAAAATGCACATGTGCATGGATAGTTGTACTAAATTTTTTTTTGAAATTTTATTTTTTATTGTTGAGTAAATATAGCGACTTTTTCAAAAAAAATATTCAAAAAACAAAAAAAAATGGTATTTTTTAGGTATTACTGTTTGTGTTCACACTGGTTCTCGCGGTTCTCGCAATAAAGGGTGGTTCCTAACGGATCCTTGTCCTATATATATATATATAATAGGGAAAATTTAAATGAGAACGCTAAATATTGTGAGAACCGTGAGAACAAATTTTAAACCCATTAGAACTTGGTCAAAAACAACTTAAATTCAAAATTTCTTTTTACACTTATCATTGTTATTCGAATACAATGTTAGAAATTTTATTTACACGTCAAAATTTACGTGAATTCGTAAATAAAGAAAATTTAAACAGGTGTAAATTTGTCATTTACACATGTGTAAAAAATCTAATAAAAATGATTTTAAGGGGAGAAATGAATTATTTGATGTTGTAAATTATTGTTTTGATGTTGTATTTTAATAACTAGGGGTGAGCATAAAACCGAAATAACCGAACCGAAATAACCGAAAACCAAAATAACCGAAGGGTCGGTTATTTATATGCTTGATAACCGCATGTTGCGGTTCGGTTAAGATTATTATTAGTTTCATAACCGCAAATAACCGAACTGAATGTTTTAAACATGGCCGAATCCATAAGACCATAGGTTTTTAAGTTAGTGTTTAATTGTTTAACCATGGCCCAATCCATGTTTTTTTTGGTGAAGTGTTTAAGTCTTTTAACCATGACCCAACCTCATTGAATTTAAAACTCTAGCCACTTTGTGTTCGTATGTGTGCTTCCACATAAGACATGGAAGTAAAATAGAATTTATAATTCTACAAGGTTTTAATTGTGTATATTTATTTTTTGTGCTTGATATTTGCATAACCCACACATTTAAAGCCTAACTTTAGAAAACGATAAAATAACCGACCTATAACCGAACCGAAACCGCATTAACCGCAAATAACCGATTAACCGAAAACACATTAACCGAACCGAATGGTTATAATTTTTTGATAACCGAAGTGTGCGGTTATGGTGTCGGTTTTAGGCAATAACTGAACCGAACCGCACCATGCTCACCCCTATTAATTACAATGAGGTTGGTATTAAAAGAAATGGTTTTGATTGGTTTTTTCATTCGTTCTCACGGTTCTCGCGATATTTAGCGTTCTCAAGATAACTCTCCCCTATATATATATATATACACACACACACATATATATTATATGGGTGGGGTTCGGCTACAAAGTCTATTTTTCCTACAAAGTGTACAAGGTCATAAAATACCACAATTTCAGTCATAAAACACACTCAAAACTCACAGATAACAGAGTGAAGATCATTATAACTCAATATCCAAACCCTAAGAGTCCATAAAAACTTCAAACACACTATCGTAGAATTATGAATATAAAACACAACATGATAATCAACATAAAACACATTAATGTTAGTCATACAATAATCAAAGCCTTATCATCCAAAACACAACACAAAACCCATAAGAGTAAATTGCACAAAACATCCTTTATGTTTCCTCAACCTTGCAGGTTCCAGCCTTAATGTTTAAAAGTTGCTAAAAACAACCTTTAAGTTTATTTTTGTTGCGGGTTCAATCCTTTACAGCTAACCACGTTATTTTCTTCAGTTAAGTTTCCTCACATGATCAACCAAAATGACGAATATACCCTCACATGTTATGCATGTGAGGGAACCTAACTGAAGAAAATAACGTGGTTAGCTGTAAAGGATTGAACCCGCAACAAAAATAAACTTAAAGTCTGTTTTTAGCAACTTTTAAACATTAAGGCTGGAACCTGCAAGTTTGAGGAAACATAAAGGATGTTTTGTGCAATTTACTCAACCCATAAATATGGGGTTCTAGTAATATTCATTTTGTATTTGTGTGTTTTGAGTGTGTTTTATGGTTCACATTATGGTGTTTTATGAATTTTTACACTTTGTATGAAAAATAGACTTTGTAGCCAACTACCACCCTATATTATATACATAGTGGAGGGTTCAAATAAGAAGAAACTTTTTGTAAGATAAAAAAAATCAACCAATAAGAACCCTTCATTCTACTTCATTTATTTTTTGTATTTAATATTAGTGTAAGGGTACATTGTAAACTTAGAGAGATCATTAATTGATAGTCTTCCTTTTTAATAGCTAACTACATTAAATTTTTAACTTATTTAAAAAAAATATATTTTTCAAAGAATAAAAAAAGTAAATTTAAAGTGTAAGATAAATTACGAGATGTGTACGATGAATTACAAGTTGTGTAAGATAAATTTCAATATGTTTTTTTTTAATGGCAACGGGAACCTCCTCTCAAGAATTGAACCCCTACACGAGTTCGAATTCCAGGCCCCCCCTAAGGTCCAGCCGCACTGGAATTACCCAATATTGGTACCAGAGTGGACTCGAACCGCGACCCCCGGGCGGGAACCCGCACAAGTGTGTTAAACCCTCCCACCTCCACCACTGGGCTGTGGCTTCATTTGTGTAAATTTCAATATGTGTAGAATACATTTCAAAGTGTGTATGATAAATTTAATGTGTGTAGACAAAAAATTTAGTGTGGAGGATGATAATGTTTATGACTAGTTAATTAATCAAAGTTATTAATAAATGAGATGAGAAAAATTATTTAATGTTTTATAATTTTACTGGTTGTTTTTTTCTTATAATAGTTATATATATAATAGTTGTAAAAGGGGTTTGGTAGCTGTATCTCACACAATCTTAATTTTTCATCATATAAGAACATCAACGCAGGATACATTTTTTTCTTTTGTGATTTGATAATCTGATTAGGGGTATGACAAGTAAAAAACTAAGGGACTGAGTATATTTACCACAATCCATAATATATAGGATAGTTGATAAGATCATTCATTTATTTTAAGCTTTTTCAATATATAATTTACTTTTTTGTTATAGTAATTTATAGTTGATAAGATCATTCATTTATTTTAAGCTTTTTCAATATATAATTTACTTTTTTGTTATAGTAATTTATGTTATGTAATATAAGTATATATTTTATTTGGAAAGTTATAGTAATTTATGTTATGTAATATAAGTATATATTTTATTTGGTTTCCATCTAAACTTTGTTGTAAAGAAGCTATATATACAAGTATATATGTTATGAAATCCAAACCTAATGAGGGAGTGCGTTTTATACAGGATTATTACATTCGCACCCAAATATTCATCTTCACTTATACACCCAATTAGTCACCCAATGAATAATTAACTTCTTTTGGAATATAACTTTGATTTTTTTATAACTTTTAACATACCGTTTTCTATAAATTTGAATACCAATGTGTTTCTTTTTATTTAAAAGCAGGAACCAATGGAACACTAACGGTGCTAGGTGGAGGCGGCGCAACCACGGCCAGTTCACACGGTGTTCTTCGTGTATACAATCAAGAACCTAAACTCTAATACTAGTTGTTAGGATTGAACACATGAAACTGAACACACACACATGACAGCAAAAAAACAAACACGACAATTTAAAGTGGTTTGGTCGGCTGACATGTCCAATGTGTTGCAACTAGAGCTTTCTTTATCATATATATATAGAGTCTAATCTAGGGTTAAGAAACTTAATCTCCAAGTTAGATCCAAGCACGCACGCATAAAGATAATTAGGGTCAACTAAACGAAACCTAATTTACCGCCAAATAAAATACGTGTGGGTCGACCCAAGGCTAGGGCCGACCGCCCTCCCTTGAACAGGCCTCCACGCCAAATCCCCCAACATGTCGTTGAAAGAGTGTACCCAGGGGGCACTGGCCTTCTCCTTGTCAGAATACCCGTCATGTGCTCAGCCGGTTTAAGTAACTCCTCTTTCTCCCATTTTTGTCATATTTGGCAATGTTGGCCGAGACGATCATGCCATCAAATCTCATGCCGTTGAGGGCTTTAAAAAGCTTATCGGTTGCCTTGACCCTTACGAATCTAACCAACGCAAACATGTTTCCCATCCTATCCCTCTTCCGGGGCAATGTATGCATCGACTAAATGCCCGCAATTCCAGCATTCGTACCACAAATCTGTCTGTGAGTGAATTGGGAAGACTAGTTAGAATGAGATTGATGCTTCTTTGTCCAGCAGAGTGATTGAATCTGCCGCCACAGCTGATGTTGACATGCTTCCCGTTCCTGCGATATTGACCCGTAAATTGCAGAATCACCCCTAAATTTCGACTAGCAAAACACATGAACCCAAGTCTTCCCACTTGGACCTGCACAATCATTACAATGAGTACACCATGCTTACAGTTCTTTGATACCGCAAGACAAGGATTTAGTGTATGCACCCATCAATAGACATAGATAAGTCCAAAAAAAGTAAAAAATAAAACCCATCAATTATACGCAAAATTTTATTTAAGTCTAACGACTACCCGTTTTTCCTCAAAGTTCAAGAACGAAACATGTAAAATTCTACCAGAATTACAATTCATTAAAAGCAAAACAAACTAAATCTGACACTGCGCAATCTAGCTTCTGGAAATCACTGCACTTGGCCCCTGCAATTGACAGCACCACATCTGCATTGCCGCCCTTCGCCAGGTGGCGCCTTGTACATGTAATCAAAGCTCAATTCTTCGCCTGCTGAAATCTGTGGCAAAAAGATTTTAAAAGTAAGCAGAGAGCAAATATATTTGTTAACTGAGGTTACTTATTTCAATTATGAATGTATAGTTACAGAAAAAAAAAATTATTCTTACATCTCGACTCGCATACAGGCCAATGTGAGACAGCTCAGAGTCCAAACTTTCAATAAGAACTTGATGATTCTCAAGATTTGGTGAGCAGCTACAAAAAGATCACATGAAATATTTTAACGCGTCTACTAAATCTTAAGATAAAAACGAAAAAGGATGATATTTTACCTGTGATTAATGTAACGGGAGACATTTCCATACTTTGTGGCGTCAATAGCATACGTAGCCTCCCCCTCAATTAGTCTAATCATGTCATTAACGCGCGCATCAATCTCATAGATATAGCTGCAACCGTCTCTACCAAGCCTGGTTTTTCCAAAGAACGTTTAATATTCATAACTACTAATATAATATGAACTTAATTATTATTAGCGAACTGGAAATATGTCAGACCTAGCGCGCCTTTTGTTTGCTTCATTCTTATCTATAACCTCGCCGATATACTCGCAAACAAATGTACCACGCTCGATTGGTTCCCCGGCTCTCACAGCCCAACCCTGCAAGTTTAACGTATTGATATTTGATGCTAATAGTTATAACAATTTTAATCATTACATATCGAACTGATAAATTTAGAGATAAATGAGGTTACCTTGCCCTCGGTTTTGAAGACCTCCAACTTCACCCGAACCCGTTTTGCAAAACCCTATTCGGACAGTATTTATTGCAGCTGCAATACATGTTGCATTCGTATACTAGGTAGCCCTCCTGATAAACATGAAAATTAACTTCGGCTTAGGGCTGTAAACGAACCGAACGAACAAGCACGTGTTCGTTTGTTAAGAAAATATGTGTTCACAAACTGTTCATGAACACTTACCGAACGAAATTATATGTTCGTGTTCGTGTATTAGGGAAATGAACGTGTTCGTTGGTTAATTTTAGGTGACGAACATTCATGAAGACAAACTAATGTTCATGAACACAAATGAAAACAGACGAACCCAAACAAACACTCATGAACAGAAGATATAATACAGTGATACTTATTAAATATTTTATTTGTCAGAATTTTGAAGCATTTAAATAATATATAAAAACTAAAAGCACTAATGATCTTTCAAACACAAACGAACACGTTACCAAACGTTCACGAACATAAAAGAGCAAACGCGACCTCTGTCCATGTTCGTTCATTTAACTAAACGAACAAAATTTCTTGTTCATGTTTGTTCATTTATTAAACGTACGAACACAATCGAACTTCCCACCAAACGGTTCACAAATTGTTCGGTTCATTTGCAGCCCTACTTCTGCTTTCTAAATACGTGTTTTTCAAAAAAAAACATTACTAAACATATAAATTAGAAGCGAGTTAGCATAATCACCTCGAGAATAATCCGGCCTTTATTATCATAAGGAAACCTTCCTTTCATGGATTTCCCATTTATATCCTTCGCATCTTCATAATCATTATCAAAAAGATACACATGATCGCACCCCTTTGGAGAGCATGTTGAATGTGCACAACCGCAACCCAACTGTAAACTCTATTAACACAAAAAAATACCATAAATAAACAAAACCGATACTATAACTTTAAGTGAGACCACAAAAAAATTATAATTATTATAGTTACCTGCGATCCGAGATTAATAGACTTATCAAGTGACGACTTTGTGACATACGTGAAGCTTTCCCAAGGCAAAAAACACGCGTTACTCTGTGTGTCATCGTTATGTAGCGATCCTAACAGATGTTCATCCACTACGCATGCAACCGGAACCGATTCCTTGCCAAAGCTGATGTCATCACACAAAACAATTCCTGATTTCTCGCTGGATTCGAGTCGGGAATTATTAAAGTTAACGATATGATGGCACTCGTCCATAGGCCAATCAGACGGTGGACTTGTTTCAGCCTCGGGCCTCACGGAACTTTCCGGAAGATTCTTTAAAGGAGACAGATGTTGTGAATCATCGGTGACCGATTTACATCCTTTTACGCAGACATACCCCTCTTGATGCCACTCGATTACAACATTACGTTCACTGCAAAGTTTTGCCGCTTTGAGGTACAAACGTTCGGGCACGTTTCCATATTTTTTCGCTAATGATGTTTGGAAACTCGTTTTGCAGCATACGGAACGGGCCATTGCTAGAAGCTCGAGGTTACCGGGGTGCGGTTTTGTTTTGTTGATTTTGGAGTATAATAATTTTGCAACTTCGGAACACTCGGCTCCGCTAATCTACCGAGAGTGATTGATTCAGATGATTGAAGTTCCGCTTCCGTTACTTGTCGGAACGGTTCTTGATTATGTTTCTTTATGGCTCCGAGAACCCTATTTCGCATCCCGAGACCCTTTTTGAATCGTCTCCCAGGTTTAAGCTTGTTGGATAAGAAAGTGGAGCCCGCACCACGCTTACGTGGACCACCCGGGGTCAAACCCATGTGAGCCGCTTGATGGTGTCGACCAAGATCCGGTAGCAAGTCGAATCGCAACCCGCAAAACCGGCATATGTACCTTTGTAATCCGACGTGACTAGAATTATTCACATTCTGTACTTGAATAGAATTGTTATTGTTAGCGCCATGTGGCGGAACCGGAACCGGAGCGATGTTCATGTTCTGCAGCTGCTTGAAATTGGCGGGATGATGTGAGACCACGTGGGCCCATAATTGGTCGGGACTCCCGAAACGGTTACCGCAAGGAATACATTGGTAGAGCATGCATTGTTCGACAAACTCAACACCGTGCTGTTCTTGCACATGTGTTTTTAGAAGGTTATTTTTGGTAAACGAATCAAGACAGATGGCGCAAACGTACCGTTTAAACACCGACTGCGCTTCGGTTTTATGATTACCGATCCAGTGTTTAGCAAGCATTTGATCGTCCACAAACTCGACCGAACATATGTTACACTTTATGATATTATTTTCACCATCGTTATTATCAGGCATCACCGCACGGATTGTTTCTTCATATCGTGCAATGTTATCTCCGTCAAACCCCCAAAGTCTAATT
Source organism: Scalesia atractyloides (assembly GCA_947069175.1). NCBI lineage: Eukaryota > Viridiplantae > Streptophyta > Magnoliopsida > Asterales > Asteraceae > Scalesia > Scalesia atractyloides. The sequence continues at coordinate 22,379,043 of CAMTDV010000014.1, read as the reverse complement.
AACCTTTCCTTTTCACTACAAACCAGCTTCATTAAAAAATGTCGAGTTTTTACGTCTTTTGAAGCTTCGGAAATCACCCATTGGAGTTGAATTTCTTTAGGAACCGGGCTTCTTAGCGATAAAACACTTTTGAAAAACTTGTAAAACAGATCGCATGCTTGATGTAGATGTAGTTTTTGCTCATGTGATTGGCAACTTTTAAGAAGATCGATAAACACGTCTTTTGAAACAATCCTACTCTTTCCGTTTCTCGCCCGTTTCAGCCAATTTGGCAAGTGTTTATCACAGTACAAAGTATGCTTTGTGGGGGTTTCGTTGCAACCAACACCGTCACCTACACAGCGCATAAGCCCACCGCCATTGTACTCGGTTCCCGTCAGTTCAGTGTCAGACGCACCCACCGGAGTTTCGAAATGACCCGCTAGTACAATTTCTCGGCAGCTACTAGCCTCCGGAACCTCTCGGTATTCATCCTCTAGCTTTCGTTTAAGTTTGTTTTCAGGTGGAGACGGTAAAATTACCGCTGTATCCTTATTAGATCTGTGCTTTTTACAGGATGAAGAACCGGGGAGAGCCCGATGTTTGCATTTAGTACCAAGAACGGTAATCCCGTCACATAAATGTGCATCACTTGGTGGTCCTGTTGTTGGGCCTGTTGATGGGCCTGGTGGTAGGCTGAGCTCTGTTTTTACCAAATTGGACGAAAACCGAGATGATAAATGTACACAACAATAAACATCGCCATCGTTAGCCCATCTAACACACTGTCTTCCTTTAGCTTCGATAAAAGCCGTACACTGTTTATTCTTATTTATTGGGGACGTTTCCAAATTTTTAAAACGGGTTTCTTCATTATTATTATTATTATTTCCAGCTTCAACTACAATCGCCCCCCATGTATCGGTTTCCGTTGTTCCCAATAGAGAAACTTCACCACTCGGAGACCCAATAGGCCCGTTAATAGATCTCAGCCCGGTTTCGAGCGGTGGAGCGGCCACCTCAGCACGTCGAACTTCAAGCTTGGCCCTTTTTCTGCTAACTTGCAGACCCGCGTTCGGAAAACCGTCATTACTTTGTTGTTCGGTGTTTTCGTTGTTAAATGAAGGATTTGACATTGAAAAACATTTCATAACCTCGGGTTTCACGGTTTTCCACTCGAAACCGACCTCGGTATTCGTAGTTGAATTTGAAAGGGTGTGTACTTCGTTCCATTTAATTGCATCGCCTAACTCCTGATTAATAAATTAAACGACTTTAAATGCATTCAAAAGTACTGTCTTTATTAATACACTAAAAAAGGAATGCATACCTCCTTCAGCATTTCGATAGATTCAGCACTATGAGCGATCTGACATCGTTGCACCCATGTTTCGTGAGAATGTTCCAGCCAGGAAGATTCTAAGAAACGTTGCAAAATCATCTGCGAAAGAAATTGGTAATGATTAGGGAACATTACGTTTAAATTTAAAAAATCTCACAACAGTTTTTACCATTCAATACTAAGATCTTGTGAATTAGCTAACACCCTCGTAAACCGACTTCCACGAATATACATATATGCATATATAAACCACATATATGTATGCATGTGTGTATAGATAGAGGTTCTAAGAACCTTATTTTCTGAACTTAGGAACATATCAATTATTTTGATCCTGGTCATGCAAGTCAACACATTCACAAAGTTAACAACTAGCATATCTTCATTAAAGTGTTTCATAAGTTTTCAAAACAATTTTCATTTTCGAATATCGACAAATTAGAAAATGCGTCTATGCATTGCAAATGAATCTGATACGTAGATGCATATTCGTTTTTGTTGACATTCTTCAATGGAAAACGTTTCAAAAACTTAAACGGCGCTTCAATTAATATATCATCAACATTCAAATATTTGATTAGTTCCGAAAGTTTTTGAAATTAGTTTAGTTCCTATTTGATTCCATTTATATCTATGTAGTCATAAAAAAGGTCAAATACGTAAAACGTGTAAGAAGGATTGTGGTGATGACAGATGTCATGACGCACAATGCATCATGAAGGAAAAAGTTGCACATCATAACATGTGTCAGCGCTAAAATCCTTTCCACACCGACACATATCATGACGCACAATTTTTCCTTAACGTTGCACATTTTCTTCATGATACACTATGCATCATTACATGTGTCAGCGACTCAGCACCAGAATCTATCCTAAATTTTCTTTTATTATTTAGGGTTTTGGCAAGTTTTAATCAAGCAATGCGTGACGTTAAGACCATAAGAACTACACTATATATTATATATATATAGAAACATTGTTTTAAAACAAAAATTTACCTTTTCAAGTTTTAGGAGAAGCATATTCCCGAGATCGGAATAATCTTTACATCTGGAAGCTTCTAATGCAAATTCCTTCCACACTACCACGCTACGAGCATCATCAGTAAGAGCCTAAAAGGAAAGAGTGGACGTAACTTGTAAGAACGTAAGTATAATTCTAACAAGAACAAATCTAACAACTCTAAGTAATATCAATGAATCACAACCTCACTAGTTAACTGTTCGATGGTATTTATCATGCTAACAGCAATCTTTTGCCTAATATATCGACGCGCACAGTCAAATCTTTGACCGCCTTCACCGCAACATCATGTGACCTATATGCAATCGGCTCCGGATATTCACTGATCGGGACGAAGAAGCAGCACGTCTGCCCATGAATAATTTCTTTTTCTTGGAAAAAATATTACAAGATATTGTTTCCTATCATGTGTTGGCTTCGCTCGCACGGTTGATAACGGCCAATCAGATCGCGCGCATCGTATACCCGCTTGCCACTTCCCTCTCCACTATATCATTAAAAAAACGTATGTTTCATTTAATTGATTAATTCACATAACTATTTAATAGAATGAAAATTAAACACTTACCTTGACCCAAACAGCCATGGGTTGATCTTGTTCAAGCCACTCGGGTTCTGAACGAGACGACTCGCATTCCTGAGTCCCAGCTGGCAATTCTCGTCCAACTGTATCAACGCCTAAGCTATCAACTCCGGAATCACGAGTGTTATTTGACACGTCCAGTTCATGACATGGCTCATTGTTGGGATGACCATCATCATGTTCGCCAAACTGGTCGTCACTGGATGTTTCAGCATCGTCTAATTTGGTATCTCCACCTTGAACTATTTCGGGTTTGACGTTATTGGTCTCTTCATCGTACACAAAAGGCTTTTCGGGACCCTGATTAGGGCTGTTAGATTCGCCGCCATAATGCATGCTATTACTACTACAAGGAAGCACTTGCATGGTTTCGAACTAGATTCTGTTTTACAGTAAGAAGTTTAGTCAAATATAGAAACGATAAAAACCATAAATATGAAAAGTAAAGAGAACACAATGTATGTTTATGACATTCAGATTATGCAAATATAGAACAGGATCAGATTCATATTCACGTAAAACGGTAAAAACATTCTACAAAATGAAAACTAGCCCCTAAATCGACAGAAAAGTAAGAACGAAACGATATATCTTAAAAAAAATTATGAAACCGGAAACCGAAAAATTATGCAAAATATAGGATCAAATCACATACATATTTCGCCTAAAAACTTCTTCAAGATGAAACACTAGCCTCTCAACCAATAGAAACATAAGAACGAAACGATATCTCATAAAAGAATTACGACAACAAAACCTGCACAAGTTTCTGCAACATGAGGGAAGATACAAAAAACTTGCAAAAAAAATGAAACTTCTTTTTTAATTTAAAACCGATAGAACTTTCTTTTTTCGCAGCAAAATATCTACCTTCTTATATGGAAAAAGAAATAATAAAACTAATAAGCAGTTCAAAACCATAAATTTCTTTCACTTTTTGGTACCTAAAACCCTATCTGAGATGTCAAGTTTGTCACTATGATGCTATAAAACTAGTTATAACCAGTTATATACAGTAAAAAAATATAAATTACCATCAACTCAGCTTTGTACATTCCAATTGCTAAAGAACACAAAAAACCCCCAAATTTACAGTCAAAGTTTATAAATTTCTGCAACAATTTATGCAAAAAATAGTGAACCAACGTGATGGACTGAAACTGCTACCTAATTGAAACCCACAAATTAAAAACCCCTAATCAGCACAATATTTAAACCAAAATTACACAAAAACCCTAATCCAAAAATCAAGAATAGCCCCCAAGATTCTGATACATAAACTGCATGTCAAACGCACCAAAAAAATCAATTTTTTTCTTCGTGACCTAGAAACAATAGTGGGTCCAGATCAAGAAATTCCCATTAATTGATTGAACCCTCTACAATTTACAAAACCCCTGATGGGTAATCAAAATCATCCCTCAAGAATCTTGAAAAATCAAGACTTTATTGAATCTTGACACATACATTCACTAAAGTTACCAAATTTATGTTAAGGGTTTAGTTAAAAATCTGATTTTTTTTAGTCTAGGGTGTAGTATTATTGGGGGAAAGGTCATCAAGAAGATGTATGTACATATGACATGACTGTCATGACATATATGTATGTATATAAAAATGGTGAATATATGTAAATGTACCTTTAGCAGTTGGGGGGTGAAGATCAGCTTTAGGCCATTGTTGAGGAATTGGTATTATTGTGGGTGAAATTTGGTTATAAAATATATAATTAAACAGGTTATAAAATTGGGAAGATTGAAGTATAAACTAAAAAGTGGGCATGTACCAGGTCCAAAACGAACAAGAAGACCTGGATGTGTCTAGAGAGAGAAAGGGAATGGGGGGATGAGAGAGAGGAAAAAAAACTATAGAATAGACGGTGGTGGGCTTTGTGTGAAAGTTAAAAAAACCCTAAAAATGTTTTGTTTATTATAAATAAAGGTTCAAAAAAACGATGCTTGGTAATGAACATGTATTGTAACGGTGGTACAAGATTTGGGGGCAGAAGACGGTGTGGTCGAGGTGCGCCCCTCGTTTTATAAATATGACATTTATGAGTGCTTTTTTTGGTGATTTTTAGAGATATGGTTCATCTAACTTTGTATTTTTATGTTGTATGAAAACTGAGGTGTGGCTCAGGATCGAACCTTTTTCGGGGGTTTGTCATCATCATTGATCAATATTCATCCCAATATAACACAAGTGGGAATTGAACTTGAATCTTTATTGGAAAACCCAAGTCTCTTACCATTAGGCCACAAGTGAAGGCTTTTAGTGGTTTTTGGTCTAAAAAGATAAGAATAATTAATTTAATATCTTAACATTCGGTTAACATGTTAATACGTAACTTATTAATGCTCTTTAACACAAGGATGAAGTGGTTTACAATGTCATTTAACATGTCATCTCACTGTTAACACTTTAAATGTTAAAGTACGCCTCATGGTCTTAGGGTCTTGACACTTGAATTTAGGGTGTCAAGTTGGTGGGTTGAGATTTTTCAACCCTGACCCAACTTATATTGTTGTTCATGTCATGTCGTGTCAAACCCAATCAAATTGTGTCGTGTTCAGGTCATGTTTCATGTTGACCCATTTAATGTTTATTTAATTTTGTGTCGTGTTCAAATGACTTGATATAACAACCGAAAGAAAAAGGATCTAACGAATAAAATTGTGAGATGCAAAAAAAAATTATCAACACGTGCTTTACATCCATCAAAAACCATAAAACGAATATTGATTTTGGTTTTAATTAGATCGATATTAGTACCGATATTCGATCATAATCAAATTGAACTTAGTTGCGTGCTTTTTTCAGTTGTTAAAGAAAAAAATCAAAAAATAGATCAAAGACTTATATCATCTATAATATAAGGAGTGTAATCGAAAGTTGAAGTAATGGAGTGAATAATGTTTACACCAACCTACACTATTACCGTGATATATAAAATAAATAGTTTTTTTTATTAATTGTTTTGTAAACATTAAATAAATGGAAGTTATATATTCGCGATAAGGGAAAATGTCACAGAATACTAATCAAGTTTCAAAAGTGTTATAATTAGGACACTCGTATCGTTTGTTTCTCAATTAGATAACTTAACATTCAAATCGAGTCATGTCCTTTTTTCCATCTGTCAAGAGAAAAATGTGTAACATCCGTCGAAAAACGGGTTTCCAAAACCCGCTTCGTTTATTAATCGAATATCAAGTCATAAAATTTCGTTGTGTATTTATGATTAATTTTAATTTTAAACAATACATAATTAATAAACATTTTAGAATTTAAAAACTATAATTATTAAAAAGTAAAAATAAAGTAAATAAAAAAGAAAAGAGGCTGCCGGGTTTCGAACCCGGGTCAGCCGGAAGGAACAAACCACACTCAACCACTCCGCCACTTGACTCGTTTGTGATATATGTTGAAACAATTAATACATATAATAAAACTCAAAACTCAAATTCGGTAATCAGCGCGCCCAATTCGCAGTCGCCGGAAATACCGACGATTTCGCCAATTGTCGACGGTTTCCTTTGACTGAACGCGTATATTAACTTCGACATCGGTTATAACCGATGTCTAATCCCGCGATCTCAGTCATAACCGCCGGAGAAAACCTTGACCATGAATCAAGACCAAATTCGGACCCAATTCATCCTGATTCTACCCTATAAATACACACCCAAGTCTCTGGTAAACTTTTCGCTCAAAATCGCACAATTTCTCGAAGCAATTACACTCGCCGGAGATATTCTGTATTGCCGGACATTCGCCGGAAAACCGAGACCTATATCAATTCGGTAAATTTCTCGACTCTTTGTTTTCAATCCATTGTTAGGCTTATACTAACTTCAATCCATCAACCAGAATCAATCACAGACGACGTTACCGGACATTCTGCCTCGCCGGAAAATCTCTGGAAATTCCGAAATCACGCTGTGAATCGGTACAATCATCTAAACCCCCTGATATCTCTTGTTTAGTAACCTAATTTCACAACTCATCGATCAAAACTGTTAAACATTTCACTCAGCCGAGAGTCACGAATCAGAGCCGATGACTCATGCCGGTCATCTGAAGTAAACGCACTGTTTGGTACAATTCTGTTCTTTAATCTCATTATCTAATACTTTCCAACCAATTATAAGTTTCGATAATCGAATTAAACAAAAAACAGTCGGGCAACTGGTTCTGTGTCTTTATAAATGAAGAAGACGAAGGCGATATGTGTATAAGTTTAATTAAAACTGAATATTATACCGGGTTAGACACACAGTCCAGTGGTGGACTGTGTGCAAATTTAACATCATGGTCCCGAGTTCGAGTCCTAACACGCTGCCCGGTTCTTACAAATTTCCAACCATTTTTAATACTGATATATACTAAGACGCAGATAGTATATAAATGTAATTAAAATCGCATATCATTCGGGTTAGTCACGCAGCCCAATTGGTCGGGTTGTGTGCAATACAAGGCTATGGACGCGGGTTCGAGTCCAGGCCCTCACACCGGTTCAATGATTTAAAAATCTTTTTAAATTAAATAGATTCTGAATAATCTAAATAGTATATAAGTATAATTAAAATCAGAAATATTTCGGGTTAGACACGTAGCTCAGTTGGTAGAGCTGCGTGCACGCGTACGAGAGGTCCGGGTTCGAACCTCACTCAGTGCACACTCAACCACAGTCCAACCGGTCAACGGTCAACGGCCGGTCAACGGTCAACAAAAGTCAAAATTTATATATTTAATTTAAAAATCAATTAAAAATACTTAAAATAATATTTTTAAGTTAGAAAATGACCTTAAACTCACAAAAATAAATCTAAAAATCCTATTAAAATTGTTAATAAAATCCACTTATTTACCGAACCATTTCGTTATTATTTTAGGTTAGTTTTTCCTCGTCGATCAAATCCCAAAACTCGTGCGCATTCAACACCATCAAAAAAAGCACCCAATGTGAGTGAATCTCTACCAATTCCCCGTTTTAATCATATTTTGGGGTGTATCATTTTATCATGTTCAGTTATTATTTATACATTAAACACTTGTGCAGCCATATATCCTGACGAATGTGTATTCAATATGTATCATGTTGTGTGTTATGTTTAGATAACTTATCTTTCATACATACATCATCATAGGCTCATTGTTCCCCATTACCTATGAGCGGAACGTGACGTTGCCAACATACGATCGGCTCCTTGATGAGCCTTGATCTCACAATACATTATCATTCATGCCATATACTCATGCAAGGTGGTTTGTGATTGTTTGTTTATTTACGTTTGCTCACATATGATTATTGCACAATTTTTCCATATTAAATACAACGAGAAATCAATAACAAATGTTTTTAACAAGGTTCACTCGCCAACTTTTGTTGACCCAAAATCCCCCATTTTTACACATGATACAGGTGATCCAGTTGAAGCAAGAAACATATAGGACGGCCTAGAAGAATAAATCAGTTTAGGCTTTGGATTGTTTACTTAGTTTCTTTTTCCTTGTAATTGTATGAACTTGTTTTGAATATTGAAGTTGTAATTCGAATTTAATAAATATGAAACATTTTAGTAAACATCATGAGCTTTGGTGATAACCCAATTATGCCCCGACTCTTATTTCGCTGCGGGTCGGGGTGTGACAAAATGGAGCATAAGATGCTAGGGTCGGATTATATTAATATAGGAAATTTTATTTATTAAAAATAAAAACACTTTAATTACATTAAAAATTAAAAAAACATGTTAAAATCACGTCATCACTGGACGTTAGCATCAAATTAAAGGGAAAAAAGAAACAAAAATTCACATCACCACGGTTAACTATGAAATGGATGAAAAAACTCTTAATTTTAATAAAAATATGTGGAGTTACCTAATTGGAACACTTTTAAAACCTGAGTGACCTAATTGGAACACTTTTAAACATGGTTACTATTCTACAAAGTTACCCCGAAAAAACATTTATTTTCATATTGAAATAAGTAATATATTTTCCTGATTTTAAAAGTTAACTATTAACAAAGGGTAAAACCAGACTCAAATGTTAATTAATCTTCTCTTAAATAATACATTTATAAAGAAATTAAGCTAAAACTGTTTATCTAAAAGACTAAAACAACAATTTTTTATGTATACACGATGAGATTTGAGATTATCGAATTAATTAACATTTGAGTCTGGTTTTACTCTTTGTTAATAATTAACTTTTAAAATCAGGAAAATATATTACTTATTTCAATATGAAAATAAATGTTTGTTAAATGGGCTTAACACATGTATCAACCTTAATTATGTAAGTATCATGCTTAGCTTGTGTTTGTCCCATATCCAAAACGATCATGTTTTTAGATAAAGACAAAAGGTGAAAAAGCAAAATATGAGTACGAAGCAATTCACATATGCAAAGTATAATTTTATCAGAAAAAGATTTAAAAAAAATCGATACAGCACAAAATTCATAATCAATGTGTTTTGGTAAATTATTAAAAAAAATGCTCTAATTCTTTTAACCATTTGATGATTTGCTGTTTAAAACTTTAACTAAAACTCTCTCATATCAATACTATACTATATAACTAGCTTATAAACCGTGTGTTGACAATTGAATATCAAAAAACATGTAAATTATTATTTGTATATAATTACTATCAGTAACTTGTTACATAAAATAGTGAAAAAAAAAGAAAATTTTCATGTTCAATTACCAAATATAATTTTCTAAATTTTCACTTTTATAGAGTCACTATAATTCATCTTATTATATATGTTTATAAAACATTATCACTAAAAATAAAAATAATAATGATAAAACTATAAGTATTTTTTAAAATAAATTGTAAGTTATGAGGTTGTGGCAATAAATTGTAGTTAAGTTCTGCTTTTTTACATTAATCGTAAACAATTACAAATAATGTCATGTATAACACCACAGTTGAATTAGAATACTCTTTTGTTTTCATCTCTTTATACTTGCACTAAATTTTATGTTAAAATAAAATATTTAATAAATCATGATATTTAATCTATTTTTTACTCGCATCAACTTTTTCGTTAGTTACTCTCTCTAATAAAATATTTAAAACTGGAAAAGTTTACCACCTAGTGGATTCCTGTCCAGGAGTGTTCAGGTTTGAATCCCACTTCAACCGAGCTTTGATCATGTATAGCTCTGATCGAGATACAGTTCAAAAAAAATATTTAAAACTGCCAAAAATAAATGTCTAAACAATGTTCATGAAATCAATTGAAATGATTGGTACTAAATTTTCCTTATACTTTTTTTTATTATAAACAATATTGATGAAATCGTAAATTTTGACGATTAGCAGTAATTTTTATTATTATATTTTGTTACATTACACTATATCATATTATATTCATTGATATTAGCTAATCTTATAGATAAATTAAGAAAAGAGAAATGTAATATTCTTCGGAATCGTTTATTATATAATAATAATAATAATAATTGATTTATATACATTAATTGTTAGAAAAATAAAATAAAATATGTGAATGAGAGTGATATATGACATTAGTTGGAGTCTTTTATTAGAATTAGATATCTATATCATATTATATAATTTAAAACGAGAGTAAATTAGTTTTTCAAACACTAATTACATTTTAATTCGCTATCTTTAATCAATTTATGAATAATTAGTTAATAGTTACATTTTATCACTCTTATAAAAAACTAACTACTCTCACGATTTTTAAACGGCCATAAACTTTTTGTACATTCATATTTAGAAAAATACTACACATAAAAACAAAAAATTGATTCTCTTTAATTTGAGTATAGTATAACTATAGTTTTTTTGCTAGATATAAAAAAAATAATATGTTACGTGGTTAACAATGTCTAGCGATGAACAATAACTGAGTTGTTAACAGAAACCAAACTAAAAACAGACGAAACAGAACTATAATCAACAAGAAACCGAATTAACTGAAAACTAATTAACCAAAACAAAAACCAAAACAATCATTATTTTTTGTACCCTCGTTTAAACCAAACTGGAGTCATCGGCTAGTCGATTTGTGTCGCACCCCGATTTCCACGTGTAACCCGGTGGGCCCGGTGGGGAATATTGTGACGTATGTTGATATCATCATAACCAAACAACACAGAATAGCACAACGGAAGTCTTGAATTTAAAATATTATTACAAGCCGAGAGGTTCAAAGTTCAAATACAATGGCTCGTAATAAAGATCCACATGCGGATTGAAAATATATATACAAAAGATGTTCAACAGGCTTTGGCACATCTAAGGACTTGCAAGATCCTCTTATGTTGCTACTCAGCAGCTTCCAGCCTATTTACGTATTTGTACCTGTAACTTAATTATTTTGAAAATACGTCAGTTTACACTGGTAAATACACTCAACCGACAAATTTTGAAAACATTTCAAAATCGTTTTTATGTCACATTGGTACATTTGTTTAATTATTAACTTGGAACAAGCTATATCTCATGTTATCAGATTTACATAACTTGATAATACATACGGGGACCGGAAACTATGCAGGTTCATGATTAATCAACACATCACTTATTCCCTTATTGGGAAAACCCATATTGGGTTATTAAAATTTATATTTTGTTCCCTTATTGGGAACACCCTTATTGGGCAACCCTTATTGAGTTGTAAAATTATTTAGTTGAACTGTTTCGCATCTGTCAGGTGTATGCCTACACCCACGTGCTTAGGTCGTAGCCATTTGCAATTAATGAGTCAAGGATATCCAGGACACGGTCGAATTAACCCCTAATGTTTAATATCAAGCAATACGAATTAAAATTGGATTATTTGAATTCCCGACACATTGGTCTTTGATCCCATATCCAACCATGCGGTAATATTATATCGTATCCCAAGCCCGTATAGGGAAAATAGGTTAAGAGTATTTACCTGAGCTTTAACAATCCTTTTAAATAAGGAATATAATAAGCACAACCGTATCCAATTTAAGTAAGTGTAGGTACAATTTACCGGAAGGCTCTAGTCTGGAATGATGGTATAAATAACCAATTAGAATGCTAGCGGAACTTTATTTAAGTCATTGACTTGGATCGGCTAGCTTAATGTATCAAAAACGGTACGATACGCTTGATTAAGCGATGACCGGAACAAAATGTAGTTTATACCCAACAAGTACTAAGACTTGTATAATATGGGTAAACTATTCACATTCTGGAATTTGAGATTAAAATGATAAGGTTAGCCCCGCTTCGGTTAAATTACGTAAACTAGCCTCATAGGCTTAACCGTACGCATATAAGCGATATCGGGTAACCGGATGAGTCATGGACGAGTTCCGTATGCCAATATACTTTAAACAAGTTACAATATCAGTAGGATATCAACTTGTATACTTGTTAAGGTTTTAAAATCAAACAATGCCTTATAAGGGGGTTTTGGTCATTTAGCGACGTATAAAAGGAACTTGCATATAATCTGATGTTACGAACATAATTATTATGTGAAAATACCTTATTTATGATATAATATCAGTAGGATATCAAACATATGTGTGTTTTATAGTTTAAGACCAAATGATGCAACGTAGGGGCATTTTGGTAATTTCACACATAGTTTCGAAAGCTTATTTGGGATTCTGAGTTTATATTATGTACCTACTGTAAAAATACTTTAAATGAGTTATAAAATCAGTTGGTAACAAATCTTGGTTGGTAAATATGATTTAAAACCATACTATGCGCCGAAAAGGCGTAAAAGCCGTTAAATGACGATATTCGCGGAATTTTGTGAAAGCTGATGTTATGACCAGGTTTAAATAATGAAAATATGTTATTTAGTATAACATATCAGTAGAAAAAGGTTTCATATGAAAAATCATGACTAAAGACCATTTTAAGTGTCGTAAGGGCGTTAACATCATTTAAGAGCGTAATACAAGAACTTATGCATAAACTCAGCTTATAAACTGAAATGATATCCCAAAATATCCTAATTATGATATTACATCAGTAGGCAATAAGTTTGGTATGAGAAATATTGTTTAAAACCGTTCTACGCGCCGAAAGGGCTTTATAGTCACTTTAAAGCTTTATTTACGATATATCACGAAAACTCGGTTTATGATCAGATTTGTAACATCAAAGTATGTTAAACATGATATCATATCAGTAACTAATTCATTGCAAGTTCATGGTGTTTAAAACCTCATTTTTAAATAAAAGGGCACTATAGTCAAAGTTTGGCATATTTACGGAAACTCGCATAAAACTCGGATATCTATTATTATCATGTAATATAACCTCAGAGGGTTATGATACATCAAAATACGATCATAACGGGACCTTAATCAATAGCATACTTATCTAATTAGGTTCATAACCGAAAGTCAACACAGAAGTCAAACTTCGCAACTTTCGGTTGCGAACCGACCCTAAAACTTAGAATTGACGAGCCGAACATGTTAACACATGTTCTAATAATTATTACCAAGTTGTTTAAGTGTTAAAAAATAATTTAGAATATGTATAAACTCAGATTACGAATATTTCAAAATCTGACCCGTTGACTTTTTAAACATTAATATGTTGACCCGTCAATTGATTAAGCAAACGTGGTAATCAAGAGGTGCCCTCTTGAGGGATTATCACCTACCTAATTACGATCACGTAGCCATGCTCGGACCGAGCGTTGGCTTGACCATAATGGTCTAAACCGAAAGTCAAAGCGTTTATCGAAACGCTTGACTTTTGGCTTTAAAAAGCCAAATAAAAGAACTAGCCATGGAATGAACACTTACTTGTGGTCCTATGGACTGAAGAAGACTCAAAGGAAGTCCCCAAAAGATCAGGAACCTCCAAATATGAGTATAGAGGAGAAGAGAAGAAAAGGTGCAAGTTCACAAGGTGAAACCCATCACCTGTTTATAGTGTTTTAAGGATGTGTGGATGATTTACATGTGTTAGAGGCTTGCTAGGATGATTACAAGTGTTAATGAAGTGTCAAGACCAGGTGAATTGGTGGCAAAACGAGCTAGGTGTCAAATGGTGAGGCTATGCTTGATGAGCAAGCATATTGCTGGTCTACAGGTGGGCTTACGGACCGCAAGGGTCCACCCATACGGTCCGTAAGGACCCAGCTTAGCAACCACAAGTTTCACCTATTTACATGTTTGGCCCCTGGACTTCGTTTTGTCACGTTTCGTCACCCGTAACCTCTTTTAACCTGATTTCAAGGTTCTATAAGGGTGTTATGGTATATGGGACTTGGTGTCACACCCCGACCCGCAGCGGAAAAGGTGATCGGGGCATGATTGGGTTATCATCAAAGCTCATGACATTTATTAAGCGTTTCATATTCATTAATACAAATTAAATGGAATTTTACAATAAATGTTACAACATGATCTAACTAACAATCTAAACTTCTTTGTTCTCTTCTAAGGCATATCCTATGTTTTCCTTGCTTCAACCTGTTCACCTGTATCATGTGTAAAAAGGTTTTCGGATCAACATAATGTTGGCGAGTAAATCCTATGGAAAACATTTGAACGAATATATTTAAATTGATTATGAAATATGTGCACAACCAAACATGAGTAAAGATAGATGTAAACTTAATCAACAATCATAAGATACTAAGTGAAACACACATGAACAATAATGGAACATTTAGAGGCACGCGATGCTCAACTCGTCTCTCACGAGGAACTGAGGGGCCTAATGAATGAATTGCATAACCATGATAATATGAATGACACAACTACAAACAATACAAACTCAATGATATACACATAAACAATAATGAATTTGATTTGTAGCACGCGTTGTTCAACTCGTCTTCCACGAGGAACTGATGGGCTTAATGTATGAGTTCCATATAATATGACAAAAGGAAATAAGTAAATCACAACAATAAAGACAATCTAAGTTTAAGTCATGATGTGGTATGGCACGAGTTTAAATAAATAAATTGATTATTTTCATAACACATGACACACCCCAAAACGTGTAATTTAAAAGGGGAAAGTTGTAAGATTCACTCACAGTGGGTGCGTTCGGTTGATGATGTTGAATGCACGCGAAGTGGTTTTAACCACGAGTGAGTTTAACCTAGAATAATCGCATTATGGTTTGGTAAGTAAATGGATTTTATTAATCTATTTTAGTAGGATTGTTGGGTGTATTTTTTGTGAGTTTGAGGCTATTTTCTAACTGAGCTACGTGTGCACGCAGCTCTACCAACTGAGCTACGTGTCTAACCCGTTATATATCTGATTTTAATTATATATATATATATTAATTAGTTTAAACCGAAAATCATTTTTATTTTAAAAACAGTTTAAGCGACTCGGACATGCACTCCACAGGTCTCGAACCCGGGACCTGTGGTTTAATCTAACACACAGTCCACCGCTGGACTGTGTGTTTAACATGTTATATATTTCCACTTTTATTATACTTAAATACAAATTATCTGCTTTCATTTCTGACTCTATTTAAAAAGTTAATAATTGTCCGGGTCGATGTAGGCGATCGGACTCGAACTTGTGACGTGCGATTAAACATACACACAGTCCACCGCTGGACTGTGTGTTTAACTTGGTTATTATTCCGATTATTAATATACTTAACATATATCTAAGGCGACTCCGGTTCAGTAAACAACAACAAAAAATGGTTTTTATTAAGGCAGCGTGTGTGAAACCGGAATCGAACTCGAGACCTTTGCTTTATATGTGCACACAGTCCACCGCTGGACTGTGTGTCTAACCCGATTAATAAGTTGATTTTAATTGTACTTATAATATAACGAATACATCGTCTTCTTCATCAAAGATAGAACCAGAGTTCGGAAATCGACTGGTTCAAAGTTTTTATCGGTTTATTAGTGTCTTACAGATCATTACGGTGAGATAAAATGAAAAGGAAAAGAAATTGGGCGGAGAAGTATACCGACTGGACTCTCTGTTTTCCGGCAGAAACTCCGGCGACGGGTGTCTTGCAGCAGCAAGTCTCCGGAAAACTTGGAAAAAGTATGGGTATCTCCGGTATAAGCTTCAGAGGCTCAGTGAGGCTCGGAAATGAGGTAATCGGTTTTCCGGCGACGAACAGAAAAGTTCCGGCGAGTGGAATTACGCCGAGGAAAAGTGTGGTTTTGAGCGAAAAGGTTTGCAATGGGTTGAGGGTGAATTTATAGGGGAAAACGTCGAAGCACTTGGTCTGATTCCCGACTGGTTTCATTGATTTAAATTTTCCGGTGGTTATAATTTTGGTCGCGGACTTCAAACATCGGTTATAACCGATGTCCTAATAATAACTTACGTTATAACTGAAAATGGTGATAAAAACTCGCGAGATTTCCGGGATTCCGACGACTGAACTAAAGGGGCGCCGATTTTGTATTCGTAACGTTATTATATCAATTAAATGATTCTATTATTTCACAAAAAGCATCCGTGGCGCAGTGGTTTGTGTGTGAGGTGATAAGTCGCTGAGTGACTCGGCGAGTGACCCGGGTTCGAAACCCGGCTGGATCATTTCATTTTTATTTTGCGATTTTCAACAGTTTTTCAAAAACTAAATATATATTCTTGTATAATAATTGATTACGTATCGTTTAAAAATATTTTGGGCATTTAATTCGCAACGAAATTTTTGACTGACTGTTCGGTTGATAAACGGAGCAGGTTTGGTAAATCCGTTTTTGACGGATGTTACACTTGGATTATGTCCGGAAATATCCTGGATGTTGGTTCGTTCGGTTGTACGGTTGCGCGTTTCGCAGAAATGCGTAAAACGCTTAAACGGACACAAAAACGATCGAAATTTCGCAACGATGGACATCCTTGTATTCTTATCAACAAAACACAATATTTTATTGAATATACATGTTTGGATTCGTATATGGAGTCCGTATTCAAAAGATGAGAATCAGAAAGTTTCCACAGTTTGTCATGAATTGTCCTTGGACTTCCAAACTTGCGTGGAACGTTATAATTAGTACGTAAAGCCTTCATTGGCATATAATAGGCACACATAAGAGTATGAATAATAGTATGAGACTCCTAGTTCATTAAAAAGTCACTCAGAGGCTAAGTTTGAGCATGTTGACACTTTTAGTCCCTTAACTATTAATTTGTCGTTCAGAGGTTATAAAATAACATAACGACGCATTCGGTCCCTCTTGTTTTAGCATGTGGCATACGAGGATCAGCGGGACACGTGTCGGAATTTTATAGGACGGGTTTTTACGAGGTGTTACATCCTCACCCCTTAAAAGAAATCTCGCCCTCGAGATTTTATTCAAATGGACTTCTATCGCATAGTGGACTCATCCTTCCATGTGTACTAGGGATTTCTACAAGCGTCCCATTTGGCCTTTATATTAGGAACATGCTTCCTTAGAAGTTTCTTAACCTGTCGATCCTCGATCGATACTGGTTTTCCAACGAAACTGCAGGTTTTCATTAATTTGCACATTCTTATGTGACATAGCTAGCAACTCATTGGCTAGCCTTTCCTTTAATTTGCATTTGTGGAACACCATGTAAATTCCACTGAGTTTCTCAAGTAAACTAGCTTGAATCTAGAGATTCGACACATTCGATTATCTTGAATGGTCCCACATATCTAGGACTTAACTTGCCCTCCTAACTGAGGCATACTACACCTTTCCATGGTGACATCTTCAATAGATTCCTTGTCCCTTATTGGGAACTTAAAAGGTTTCCGACTTTTGTCAACGTAGCTCTTTTGCCGTCCTAAGGCGGCTTTGAGACGATCACGGATTTGTATTATCTTATCCGTGGTTTCTAGGACAATTTCAGGTCCTATTAGTTGGGCCTCCCCAACTTCTGTTCAACAAACAATGTTTGACACTTTCTCCCATACAAGGCATCTGAAGGAGCAATCTTGATGCTTATAAAAATTATATAGGTGAACTTAACTAGGGTGAGATGGTTATTCCAACTACTACCAAATCAATCTTAAAGAAAAAGCTAACCCTTGTAGTTGGTCGAGCATATTGTCGACCTGGGCTGCAAATAACGATTCTCAATCTCTACATGTTAAGTTTGTGGTAATCAAAGCATGACTGCATTGAACCGTCTTTCTTATTCAACATTATCGGAACTCCCAAAATGGCAAGCTAGACTGTGCAAGCCTTTTCCAGAAACTTATTAGGATAAACAGAGATGATAGAGATAGTCTAAATCCTAGCTTTTGGTTTATCTAAACGTCACTTGTGTCATTAAAATGACAGATTCGACTTTCGATTACATGGATGCTTTGAGTAAAGACTCCTACTTAAGCAATTTCGATATAGAATATCTCCTTGAATACCGTTTGCTAATTTTAGTACGATATAACTGTTGGGAGATCCTAGTGGTTCCATGCATTAAACCTTCATGTTGATCAGGCATGAAAGCAACCCATGGGACACACTAAGATACTGCCAATTATCATATGACGCTTTTATCAAACTAGTTTGGCATTCGTAGTCGATAGAAATCAATGAGATAAATAAAATAAGTTATAAGTAATAATAATAAGAATTTGTCGTACTTCAACCGAAGGAAGAACATGACTGATTTTTATGGATAAGAACATCCATCTAGAATAGGAAGAAGCGATTTCTATGGTTTCATAGGTATGTTTTACCTTATACTTAGTATATGGAGTTCTCATGAATATATAAAAGTTTTCTGGACTTATGGTTTATGAAAGACTTATTAGTGCCTGAACTAAAACAGGACTCTTAGCATATATATCCTCGAGTAATGATATGGGATGTACCTAATGACACTATGATATATGCTGCTTACGGCATTCCTCAGGCAATTTCAGGCATTTCCTTTCTTAGCCTCTCCCGACTTAGTTGCACCTTCTTTGGCAACCTTAGGGCAATTAGTACTAATGTGGCCTTTCTCGCCACAACTAAAACAGACTGCATTCTTTATGTCTCTACATTCGTGGGACTGATGACCAGTTCTTTTGCAGATACCACACTGCTTAGGCTTTTGGTCATTTCGACATTGTCCCCAGTGCCTTTTATTGCAGGTTTGGCACATAGGATTTTTATCGGACTCTTGCTGGTTCTTATTGAATCCAGGCTTGCCCTTTCTCCTATATTTTTGGAAGTTATCCTCCTCCCTTACTCTTTTTCCTGCGTTGTTATTCTTGACTGACATTTGCCTCACATAATCTTGTGTGAGGGAAAGAGATAATTCCACCACTGACTTATAAGTACCAGGTCGAACCGCCTTAACCAAGCTTCTTATCTCCGGAGCCAATCCATTAATAAATCGCGCAATGCGCTTGGGTTCCGGAGTGACTAAGTATGGTACTAATCTTGACAGAGAGTTATAGTCGGTGACAAACTTC
The DNA here is from genome assembly GCA_947069175.1 of Scalesia atractyloides. Classification (NCBI taxonomy): domain Eukaryota; kingdom Viridiplantae; phylum Streptophyta; class Magnoliopsida; order Asterales; family Asteraceae; genus Scalesia; species Scalesia atractyloides. Next base: position 22,359,730 of record CAMTDV010000014.1, on the reverse strand, counting down.
CGACAATCCAAATTTTTCATTATCAAGGTCAAGAAATCCGTTTCAATCTTTTCCACTTCATATGGTGGACAGAAGGTATCCTTAATCAAGTCCACAAACTCGGACCAGCTAAAGTTGTACATATGTATTTTACCAGTGGACTGTACTAAAGCTTTCCACCAAATTAGGGCATCGCCCTTGAATGATTGTGATACAATTTTCATAATATCTTTGTCAGCACAGCCGCTAATCTCGACTATGGTTTCCATTTCATCTAACCAACTAAGGGCTTCAACTGCCCCTTCTTCCCCATTGAAATCACGGGGCTTACAAGATACGAAATACTTGTATGTACACCCATCCTTATTGGAACGCATCTTCTCATGATGCTCCTGTCTCTTAGTCTTACTCCTCACATTTGAGGAGTGTACCTCACTATCCCTTGGATTCGATCGAGGTATAGACGAGTGTTTTGATAATTGTTTGGAGCGAGAAGCACTCGACTCCTGTTGCCTTGCCGTATAGGCATTTATGGCCTTGCCAATCTCCGTGGCAATAAAAGCTTGTAGATCATTCTTACTTATGACAATATTTGCATTTGCATTTGCATTATCATCGTTACGCTTGCTGTTGGCTCCATCAGAAGTTGCCATTGTAGCTACTTGGTACTAAACACCAATTTGTATTTTATTAGTTGGTCATTCGCCTTTGATGACTCATTGTATCTATGCCATGGTATTATCAAATCATTTTGGCTCTAAATTAGGTATATATCCCTTGCCTTTTGGATCAGTGTGCTCGAAGTCACAAATCTCAGGCTTTGACATTTTAAATGGATGTCTAATAGATATTTATGTATATACCCTAGGTCTCAAAAGACCATCACAAGTATTTTAGAAGATTGGACATAGTCCGGAATTATCAGGCAGTGGATCATAAGGTCACATCTGCCCTTGTTTATAATGACAATTTAAGTAGCTCGTAAACTTGTCACACAGGACTTGATATATGGCACGAAGGCCTTTGTCATATAAGACATAAGAAGTATGGCACTAATGGCCTTGTCACTAATGGACAAAAGATATGGCACGAATGGCCTTGTCACTAATGGATAAAAGATATGGCACGAATGGCCTTGTCACTAATGGACAAAAGATATGGCACGAATGGCCTTGTCACTAATGGACAAAAGATATGGCACGAATGGCTTGGTCACAAAGAATATCAAAATACGGCACTAGGCCTTGTCACAAAGATATTTTAATAATATATAAGCCGCGATCATATTGATCAATTGGGCTTTTAAGGTTTGAACACAGTTCATCACTTTTGGACAGGGAGTCGTAGACTACAACTGTCGTTGTCATGAATGACGATATAGCCAAATCAATTGACATCTCAAAAGGATGTTAAAAAATCATCACACTGATGATAGTAGTCACGATTATATTGATTTATTGACTTTGATTCTTGGGCATATCACTTTAGACATGAAACCATAAAGGTCACAACTGTCATTATCTTTAATTGACAATATATAGCTGATGGGTGAAATGTGTATATAAAAATCAAACAAGTTTTAAACAGGAATCACAACCTAAACCACACACAATCGGCAAATGCACCGGTCGTGGTGTAGTGTAGATAGCAAGACCGAGTATCAATCTGTGGACACTATACGCAAACTTTAGATACTGAACCTCTATCGAATACAAAGTCAATAATTGATTTGATTTTAATGTTTAACTAATAACCTAATTGATTACGAAAACGGTGAATAAAGCTAATGAACGCAACAAACAAATGAACTCGGGAGCTGAATGTGGATCAAATATGATGAGAAAGAAACTACCTAGGTGTCGAATCCCTAGAATCATGCAACGCTAATCTGACAGTGACAATGGCTAAATATCCTACTCTCACGAATGACCCCCCGCTAGAGATGTACCAAACGAAAGATAAAGACGAAATATGAAGTGCTAGAACGAACCGACTCGACCTATCGATACCAAATCCTACGAGAATCGAGCGAAGAAAGTATCTATGACTCCCAAAACCCTCAAAACGCAAAGCAAACCAAACCTTGATACTTGAAATCCTAGGAAACCTTAACCACGATGTAATAAACGAGCCCGAGCTATCGATCGCCCAATCTACCCACCAATGATTAGCTAATAACCTAGCTCACCTAAATCGTCTCTCGAGTCATCAAATGAGGATGCAAGTTTTAATATCTTGATTTTAATTATTAATTGAACTGGACAATTTCTCAACTCAATGTCAAAACGAAAACCCTAAGATTAACGATTCAAAATAAACTCTAAGTCTAGGGATATTTCTATATGCCTAAACCGCTGAATTCATCAACTAAAAATCAGTCCAAATATACCAACATGCAATATCAAGGTCAATCACAAGGCAAAGTTATGTAAATCACGTCAAATAGCCAAAATCATGTCAAAAATGCATTACAATCATCAAGTTCATCAACCCTAAGTAGTTTATAACGTTTAGCTACTCATGTTCAAGAACGAAACAAAAACACAACCAAAAAATCACGGTTCATCGTAAAAAGAAATAAAAATTAAGCTACTAGCCTGCCTGCTTAAATTAATTCTCTTGACTTTTGAGACGTGCTAGCTTGCCTGCTTACAATTCTTTTCTTCTTCGAAGACAACGCTTAGACTTTTTGACGTGTCTACTTGCTAGCTTGTCCTCAGCTTCTGTTCGTTGCTCCCTTTCTGCCGTCAACAGTAGGGTAGAAGTCCCTCTTTTTCTAATGTATATAATACGGTGGCCTTTTTGAATCCAATACAATATTCATGACATGGCCTCTCTAGCAAATCGTAACCCAAGGCCCAACATGGCCTCGTTACATATGAACAGCCCAAAAATGAAACTTCCCTCGCCTACTGTTGCATCCTACAATTAATATTACCCTCCAAGAATTGCGTCCAAAATTCTTGTGCACAGATTCTTTGTTTTTTTTCCAAAGATATGCCATGTCCTCATTTATATAAATCACTTGAATTTATTCAATTTGGCCTTTCAAGTTTTCATCTTTATCAATTAGAGATAGTGGCCTCGGCCCACTCAAGAAAGATAGCGATTTTAATTTCGGTCACTGGCGCCCTACTCTGCCTAACTGGCTGGTTATTTCCATTTTATTCGTTTTCGCTCCATTCGCACCAGAACCTGGCAAAACACAAAATAATATATATATACACGAAAAACTAAATAAAAATAAATAAAACCTATACAAAAATTATACATTTTACACGGGATAAATATGTGTATTTTACCACACATCAATAGCCGTAGGCGAAACACCATTAATGGATGTTAAATCATGGCTCGTAAGCACTACATCACTAATGGATGTTTATTTATGGCCGTAGACACTACATCACCAATGGATGTTTAAATTATGATCATCTTATTGATGATATAAGCCGTGATCAAATTGATCACATAGGCCATAATGTTTGGACATAGTCTTTTCACCCAGATGACTAGTGTGGTTCCTCAAGTCACATTGTCAGGAGTATTAACATTACTTAAATGTTAATAAAGAATAATTGTCTTAAAATGGTTTATCAATGTAGCCATGATCGTACTGATCATAAAGGCTTGAAGGCTTGAACATATTTCACCACCTCGGGATAGAAGGGATAATCTTCCTTAACTATCATGGTAGGAGGCTTTACTTCTTAACTACCATTTTATATTTTTCAATTAATGTGAACTTGTCACTTGGCAGGGGTAAACCATTAAGAAGATCTTTTGGAAATTTATAGCAGATCGATAAAGTTCAAATTAAAATCGAGGCGATCGCTTGAACAAGGATGTAATGACTACGTATATCATAATGATAATAATTCCAAATCTTTTTATAAATCATTAGGAATTTACAATAGCGCCTTAAATAGGACTTTTAATACTAAATTGTCCACGCAGGGACTTAAAAGCAACACAAGCCCATGCAGGGACTAAAATGAATACATAAGTCCATATATAAGGACTATAAGAAATAACATGTCCACAAGGGACTATAGTGAAATAATATGTCCACAAAGGAACTTATTTGAAACAAATGTCCACACGGGGACTTAAGTCGAAAGGTAGGTCCATATAAGGACTAAAATAAACAAATGTCCATGCAGGGACCAAACAGAAGAGACATGTCCTCATAAGGACTCAAGGAAAAAGAATGGAGAATTCCTCAGAGTGTCCTCTAATTTATTCCTTGTTGTTTCTTTTATTGGCTTGCCGCGTATGGCATTAACACAAAAGGTTTTTAATAGAAAGTTTAATGACTCCGAATCGGGATTTATTGTAAAAGTAGAATCTAAGGATTTAATGGTTAAAGAATAAAATGGATCACAGATTGGAGTTTGATAAGCATAATCCAAGTTTGGAATTCCAATAACTCGGATGTAAGAAATATGGATCATAAGTACCCATTGGTATTATCTTTGAAGTTGGAGACTCAGGGACCTCTGGTATGGACTCCACAAATACAGACTTCAAAATTTGAGCCTCAGGGACCTCCGGTATGGACTCTGAAGTCTAGTTTAAAGTTTCAATAGGTTTGGGTTTAAGAATAATTTTATATAAAGTCTTTCCTCCAAACCGGTCGCATGCTTAACTTAGCCGTGGTACGAAGCATCGCATTACGTGGCTTCGGATGAGAAGAATTTTCATCAATGGCTTCTTTGCTTGGCGATAGGTTTCTGAAATACATAAAATCGAAGCAAGATTTATTAACAGGGATGAGAGCATTCCTATGTCAAGTCCAGATTTGAAAGGTTTAAGGAATATGCTACTGTGTCATTTGAGATTAAACACAAAAGGCTAGTGTTTAATTCACTCAAACGTTGACTCTGATACCAACCTGTCACACCCCGAATTCCACGTGTAACCCGGTGGGCCCGTGGGCCGGTGGGGAATATCGTGACGTATGTTGATATCATAACCAAACAACACCTAATAGCACAGCGGAAGTCTTGAATTTAAAATATTATTACAAGCCGAGAGGTTCAAAGTTCAAATACAATGGCTCGTAATAAAAATCCACAGGCGGATTGAAAATATATTTACAAAAGATGTTTAACAGACTTTGGCACATCTAAGGACTTGCAAGATCCTCTTATGTTGCGACTGAGCAACTTCCAGCCTATTTACGTATTTGTACCTGTAACTTAATTATTTTGAAAATACGTCAGTTTACACTGGTAAATACACTCAACCGACAAATTTTGAAAACATTTCAAAATTGTTTTTATGTACACATTGGTACATTTGTTTAATTATTAACTTAGGACAAACTATATCTCATGTTATCAGATTTACATAACTCGATAATACATACGGGGACCGGAAACTATGCAGGTTCATGGTTAATCAACACACCACTTATTCCCTTATTGGGAAAACCCATATTGCGTTATTAAAATTTATAATTTGTTCCCTTATTGGGAAACCCTTATTGAGTTGTAAAATTATTTAGTTGAACCGTTTCGCATCTGTCAGGTGTATGCCTACACCCCGTGCTTAGGTCGTGGCCATTTGCAATTAATGAGTCAAGGATATCCAGGACACGGTCGAATTAACCCCCAATGTTTAATATCAAGCGCTACGAATTAAAATTGATTATTTGAATTCCCGACACATTGGTCTTTGATCCCATATCCAACCATGTGGTAATATTATACCGTATCCCAAGCCCGTATAGGGAAAATAGGTTAAGAGTATTTACCTGAGCTTAACAATCCTTTTAAAATAAGAAATATAATAAGCACAACCGTATCCAATTTAAGTAAGCGTAGGTACAATTTACCGGAAGACTCTAGTCTAGAATGATGGTATAAATAACCAATTAGAATGCTAGCGGAACTTTATTTAAGTCATTGACTTGGATCGGCTAGCTTAATGTATCAAAAACGGTACGATACGCTTGATTAAGCGATGACCGGAACAGAATGTAGTTTATACCCAATAAGTACTAAGACTTGTGTAATATGGGTAAACTATTCACATTCTGGAATTTGAGATTAAAATGATAAGGTTAGACCCGCTTTGGTTAAATTACGTAAACTAGCCTCGTAGGCTTAATTGTACGCATATAAGCGATATCGGGTAACCGGATGAGTCATGGACGACTTCCATATGCCAATATACTTTAAACAAGTAATAATATCAGTAGGATATCAACTTGTATGCCTGTTAAGGTTTTAAAATCAAAAATGCCTTATAAGGGCGTATAAAAGGTGTAAAAGTCATTAAATGACGATATTCGTGATATTTTGTGAAAACTGATGTTATGACCATGTTTAAATAATTAAAATATGTTATTTAGTATCACGTATCGGTAGAAAAAGGTTTCATATGAAAAATCATGATTAAAAACCATTTTAAGTGTCGTAAGGGCGTTATCGTCATTTAAGAGCGTAATACAAGAACTTGTGCATAAATTAGCTTATAAACTGAAATGATATCCCAAAATATCCTAATTATGATATTACATCACTAGGCAATAAGTTTGGTATGAGAAATTATGTTTAAAACCGTTCTACGCGCCGAAAGGGCTTTACGGTCACTTTAAAGATTTATTTAAGATATATTACGAAAACTCGGTTTATGATCAGATTTGTAACATCAAAGTACTTTAAACATGATATCGTATCAGTAACTAATTCATTTGCAAGTTCATTGGTGTTTAAAACCTCATTTTTAAACAAAAGGGCACTATAGTCAAAGTTTGGCATATTTACGGAAACTCGCATAAAACTCGGATATCTATTATTATCATGTAATATAACCTCAGAGGGTTATGATACATCACAATACGATCATAACGGGACCTTAAATCAGTAGCATACTAATCTAATTCGGTTCATAATCGAAAGTCAACGCAGAAGTCAAACTTCGCGACTTTCGGTTGCGAACCGACCCTAAAACATAGAATTGACAAGCCGAACATGTTAACATATGTTCTAATAATTACTACCAAGTTGTTTAAGTGTTCAAAAATAATTTAGAATATGTATAAACTCAGATTATGAATATTTCAAAATTTGACCCGTTGACTTTTTAAACATTAATATGCTGACCCGTCAATTGACTAAGAAAACGTGGTAATCAGGAGGTGCCCTCTTGAAGGATTATCACCTACCTAATTACGATCACGTAGCCATGCTCGGACCGAGCGTTGGCTTGACCATAATGGTTTAAACTGAAAGTCAAAGCGTTTATCGAAACGCTTGACTTTTGGCTTTAAAAAGCCAAATAAAAGAACTAGCCATGGAAGGAACACTTACTTGTGGTCCTATGGACTGAAGAAGACTCAAAGGAAGTCCCCAAAAGACAAGGAACCTCCAAATACGAGTATAGAGGAGAAGAGAAGAAAAGGTGCAAGTTCATAAGGTGAAACCCATCACCTATTTATAGTGTTTGAAGGATGTGTGGATGATTTACAGGTGTTAGAGGCTTGCCAGGATGATTACAAGTGTTAATGAAGTGTCAAGACCAGGTGAATTGGTGGCAAAACGAGCTAGGTGTCAAATGGTGAGGCTATGCTTGATGAGAAAGCATATTGCTGGTCTGCAGGTGGGCTTACGGACCGCAAGGGTCCACCCATACGGTCCGTAAGGACCCAGCTCAGCAACCACAAGTTTCACCTATTTTCATATTTGGCCCCTTGACTTTGTTTTGTCGCGTTTCGTCACCCGTAACCCCTTTTAACCTGATTTCAAGGTTCTATAAGGGTGTTATGGTATATAGGACTTGGATAATGTCCGGAAATATCCCGGATGCCGGTTCGTTCGGTTGTACGGTTGCGCATTTCGCAGAAATGCATAAAACGCTTAAACGGACACAAAAACGATCGAAATTTTGAAACGATGGACATCCTTTTATTCTTATAAATAAAACACAAGATTTAATTGAATATACATGTTTGGATTTGTATATGGAGTCCGTATTCAAAATATGAGAATCAGAAAGTTTCCGCAGTTTGTCACGAATAGTCCCTGGACTTCCAAACTTGCGTGAAACGTTATAATTAGTGCGTAAAGCCTTCATTGGCATATAATAGGCATACATATGAGTATGAATAATATTATAAGACTCTTAGTTCATTAAAAGGTTACTCGGAGGCTTAGTTTGAGCATGTTGACACTTTTAGTCCCTTAACTATTAATTTGTCGTTGAGAAGTTATAAAATAACATAACGACGCATTCGGTCCCTCTCGTTTTAGCATGTGGCATACGAGGATTAGCGGGACACGTGTCGGAAATTTATAGGACGGGTTTTTACGAGGTGTTACAATTTGATTAACTATCAGTTTTTGATTATCAGTTTGGTTTATTCGGTTAGTTAACGGTTTTTTGTTCGTTCTCTTTAATTCCGATTATTAGCCAAAACAACACACAGGCTAAAACTCTTGCTTAAAAATACATGGAATTAGGATATAAATAAATGAAATAGGTGTATAAACATATGAAAAACAATAATAAAAACATGAAATGGAGGTATAAAATATGAAATACACGAACAGGTGAATAAAAACAAGAAATGTATGAAAATCCAAAAGGTTTGGTTCAGTTAAATTTGGTTAAACGATGGTACAAGAAAAATGATTACCGGTTTTTGGTTAATCAGTTTTCGGTTAATTTAGTTTTTGGTTGATTTTAGTTCGGTTTCATATGTTTCGGTTAACAATTCAGTTGTTGTTTACTCTTAGACAATGTTAATCATGTAACATATCATTTTTTTAATTAAAAAACTATAGCAATACTACACTCAAATTGAAGAGAATAAAATGCTTGTTTTATAATGTAATTTAAATATATATATATATATATATATATATATATATATATATATATATATTAACGTATGAACAAGTTATAGCCATTTAAAAATTGTGGGGTAAGTTAGTTTTTTTATAACAGAGATCAACTGTAACTATTAAGTAATTATCTATAATTTGATTAAAGATAAAGGAATTTAAGTGTAATTAAGATAAGAGAATTAAAGTGTAATTATTGTTTGATAGACTAATTTACACTTATCTTAGAGTTGTACATTATGCATTAAGTTAAATTTTTTTTTAAGTTTTTGGTATCTAAAAATGCACCTTCCTTGTGCATTATATATAGTATAGATAATAGTTAATTACCCAGATAGTCTTCGTGGTTTATTGAAAATAACATATTTGTGTACTAACTTTTGTTAAAAGGTTTGAGGCTTGTGATTATCAACATGTAATGAGTTTGGCTATTAACGCTACTATTAATTTTTTTTGTTAAATTTGAATAGAAAGACTAAAATACCCTTTAAGAGACTATCATTATCATTTTATCTTTCTTGGATTCAACAAGTCAAAACCCGTTGTTATCCCACCCACCCTATCTCTATTTCTCTCAATGACCTACGACCACCACTTTTCTTTTGCCTCCCTACCTTTTCTTTTTCTCAGTGACCTACGAGTCACTTTTCCTCATCTGTATGCGCTAGAGTCCGATAACCAATGCAAAATTCAGCAAAGATATAGGGTAGTCGATGGGAGGGTGGAATGGTTTTGGGGCAGCTCCAATAGCCTGAGTAAACCACACACAGGGCGGATTGGGCTGCATGCGTATCTCTCCTGAATGGGGACTGGGCACGGATAATTGGCTTTGGAAATCTGATATGACTTGTGAGCCGTTTACTGTTGGAAGTCTACGCAAGGAGTTGGATCACATAATGCCAATCTTGGAACCAAAGGTACTACCTTGGTTACACTAACTGTTTTCTGTGGCGTGTGGTTCTAAACCGTATTCCGACAAGAGACGCCCTTGTTAGTCGACACATTTCAGTGCCTTCCACCTTATGTGTGCTTTGTGGAACGGCTGCCGAATCCGCCAACAACCTTTTGGTCTCGTGTGATTTCGCACAAAGGGTATGGATCATCGTTTTCCAATGGTTAAAAATTCCGCTTCCTAGATACCTCCTAAGTGTTGTTGAATTGTTGGAGTACATCAATACCTCAAAAGCGGTTCGTAGGGCGGTACTTGTGATTATAGCAACAACGTGCTGGAGGCTTTGGAGAACTAGAAATGATTAATCTTTAATGAGAAATCAACTCCTCTTTCAAAGATTATTGGTGACATAAAAGCTGGGTCATTTTTCTAGGTCAAAACGCGTGCTGGACTATCAAACTTGGATTGGGAATTATGGTGTAGCTTTAAATCTCTAGTTTTCCTATGTAATGTCTTTTCCAGTACCATCTTGAGCACCTTGCTTAAGTATTTTATCTATAAATCCGCCCTATTTCAAATAAAATAAATTAGTGAATACGTTTTTTTTGGAGGTCAGATAATAGATATAATTTGGCCAATTGAATGCTCAAGTTGCAGTTTAACTAGAATTGTTTATTTTATACTGGCACTAGGTTAGAACCGCGTGTATTACACGGGTTTAATAAATATAATTTTACATACTAAATAATAAAATAATATATTTTTAAAAACTTTATTTATTACACGAGTTGAATAAATGTAGTTTTATATATCAAATAATAAAGAAAATGTATCTTCAACAACCCCGTGTTTTATATACCAAATAACATTATATCTTTAAAAACCAACGTTTATTACACCGGTTGAATAAATGTAAATTTATATATTAAATAATGAAAACGTGACATCTTTTTAAAAAATTATGTATTACACTGGTTGAATAAATCAAACTTTATATATCAGATAATATAGAAAGTTATATACAATTTGTTCTATAAATTATGTAATAAAATTGATACAATAATTTTTTTAATAATGAAAATAAAAAGATTATGATTATTGATATATCATCTTTATCGGAATTCTTAATATTTTTGTTACAATAATGTAAATATATTAATAGTAGATTATCTATTTATTTATTATGATTATGAATTATGATAAGATCGTAAAACAATACATGTATTAATTGTCCAAACTTTGTTACGTTTATAAACTGATTTTTCTAATTTGTAATTATCAACTTATCTTTACCATTAAATATATAATTTATAAACGTAAAAATCTAAATCTTAAATAAATAAAGTATGTCACAACCTTTTATCTTATTAATTGTTAAGTTAATAATTTAATTTAGGCCTTTTATCTTAAAATTGATTAAGTTAACAATTTAAATTTGAAGATAATATTTAGGAAAGAAAGGCGGAAAAAACCTAAAAGAGATACCTTCCATGAATGACACGTGTCATATATTAATTTACTTTATTATATGTATAGTTTGGGGGTCTCTGATTAAATGACAACCCCTAAAAACTCGCCGTAGCACCTTACCTCACCACAAACCATCCCCCACACCCATATCGCCTGAGACCGCACCTCACTGTCACACCCCAACCCGCAGCGGAATAAGAATCGGGGCATAATTGGGTCATCACCAAAGCTCATGATATTTACTAATATGTTTCATATTTATTAAAGTCAAAGTTACATTTCCAAATATCCAAACATGTCCATACAATACAAAGAAAATAAACCAAACATAACAATCCCAAACTCTAGATCATTTTATTCTTCTAGTCCAATCCTATGTGTTTCTGGCTGCAGCTGGTCACCTGTATCATGCGTAAAAATGGGGGGTTTTTGGGTCAACATAAGTTGGCGAGTGAACCTTGTTAGTTAAACATTTGTTATTGATTTTCTTGTTAGTTTATCAATGAAAAATTGTGCATAATCATAAATGAGCAAATGTAAATAACCAAGCAGTAGCAATAGCACTCACAACTGTAACATATAATAACACATGATAGCATACATTAACATACCAACATCATACGGTAAATAACATGAATGAAACTGTGCGATCAAGGCTCAATCAAACGGAGCCGATCGTATTGCATGTACTGAAAATGAAAATGTCTGTGCGATCAAGGCTCAATCAAACGAAGCCGATCGTATGTGGGCACGCCAGGTTCACGCTCATAATGTAATGGGGAACATGCTCAACGCTCATAATGTAATGGGGAGCGGCGGCCTATGAAATTGCATGTACTGAAAATAATAAATTGCATCTAACGATAACCACACAACAATTGAAACAAACTGAATACACATGTTCATGATATGATGTATGCACAATGATTTAAATATAATATTTAGCAAGACACATGATACACCCCAAAACATGATTAAAACGGGGAATTTGTAAGATTCACTCACATTGGGTGCGTTGGATTGGAGATGGTGAGATGCGCACGAATTGGATGAGCGGAACAACGAGAGCTACCCCAAATAGTCTCCCGGTGGCGTATCGAACCTTGCGATCCTCAGGACAATCGCAATTGAGGATGGTGTTTTCCATTTCCTCGAACCAGTGGAGGAGAGCAGTGACACCTTCGGTCCCCTCAAATTTAGGAGGATCACAAGATTTGAAATGTTTGTAAGAGCACTTGCTGGTAGGAGGGTTGTCGATGTTCTGGTCATGTTGTTGGGGAGGGTTAGTAGGATTTGTAGCGAGGGCTTGTTGTACTTGGACCACAATGTCAGGCAGTATCGTGGCCATTTGTTTCGCGATTTGTGTGGCCAAGCGTTCCTGAGACCTTCCTAATCTTTTACCCCTTCGTTGTTGTCTGGACGACATCTACAGGAACATACATGAGAAGATTGTGAGTTTATGGTGTCTTTTTAGGTGTCATGTGCCTTTAAGAAAATGAAAATAACACAAATATCAATAATGCAACTACATCCATAGGATGTCTTGGGTTTGCTCATGTTGGGCCTCAAATGTCCCCCATACCTTCACCTATATAGTCATGTGGGCCCCCATGGCTAGTGGCTTGGTAGGATTCACATTAGTATTGGCAATTTAACACTCGCATCACCCGAATGCAAACCACAAAATATGTTCATGAGATGTTTGGTCGGAACGTGTCCAGGTGTAGACACAATGACAACTCAAAGTGGGGTTAGCTCACACGACGTTTGGTATAGCATGCTTTGGCCTAATAGGTACTTCGTACTCTCATCGTCCCCAGGTAGGCAAACTGGTCCTTTATTTGGATTTATACGAATTCCAGCCTAGACAGGACGTTCCGACTACCGGTACTGGTACCCTTCCAGTTACTACATGCCCGTCATGAGAACTCACTTTGATGAGATTTGAAAACACAAAAATCATTGTAAAAGCAATCATGATGTGGTGTGTGCTTTCATGGATGTGATATGTTATGAGTATATGATTCATGATAGGCATTATATGATAATACATACTTATGAACATGCTTGCATAATATTGAATGTAACATTTAACATAAAACATATAAACATCATGAAATTTGGCATGTAACACACAAAAATCTTATAAGTTTCTAATCAACTATAGTATAGGCTCTAAGGGTCTATAACCTATCCTATATCCCTATAGTCATGGCTCTGATACCAATCTGTCACACCCCAACCCGCAGCGGAATAAGAGTCGGGGCATAATTGGGTTATCACCAAAGCTCATGATATTTACTAATATGTTTCATATTTATTAAAGTCAAAGTTACATTTCCAAATATCCAAACATGTCCATACAATACAAAGAAAATAAACCAAACATAACAATCCCAAACTCTAGATCATTTTATTCTTCTAGTCCAATCCTATGTGTTTCTGGCTGCAGCTGGTTCACCTGTATCATGCGTAAAAATGGGGGGTTTTTGGGTCAACATAAGTTGGCGAGTGAACCTTGTTAGTTAAACATTTGTTATTGATTTTCTTGTTAGTTTATCAATGAAAAATTGTGCATAATCATAAATGAGCAAATGTAAATAACCAAGCAGTAGCAATAGCACTCACAACTGTAACATATAATAACACATGATAGCATACATTAACATACCAACATCATACGGTAAATAACATGAATGAAACTGTGCGATCAAGGCTCAATCAAACAGAGCCGATCGTATTGCATGTACTGAAAATGAAAATGTCTGTGCGATCAAGGCTCAATCAAACGAAGCCGATCGTATGTGGGCACGCCAGGTTCACGCTCATAATGTAATGGGGAACATGCTCAACGCTCATAATGTAATGGGGAGGAGCGGCCTATGAAATTGCATGTACTGAAAATAATAAATTGCATCTAACGATAACCACACAACAATTGAAACACACTGAATACACATGTTCATGATATGATGTATGCACAATGATTTAAATATAATATTTAGCAAGACACATTATACACCCCAAAACGTGATTAAAACGGGGAATTTGTAAGATTCACTCACATTGGGTGCGTTGGATTGAAGATGGTGAGATGCGCACGAATTGGATGAGCGGAACAACGAGAAAGAACTAACCTAAATAATAACGGAAAAATATAGTAAATGAGTGGATTTTATTAAGGATTTTAATGGAATTTTTAGATATATTTTGTGAGTTTAAGGCTATTTTCTATCTTTAAAAATGTTATTTTTAAGTATTTTTAATTGATTTTTAAATTAAATTAAATAAATAAAAATATAAAAAAAATTGTTTATTTTGCGTTGACCGTTGACCGTTGACCGTTGACTTGTTGACCGGTTCGGTCAGTGAAATTGTTTGCGCCAAGTGAGGCTCGAACCCGAGACCTCCCGTTCGCGTGAACGCAGCTCTACCAACTGAGCTACGTGTCTAACCCGAAATAATCTTGTTTTTAATTATATTTATATACTAATTCGATTTAACCAAAATTCTTTTAATTTCAAAAACATTTTAATTCGTTCAACCGGTGCCAGTAACAAGTTTCGAACGCGTGACGTGTGACTTAGTGTTGCACACAGTCCACCGCTGGACTGTGTGTCTAACCTGGTTATTATCTCGATTTTTATTATACTTAACAACTAACGGAGTTAACCGGTTCAGTTTTAAACAAAAAGGCATTTTATTACCTAGGGAGTGCGTGTATCAGGGATCGAACTCGTGACGTGCGTGTATATTTTGCACACAGTCCACCGCTGGACTGTGTGTCTAACCCGTTCATATTACTGATTTTAAATAAACTTATAACTTAACTAACTTCGTCTTCTTCATTCAAATTACAGTCGACTGAATCACTAATCCGTTTCTTGTTTTTACGATTAACAAACATTCTTAAGACTAAAATGAAATGGCAGAGACGGTGTTAGAAGTAACATACCGTAGGAATGATTTATCACAGAGTTTTCCGGCAATGCGTCGGCTCTGTTTTTGTGCACCTCAACTGAACCAAACAATTAACCATTTTGATTAGTCAATCGTGGAATTGAAGTGATAAACAAACGTTAATAGTGCGATTGAAGGTCCTTACCGTTTCACAGACGGAATTCAAGATTTCCAGAAATTCTCCGGCGAACTGGAATTATCTGATAACGGTGCCTGAATTCGATCTCAAGTGGAAGATTTGAGTTAGAAACAGCTTAACAACTGATAGACTACGATGGTATTGAAGAACTTACCGATTTGAGGGCAAATACGGTTTTCCGGCGAACCTTACAGAATTTTCCGGCGAGTTGATTTAAGCGTTCTGATGGACTGAAAGTGTGAAGAAAGTGAAATGGAATGTTTGTCTGATGTCTCTGAGTCGCGGGAAGGGTTTTGATTGAAGTAAATTGGACTTTTGATTATTCTCGGTTATAAAAACCGATGATGATGACAATTGATGTTCATTCAATCTGAATTGATTAGAAATCGTCGGTGCATCGGTTATAAACCTGAATGTGCGAGTAATCAAACGATTTGACGATTGAATTGCCGATTTCCGTTTCTCAGTTGGCGCAACCGGTTTAACCGAGTTTGTGTATAAATGTTATTTGTTTCCTAGAGATAACAGAGAACAACAAGTGGCAGAGTGGTGATGTGTGTGTGTGTGTTAAGACTTTGAAGTTATAAACCAGCTGACCCGGGTTCGAGTCCATGCAGCAACATTTTATTTTTATTTATTTTGTTTTCACTTTTTATCAAAAATAATTTTATAGTTTAGTTTGTTTATTAATTATGTATCATTATAAATCAAAATAATCATAAATATACAACGTGACATTTATAACTTGATATTCGATTACAAAACGGAGCGGGTTTTGGAAACCCGTTTTTGACAAATGTTACACTCACAGCCATAGTCGTTGATCCCTAAATCCAAATCTGAAAAAAGTATCAGCAAAACCCACATCATACAATTGAGGGAGATTAGTGAACATTGCCTCGAACCCACCCAATGGTCTCCCGACCAATTATGAACCGTATGGATTTTGATACGAACATTTGAGGTAGTATGGCAGCGGTGTTCCTTGGTGGTTGGTGGCTGCTCATTTGAACAGGAAGAGGCCAAATAACGAAAACGATTGGTTCATGGAATGGTTGTTGTACCAAAGGGATAAATATGCGATGGTGCGACGACGGTGGTCTTCAGTGGTGTCCGGCAGAAACTGTGGCAGATGACTCAATCGGTGATGTCGTAGGATTCCAGCATTCCAACTAGGTGGGGTAGGTGGTGGCCGGTCTTTTTAGGATTCCGGCTAGGTGGGGGCAGGGATTGGTGCTGCGGTGGTGCAGATGTGAGGGGGACTTTGTAGAGCTGGGGTGGGGTTTACACTTTTAATTTTAAAATAATTACACAAATGGTCTCTGTAGTTGGAAAAGGGTATTTTAGTCATTTTACTCAAATTTAGCAGCAAAATTAACGGGAGATAGTGTAATACCCAAACTCGTTACAAACTGATAATCACAAGCCTTAAACTTGTTAAAAAAGTTAATACCCAAAGATGTTATTTTCAATAAACCGTGGAGCCTATCTGTGTAATTAACTCAATAAATAACTAATCATCCAATATGATATACGTATTTAAACATATGCTTAAAGTATAGGTATCATAAAAACTTATTAACCTCAAGCTAAGTAAGTTGAAAATATCTATAACTGTTGTTTAATCTAAAACTAGCAATAAGACCCGCACACGTTGCGGCGCGAGAACATAATAAACATCAAATGGATTAGTCCAAAAGTCGTGTGATGACGTTTTGACATATCGGATTGAACTCGAAGTAGCCTATATACACATTGCGATTGGATCAAAACGTAGAGTAATTGAATTTATATGTGACCCGACTCATACATAGAAAAGAAACTACAATTTGACTCAACACGGTACGAAACAAAATTTACGAAAACACATAAAATACGCACAAATACATATTATATTTGTCCTAACTCATCTCCCAAATCGAAACGTAGACCAGCTCAAATTTATAGTACATAAAAATATGCACATAAAAATGGTTTTTTAATGAAAAAAGTATTATATTTGACCTGACTCGTTTTCAGAAAAAGTTTACATCAAAACATAGAGCAAATCATATTAATACCGACACGTAAATATAAATATGCACGTAAAAACATAGTTTTTTAAGTAAATGAAGTATAGGGGTAAACTCGAAACAAATTATAGGTAAAAAAAACTTAATAGATTAAAAAGGTTCGTAAAACCGTGCTAAGCGGCACCAGCGCCACACCATTGCCAACGACCCAACATCGGAAAAGTTCGTAAGAATAAAATATATAAAAAAGAAAAAAATAACACCGAATGAAAAGCATACGCAAATTCGTGAACTATGCACGCCCGTTGTTGTGTGTTAATGTGAAGAAATTAGACCGAAACGTAAAATTTAGAAAAAAATAACTAAGTCGAACGGGATAAATAAACGTGTTGCGACGAACCTGCCAAATGGGGAAAAATATACCCAAAAACGGTGAACCCCACACACATGTTGTTGTGTCCTAACTTTCAAAATTTAGAACGAAATGTAAAACGAATAATTTGTGAGAGATGAAACTTATGAGAGGCCAAAGATGAAAATAAAAAAAGTGTTTAAACTTTAAAAGAAGAAAAACATTGAGTTAGAAATGAAAAATCAAAATTTTAAAATCTTTCCATGCATAAAGCAACACTTTATTGCTAATTTATAGTTTATAATGAGAAGTTTATGATTTTTTAGCTATTAAAGAAAATATAATCTCTAAACTAAACACGTTAATTTAGTACCATCAAAACCTATATATTATTTAAGTCCTACAATTAGATATATTTAAACAATAACTAATAGGTGCTTGTGTGTGTGGTTTGAAACTAACATTCAACATATTTATTTAAGAAACTAGCCATCTACTACATATATTTAAGAATTCCGTAGGGTATGAACAAATATCCATTTTTAAAGAAAACATCTAGATCTTCTCAGTCAGACGTAGAATTTTATACATAGTGCAAAAAATTATAAAATCCTAAGTACACTGATAAGAATTTTACTAGTACTTTCTTTTTATTATTATTATTATTATTATTATTATTATTATTATTATTAATATCATTATTATTATTATTATTATTAGTATTATTATCTCGTCTTAGATTATATTATTTTTATCTCGTCTTAGATTATAAGAATGAAGCCAGGATCACTAGACTGGATGGATCCATCGACATGGCTGGCACAGCCCAAATCATTTATCCTACTAAGCCCATTCAAGTCCATTATAGCATCCCAATTTCTTTAGAGCCCAGCAGCAAACAAGAAAGTCATGTATTTAAAGTTCACTCACACTAAATTAGAGGTGCACAAATCGGTTTTGGCCCGTACCGAAACCAGGTATCGCCCAATCAAGTACAACCGTACTTGGGTTTTTTAGGAACCGTACCCGGGTATTAAATATTAAGATATAATCCACTGGAATCGGTTAGGGTAGGTACGGGGATGCCCAAAACCAGATAGGAACCGGGTATAAGTATGTCGGGTCAGGTCTGGAACCGGATATTTTGTGTGCCACTACATTAAATTGCAATAAAGTGATAATCGTACTTTCTTACTTAGACAAAAAGGATTAATTATCAAAATGGTTCACACTCACGGGTTACAGTTTTGCTATTGGAATTAAGTGATGTTTTTTTTTTGTTGTATACTGTCCATTGGCCTTGGTATCACATCTTCTAATTTTTACTTTTTTCTTTTATACTTTACTAACTTTTCAACTTCATTCTTATAATAAGTTTTATTTACCTTTCCTTAAAGTGTAGGTGTGTATGGATCGGCTTGGTTTGATTTTTACCATTAACCATAATCGCTGACTTTGATTATGAAATTTCCTTAACTATAACCATAACCAAACATCGGTTACGGTTGATCAGTTATGAAGTCGGTTATGGATCGGTTATTTTCGGTTAATTAACCAAGAAAGATTTGAAATAAATAGGGGTGTTATTAGGGGCGTACACTATTAGGACTTAGCTTGGGTCTTTTTTTATAACCAAGACTATACTTTAGTTAAACTACCGATGTGGGATTCCTTTTAAATAAGTTAAATTCTCAACAAAAAAATACCTCTTATTCATTAAAATAGAAGGGCATCTACATCAAGATCGTTTTGTTACTTACATACTTTTATCTTAATAAAAAAATATCTACATGGTTAATGTAAAACATAAATCCATTATATACACTTATATAATTCATGTTCGTTCGGTTATATTGGTTAACCAAAGTTTCATAATCGTAACCATAACCGATTAGTCGATTATACAAAGTTTCAAAACCATAACCATCGGTTATGTCAGTTATCGGTTAATAGTGGTTCGGTTATGTCGGTTTTGATACAATATGGCGGTTGTTTTGCTCACCCCTACCTTAAAGTATAGTAAAGTATACAATGTAATCCATATGGTTTGATTTGTATTCAATAAATCTACACTTTACAAGTTTATTTAAATATTACTATTATAACTAATTGAATTACGTTTTTTTTTTGTTTTTGTCGTTACGAATTAGTTGTTGTTTGTTACAAAGATGTTTTCATTTTGTTATAAATTTTTCTGTTCAACATTTTAACATCTACATGTTGTTCGGTTTAATGGTCATACCACAATGCATGTGTCCTAAATACGATTTTGGCCTATTTTCATACATGACCTACTCTGATCTTTTTTTCTAACAGATCAAGTTTTTTACCACGGTAGCAAAAAATTTTGACCTGTCACTACCCTCATAGTACCACGTCCATTATTCGCTTCCAAGCCCCAACTCGTATAACCACTATTCACTATCAAATTTCACGAAAATTGTAACACCTAAATTTCAGACCCTTATGGTATACTATTTTAATCATTACAATATATTTCCAATGATATGGTCCCGTTAAATCATAATTTTGTTTACCACATGCACATTGAAATACATTTATTTTGTAAAAAAAAATGTTGGGTAACCACTATACACCATCAAATTTCATAAAAAAAAATTGTAACACCTAAATTTCAAACTCTTTTGGTATACTATTTTAATCATTGCAATATATTTCCAATGATATGGTCCTATTTCAATATTAAATGCCACATATCAGAAATCAAAAGTTAAAGGGTTTCATGATAAACTTGAACAATATGGTTACCCAACATTGTTTTACAAAATATATTTCAATGTCCAAGAGATTAGCCATACACAACCCTTTTACAAGTATGAAAACCCATTTTTGAACATCTGACCATTTTATCAAATGCATTCAGTAGGTGGTGACACGAGTGATCGAGTACGTTGATGCTATTGGGCACAACATGCAACGCTTCATACCTCAATAGTTTGATCCATGAGGATCAAGAATTAATTATATAAATGTGCATAACAATAGTTAAAGGATATCTATCAAGTTTACTTGTATTATATATTTCAATAATATTGGGTTACCACTACCATAATCCCATATAATTACTATTACTAATTAGTATTAAAATTCATCTTGTCTGGATTTGAACCCAGGACCTCCAAGAGAACCAAAACTTATCACCTCTCTCTTAGCCACTAGGTCAAGAGATCATTGGTAGATACCGTTTATATGACATGTCTAAAATGTCAGAAGAAGACGTTTATGATTTTATATATTCACCGAAAACAATTTATTTACTCCAATTTGAATTCGAAATCAATTCTTGCTACGATCAAACTAAATAAGGTTGCATACACATAGTGTCTCAAGAACAAATGTGATAATCCAAAAGTAAAAATAAACAATCATATTGATGGACACAGATTCAAATATTTGTATGATTACTTATATTATTTCTCTATTTTTGTTACACATAAATACATAATATTTTGAAATAGGATTAATTACATCAAATATAACATATTTTATATCTGTAACTTTCGTTTTTCACCTTTTTAAACAACAAAAGATAATCTCATTCATCACCAATAAAGTTTGATACAAAATACAAGGTTAGTAAGCAACTGAGCCAACCACCCACTACTTTACAGAATAGAAAACATCACCAAGCTACCGACAAACTTGGAATAAGAGCAAAACATACGATCAACTTGCCATATCGAACCGCACCTATTTCTTCCATTCCATTTGACCCCGCTTCGCTCTCCCTTTGATCCACATAAAAGTTGTTGCTTGCATCTCGCCGAAAATAGCATCTATTTGACTCTTTTTCTAGAAAAAATACATTCATTTTTTGCTTTCCAAATCTCCCAACATGTTGCCAAAATGATAAGTTGAGCATAACGCCTTCATGACTCTTCATTATCACTTTCTTGTGATATTCCAATAATTCTTTCATTGTAAAAGCAAAGATTTGTTGAGTTCTACACCATATACTAACTTTGTGCCATAGAACCGTCGACAAGTAACATCCCGTGAACAGGTGGTCCGTGTCTTTATCTTGTTCGCCACATAATTTGCAAGTTGGATTTCGTGTTAGCATGCCTTTTTTTTCAAACCTTTCATTGTAGCTAGACGATCTTGTACCCCTCGCCATCCAAAAATATTCACTTTCTTTGGCGCCCACGTAACCCACTCGAAGGGGTAACATGGTGTCGCAAATCTGTTCATATAGGATCTTGTTGCCCTTACTGAGAATGTCCCGTCTTTAGCTGGAATCCAGGACCATTTATCTGAGCCAGTAACCAAACTACCCGAAGTCCCCTTTTTTCACCATTAATGTAAAAATTTACAGGTTTGTGTATCATTTGCATGCAATTATATTATATTGAATGGTAAAAAATATTATATTAAATGGTAACAATGTGAAACTATATTACAATGTATTGGGATTACACACAGTTGTATAAACACTTATATTATACTAATATATAATAAAAAGATATTTAAAAAAAATATTAATTATGTTTTAATGTAATCCACTCTATATAATAGTGCCCTAAAACTCCTATATAAATAGTGCCCTAAAGAATACAAAAGTGTGTGCTTATTTTGACGTAGAATAATGACCATGGTCAATTCAATGTTCATTTGGTCAATTCAATGTACAGTTTAAATTGATTAATTAGGGGAAAATTTCAACTTTGGCGTAACTTACATTTTATAATAAAGTTTTTATATCAGTTTGTTGACATTTTTCAAAATGTTAATTCTTTTAGTCCACGAGTTCTGTTAGTAAAGAAATACATTTATTTTTAAAAGCTTAATCACAAACTACAAATACTTATTTCTATATCTTTAAACTTTATATTTATATATAATATATATATATATATATATATATATATATATATATAAATAGGGGAGGGTTTAAATGAGAACACCCTTCTTTTATGAGAACAATGAGAACAAATCTCAGCCAATCAATTTTTTATCCTCTTATTTAAATGAAAAAGGTAAACTTGTCATTGGACATATTGAAATCCATGGAGATTCTTCAGGTCATTCTTCTCTAGGAGAACAAAATCTACACTTTTACAACCCAGCTCCAAGAACAGAGCTGAACCTACAAACCGCAATCAACCTGTAACCACAAACGCCTTCCCCTCTATACCCTCATTCTCACTCGGATTCATCTTTAACCCCTTATTCCTTTTTTATTTCGATGATTGATTGATTGATAAACCATGAGTACAACCTGGACGATTCCAATGGTTCTAGAGCAGAGTGAATCCAGATGTTCATAATCCAAGTCGGTTCATTATGTTATTTTCCCATCGAACTCTGAAAATGCTATTGTTTGGGTTTGTAAGCAAGTGAAATTGGGGGAAATTGTGGAGAAGATCTGTTTGATTGTAGCAATGTTATAGCCCAGGTTACATAGAAACTATAGATAATTGATTGTTTGGTTCTGTAAACAATGTATGGTTGTAATGAGTTTGATGCTACTTTCCCTAATCCAAAATCATATGGTATGGTATGGTATGGCAATTCATCTAAAGTTTGATGTATATTTGCATCTTTGTGTTGTTTGTTTGTTTGTTGAGATGAAAATTATCATAAATTCTAGGTTTTCATGAGTTAACTGAACTTTAGTGTATAGGAATTAGTCGAGTTTGTGTGTTTTTGAATTTTATAAATTCTAGTTTCATGAGTTAACTGAACTTTAGTGTATAGGAATTAGTCGAGTTTGTGTGTTTTTGAAATTTTTACCTGGTGTCGTGATGGATGATCTGATAGCAAATGGTCTTAAACTGGGATTTTGAGCTTTAATCATGGTCGTGGGGTCTAAAACATATGGCATTCCAAAGTAGTTCCTTAAATGTTCTTTGAAACTGCTTTATGTATAATTGACGATTCATTGATTTCTCCTAATTCATATCTTTTGTAAGCTACAATCAATGTCCCTTTATGTGTATTGATTGACAAGTTGGATTAAAGTTGAAAAGTTTGATTAAAGTTAGGTTTTAGGTTTACAATTACACTTAGAAATTGATGTTTGCCTTGTCAATTGAACAGGAAACATGGAGCACAGGGAGATTTCTCAAGTTGTAATAGGAGGATGTTAAACCGATCATTATGGCCGACTCTTAATAGTTTATGATGTTAGACCAAGTTGTAATAGGAGGATGTTAAATAATGGCATTTTCATGCAACTCTTGTATCAAACAAGCTGCAATGTAGTTGATGCCAACTCTTGTATCTAACAAGTTGCAATGTGCATTTGAATTACACATGTGTAAACTATTCTTCATCACATATCTTTGTTTGTTTTATATATGTGCATTTGAATAGTGTAAACTGTTACTTATCACATATGTGTATATGTTTTACATATGTGCAGTTGAGTCACACATGTGTAAACTATCCATTGTCACGTATTTGTGTCTATTTTACATATGCGCAAGTGAATTACACATGTGTAAACTATTCTCTATCAATTAATTGTTTCTGTTTTACATATTTGCAGCTCATTTGCACATGTGTAAACTAGGGGTGTTCACGGTTTGGTTTAGAACCATGAAACCGCCCAAACCGGTCATCGGTTTGGTTTCACGATCGGTTTTCTTTTAACTTTCGGTCGGTCGATTTAAAAAGTTTCAAACCGTAGTGAACGGTTTGGTTTATGGTTTATACTAAAAACCGACCGTATAAAATCAAACCGGACCGGACCGTGAGATTTGGTAATATATTTTAACGTTCTAGATATCTGATATTATATCTTACTATCATTTATATTTAGATCAAGATTAATTAGTACGTATTGCTTAAAACATAGTGTTAGACTCATTACCTTTATGCTAAGATGTTTGTTCACTGATGCTAGAGGTTTCTGATGCTTTACATGGGTATGTCATGATTGCAAATGATGTTAGAAAGATTTGATTTTTTACCATATGCATATTCCAGTTTGCCATATTCAAATATAGATAGCCAAATTCATGGGTTCTGAACCTTTTAGGTTAGATTTGGACTATGCACAATGCTTGAAAACATACTCTTGTTTATGTGTTTATGAAATATAATGGTTTGTATTAAGGTACGCATTAGCTGACATGTTATTTTGGTTTACACTTGTTCGAAAGACATTTTATATCAGCATTATTTTTAATTTCGTATGTTATTTTATATGGCAAGTATCAAGGTCAAGGTCAAATGAGCCTAAGCCGTGAAACCAAACCGGAACCAAACCGTTAATAATGGTTCGGTTTGGTTCGGTTTTAAATTCAACGGTTCGGTTTCGGTTTCCAATATTAAAAAACCGTTATTAATGGTTTGGTTCACGGTTTAACCCAAAAACCGTCTAAACCGGACCGTGAACACCCCTAGTGTAAACTGTGAATTAAACAAGATAGTATCTTATGCAAATATAAAGTATTATATTGACCAGTAGGATTTAAACAAACATAGCATTATCCATATATTAAAAGTATACAATTTCCCAAAAAGTCATATGATCCTTCTTTTTAAAAAAAGTGGATTGCACCCTAGTAAATTTCATTGATAACCAAAAGAATATTTACATCCTACGGGCATTGGGCTTCCCGGGATATACCCCAAAGAAGACACCAACCCCAAATCATAACCACGGTCTAACAATTGGAACCTAACAAGGCCCCAATCATGAGCTAAAGTGCTAAACTAGAATTAAAGCCACAGTCGGCCAACTTCCAAAATAAAATAAATCTATATAATCAGGTTTCAAACAACCTAAACCATCCAAAAAACAAAAACAAACAAACATGACGAAAACATTAAAACAACATCTAAAGCAAAACATCCGAGAGTCCATCTTGAGCTTCCCAAAAATCTTGAACTCGGCCAAGCAGCAACATCATCCTCATTCTTCAACCCGCCCACACTCCAAACAAACATACACTAAAGAATATCACCAGCACACACCAAACACCAAACACCAAACACCAAACCCAACCAAATTTTCACATCCCCATACTAGCCATATAACCCCACCTATTAATAACAAAAACCAGCACCCCTTTAGTGCCCAGCCCCAAAACATCGACAGAACACCAAGATCAAACGGATATCGGTCATTACACCACCTAATCCAATCAACCATATACAAACTAACCACGGGCATCTTCATATTCCTAGTTAAAACAACAACCCAAATGAGCAACAATTTTCTTATTCTTCCCCTTCTCTGTACCTGTTTCATTTCCATAAACACAAAACAATTTTAAACAACATTTTTAATACATATTGTTTTGCAACTGCTTACTTACACGTGTAAATTGCTTAATCATTCAAATTCAGTATTAACTAAGATGATTTCTACATGTGCAAGCAGATTACTTACACATGTGTAAATAGCTTATTTACACCTGTGTAAATTGCTTAATCACTCAAAGTCAATATTAACTAAGATGATTTACCCATGTGTAAATTGCTTAATCACTCAAATTTAATATTAACTAAGATAATTTACATATGTGTAAATTGCTTAATCACTCAAATTCAATATTGACATTTACATATGTCTAAACAAACTACTTACACATGTGTAAAGCTTCATATAAATAATTATTTAGTTAATATATTTTTTATATTACATACCTTCACGTGTGGCAACTAATTGTAGTTTCTTTTACTGTTTTTTCATAACCATATTCACCATCCATTTTTTTTTCTATTTTTGTTCACCATTCTTTGATGCTTCTGTTAAAACAATAGAAGGTAATTAAACAACATGTATAAACAACTTACTTACACATGTGTAAATTGCTTAATTACACAAAGATAATAGTAACTAAGATGATTTATACATGTGTAAATTGCTTACTTTTCATTCTTCCCTTTTCTTCCTCAATAACTTTTTGATAAACACCTCTAAACTTCCAAAAACACCTTATTTCAAGACAAGTCATCAGTAAATATAAGGCTAAACTTAGTTAGAGAGCAACACGATCACCATCTCTATATTTACTATAACATCTTTACATCTTTCATGTTTAGATACCTTAAGCAACATTAGCATCAACAAAACACTAGTAATAGAACAATGAATCGTGACTTAGTACTGATAGACGCTGCAGAACTTACAAAAAGTGAATTGTTTCATAATTTAAATACCGATTTGATAATAAGCATTCTTCATTCACTTTCAGAATCATAAACTTTCACTAAATTAATATAAATCAACCATTTAACATCTAATATGAACTGAAGAACTCACTGGTTAAACAACAAAACTGAAATAACTCACTGGTTAAACTGATTCATAACTGACCCAAACATCTAATATGATTAATAACATCATTGTCAAACAAATCATACTATTGGACATATTTCAATCCTAACCAACTTTGTGAAGTCAATTAATACCATTAACACACAACAACGAATTCAACAATAACTTTGATAAAACCTAATCCAAAATACACAACGATCATAAATAATTTTTGATTCTCTAACAATCTGTCGTTGCATAACTCCAAACTGAATGATTTATTAAACATAGGGCAAAAAAATGAAACTTGCAAGCTTAATCACACAACAAATTGACAACACAACAATCACATACAGTTCTTGGTTCTCTAACGATACATCGTTGCTAATCTAACCTAATTTACTGCAAACTAACCGATTTACTTAAACTCGGGCAAAAATCTGAACTAGAAAGCTCAAATCACACAACAAATTGACAAAATTGAAGAACTCACTGGTTAAATTGGTTCAGATTGAAACTATCAGAGGTTTTCTTACATAGAGATCAACTGGAATTGAAGGGGAATTGGTTGAAATCAAGACTGATTGGAGGATTTGTTTACACAGTGATCGATTAAAATTGAAGGGGTTTTTTTACACAAGGATAAACAGGGGTTTTTGTGTTTTATGTTTTGAGTTTTGACAATATTACCCCTTTAGTATTTTAATTTAGGTTTTCTCCTCATTTAAGCCTCTCTAATCTTAACCCTTGATTTAAAATGATCTATGGATGGAAATTGTTCCTAGTGTTCTCACAAAAAACTTTGTTCTCAAGATAACCCTCCCCTATATATATATATATATATATATATATATATATATATATATATATATATATGAAGGGTTTAAATGAGAACACTCTTTTTTTGTGAGAACCATGAGAACAAATCTCAACCACTCATTTATATCCGCTCATGTTTTAATGAAAAGGCTAATTTAGTAATTATACACTCCCCTTCTCCATGTAAACTCAACATCATCAGAACACAGATAAATGAAATCACGCTCTTACCAGATAATGAAATCACCCTCTTTTTGAAATCTTCAGATTATTGGGTCGCAAATCTCATACCTTCAACGATTTCTTCAATTGTTCGATTTCTTCAACGATCTTAGGGCTTATAAAATCTTCAATCGGTTTTCAATCAAAATTCATTGATTTCTCTGTTCTTTGCAGGTATCAAATCCAGTTTTCAATAATTGTTAATTCAATTGTGTTTTTCAATGTTTCTTGATTTTGTTACATGATAGTTAAATTTCGAGTTTCAATGATTGTTTATTTTGTTTCATATATTCCATGATTTCAATTTGAATATGTGTATGTATTCCTCGATTTCTATTCATATGGTTCCTCATAATTTGCCCTAATTTGTTTATGTTTGGTGAATTACATTCATGGTTTGTCCTAAAACTTTTTTAGTAACAGTGATTTTACAAGTAATTTTAGTTCTATGTATTTCTTTATATTGTACAGATTTGTGTAGTTTCTTGTATAATGTAATATCAGCATCGTCTTTATTTTTTTGAATTGCATATGCTGCTTTGATGTTTTATCATTATGTTGTCTAGTTTCCACTTAAATTAGTTGAATGACTTCATGTTCTGTTTTACACATGTGTAATTGCTTATTTCTTTCTTTACAAATACATACAATTGGGGCTCATATGGTTTAAGAGAACCAGATATGTGTAATAGTATCTTGTTTAGAGTTACACATGTGTAATTTTTAATGGCTTGCATTCCATCCTATTCAGATGTTCACGTGTGTACGTGGTTCTTGGAACATTTTCTTGAAGCACACGGTAAGTGTTTGTGTATTACACATGTTTAAGTGTTTATGTTTTACACATGTGTAACTTTCTGTTATACACGTGTAAATGTTTGTTTTGCACATGTGTAAGTGTTTCTGTTTTATACATGTGTAAGTGTTTTCATTTTACCCATGTGTAAATGCTCAGTTACATATGTGCAAAATTGTTTTACATATGTGTAAGTTTCTGTTTGAAACACTAACACATATGTAAGTTTCTATTTTACACGTTAAGTTTTTGTTTACACATGTGTAAGTGTTTCTATTTTACACATGTGTTAATTTATGTATGTGGCATACTATGTATAAATTCTAGGTAAACAACCAAAACTACTGTTAACTGAACAAGACGCAACAATGAAACAAGTCGTAGCTAACGTGTTCAATGAACCTATCCATTGTGTATGTATGTGGAGTATTATGTATAAACTGACGAAGATGGTAATTGTGATGAACAAAGTCATAGCGATGAAGATAGTGATGGTGAATAAAGTTTTTTTTGTGTATTTATTTCTCTAGTTTTTGTTTGAATAAGGTATTCATGCACGGTGTATATTAAAGATGTAGCGTTTTGATGTGGGATTTTACGGTTTATATTTTATTATTTCAATTTTTTTTTCATATTATTATGTGTCTGTTTTACACATGTATATGGTATTGAATATTTTAACTTCACTTATGGCTGTAATTAAGAAGGGTAACTCAGCTATGGAACCTCAAATTCAGTTTCCAGTTATACCCCTAGACTAGTTGAATACTTGAAGGATGATTTTTTATACTTTTTTTCATACTTGATTAATTATTGGCTTTTTATGTATATTCTTTGTCCCATGGGATCAATAATGATACAAGAGCAGTGGCCTTTTCACGATGTTTGCACTGCTAGTCAAAGTTGAGGTTAAAGCAATGGCTTTGTGGTTGTCGTTGACTTTGCTGATTTTCCTACTTTGACCCAATTCTTGATAAAGCTATCAATAAACAAGAAGATTTTCATGAGTTTTAGGTCTAATAAACATTAAAGCTACTGAAATGAGCAGCTACTTGTCTTTGTGGCTGTGTCTTTGTGATGTTATTGAAGCTGTTAGTATAGGTAGAAACGTTGTTACATTTTCTTAATTCATATATGCATAGCTACTTAACGTTTAGATCTGTTCCTTATTATTTATTTGAATTCTTGCAGGTCCGGTGGATGATACAAAGAAGCTCCTAAAGTAAATTTAAGATGAGTCCAGCGGGTTTGGGTCATAAGGTTCCAACCAAACTGGTTCAGGTGAAATAGACTATTTTAGAAAGTGGTCGTTTGGTTTGTGTTAGAACGGATTCGGGTCTGAGTGGATTCCGACAATACTGGATACGGGTCAAATCAAAATATTTCAAAACATGGTTATTTTGGTTCGGGCAAAACGAGTTCAGAGCGTTGGACAGGGTGAGATATATCATTAAGCATCATATGTTTACAATATGAGATTATATATATGGTTCTTTAATTCTCATGAAATTGCAAGTATTTGAGTCATTATTAATTTAAGATCTGAAGTTAGATATAAGGTGTGACTGGTACTTCATTATTAAGATGGAATTGCAACTATTAGTTTGGTCAAACAGTTTATCTAGGTTAAAGTCCTCTTTCATTGCAAACAATTGCTCATATATGACTTTACACATGTGTAAGTGTTTGTTTTACACATGTGTAAGCTTTTGTTTTACATTTTACGCATGTGTAAACTGTTCACTATGATTTTTTTATTTATGATTTACACATTTTCAAGGGTATTACACATGTATATATTTGTTCCATGTTAGCTATTTGTTTATGTTTTACACATTTTCTGCTGAATTTTGGTTCGGTTTTACACATTTCAGCCCAATTACACATGTGTAAACTGTTCCATGGTCACTTAATTGTTTATGTTTTACACAATTTTAGCTCAACACATGTGTAAGTTGTGAATTAAACAAGATAGTATCTTATGTAAAAAGGAATGACACCTCGGTAAATTTATTGATAACAAAAAATATTTACAACCTACGGGCATTGGGCTTCCCGGGATAGACCCTAAGGAGGACAGCAATCCCAAAAGGCCTCGACCATGAGCTAAACAGGAAATATAAGAACAACCTATTCTAGACACCAAAAAAACACCAACGGCTACTCCATCTGGATGCACATTGTGGGACTGATAGTCATCTAATTGAACTTTATCATAATACAAAATATCAGCATGTGAAAGATGCCTTGAATAAGCGAAGTCATCCTCCAAGTCATCACCATCACCCCTGATGTCAATAAAACACAGATAAATCATGAATTTAACAAAAACATCATACGGAATTGTAGAAAGGTACGCACTGCCAATATGATCAAGCAATCAAAATGTAAAAACAAAAAACATCTTCATGTAGAACTCAGATCGACTAGGAGAAGAATTTCCTACATCAACTTGTTGCTCAACGTTCTTTGTTACCACTGACTTGTGCTCATCTAAATTTGATTCAATTACTAAAGATTGACTAATGATTAGGATGTTGTTCAAAGAGCTGACTGCATATGTAAAAGTTTTACAACAAGTGTCAGCAGCACCACTGGATTTGGGGCTGATGTAACTAGTAGCAGACGATGAAGTGCTAAGATCCAGGTTGATGTCCTGGATCTATGATAAGCTAAGCCACCTTTTGCCATTGCTTAAAACAGTAATTACAGACTCTTATATTCCCTTGCAACATTTAAATCACTAGATGATGCCACGGGGATTGAATTTTGAGTACACTTGGCATAGAAAACACGACCACAAAATTTGGAGTGATGTCTGCGGTTGAACAAAGTAAAATGTGAATCACTCGTAGCACGCCCTGCAACTCTGATTGGGCATCCAAAAGTCCCTCGACACTTTACCTAGCTCAGAGCTAGACCGCTAAGGGACCTCCAAATTCAATGCTAACTAAGATGTGCAAACATCTTATTTACACATGTATAAATTTATTAATCACTCAAATTCCATATTAACTAAGATGATTTACACATGTGTAAACATATGACTTACACATGTGTAAACATCTTATTTACACATGTATAAATTGCTAAATCACTCGAATTCAATATTAACTAAGATGATTTACGCATGTGTAAACCATAAATATATAAAATTTTCGTTATTTATTTTTCTATATAACATACCTTCACATGTGGCAACTAACTGGAGTTTCTTTGGTTGTTTTTCCATAACCGTGTTCAACATGTGTTTCTTTTTCTTTTCTTTTTTTGTTCACCACTCCTTGATGCTTCTGTTAAAACAATAGAAGGTAGTTAAACAATATGTATAAACAACTTACTTATACATGTGTAATTTGCTTGATTACACAAATGTAATAGTAGCGAAGATGATTTACACATGTGTAAATAAGGGTGAGCATAAGTAGGTCCGACCTGACTAGAACCCGATAACCGAACCGAATAGTACCCGAAACCGACCCTAATAGAATAACTCGGGTATTTGTTCGGTTCCTATCATTCTAGTATATCGGGTATCGGGTCAGATCAGGGTCGGGAACTAACAAGAACCGATATAAACTGCTTGGACCGATTAATTAATGTACAAACTAAACTGGGTCGAAGCCTAAAAATAAGCTAACGTAAACAACTATTAATAACAAACATATATTAGATACCTAAACAACTATTAATAACAAATATATATCAGATTTAGATGCACAGTTTAATCAAAACACATGATTCTTCAATAGATCTTCAATAATTTTCATCACTTTTGCAAGTTTTACTGCTCCACGACTCATGAGGTATATGGTTTCCGACACAAATAAAAGAACATGCATGCAAAATCCATATATAAAAACTAAATAATATAACGGGTACGGGTACGTGGCTTATTTGCAGGCCGGTATGCAGCCTATTCGCAGCCGGTGTGCAGCTTATTCGCAGCCGGTACGCAGGCCTGTTCGCAGCCGGTACACAACCTGTTTGCAGCCAGTACGCAGGCCTGTTCGCAGCCGGTACGCGTGCATGTCCGCAGCCGGTCAGCAAGCCTGTTCACAGCCGGTCTGAGTTATCAAACATGTGATGTTTATAAATAAGTTATGTGGCAGTATTAACTCAATCAGACATACTGGATTTTAGAAAACCACCTACTAACAAAAACAACATATTTCTAACTAGAGAGGAAACTTCGTGGCCTGTACTTATTCCTACTAAAATAACCAGCTAAGTATTATATAACCATCCCAACCAAAACACATTCACCAGTGTATATCAATAGTGTATTATACAGGTATGCTATCTCAATTCAACCATTTCTAGCCAACGAGATGACTAAGAGAGTAAGTGACAAGTTGCTAGGTAGACTTTCTGAATCCTATGCTCGTTAAGGGTCAATTAAATGAATAATAAAAACATACACTTGCTCTTGTTAAGATCCATCCCACAAAAACACAACCATACCAGAAGACATAAATATGCAAATGCCTATATATAGCAAAAGAATGGTGAAACTATAAACCCTAAATATTTAAAGCTATATGTCATTCAAATCACAGATAATCATTCCAAATAATATCAATTTTGAATCTAAAACAAAAACAATCAGACATTTATACGAATAATGAAGTTTCTATTACAAACATTCGGTCAAATAAACAATAGGGGAAGTAGATATCAGAAATATCGAAGAACAGAGATAATAATTTTCACCATGAACGGCTGAATTGATCGAATAATTAATCAAATCATAGTGAATACAGTTAAATCATACAACAAAATTGAAGAACTCACCTGTTAAACGGTTCAATCGAGACTCGTCGGGGGTTTTTCCTCATGATTTTTGAAATTGAAGGCTTTTTACACACAGATCGATTGATGACAAGGGTTTTTGGATACTGGTCATGCGTATTAGGTGATGGAGTTTTTAGGGGGTTTTTGTTTTTGAGTTTTGACAATAATACCCCTTTAGTCTTTTAATTTAGGTTTCCTCCTCATTTAAACCCATCTAATCTTAGCCCTTAATTTAGAATGATCTATGGATGAAAATTGTTCCTAGTGTTCTCATAAAAATCTTGGTTCTCAAGATAACCCTCCCCTATATATATATATATCTATACTATATTATAATACATAAGGGAGGGGTATTTTAAGATACCCAAGAAATAAGAACCTTCTCCCCCTTTTGTTTATAGATAAACCCCTAAAATGAGGGTACTTTAGTCTTTTAAACATTATTTATTTTAAAGCCCCTAAACTTATAACACTTAAATCCCTGAATTTTAACCACATTATAGATAATTAGTTACACTTCACCCCTCCACAACAAACTTATCATTTTTTACGTTTTCTTGACGTATTTTATAAACTATGATGTTTAAAAAAATCCAAAGCTAGCATGACGACCTTCTCATTTTTGTTGACGTTTCAGTAGTTGTCTTGTTAAATATCGACACACGGATTAAAAGGTACAAGTTGATAATGCTGTAATATAAAGTGATTAAACAAACCTATACTGATCATAAACAATACTTATTTTAACAAAATTTTCAAACTAAATAAAGTTACTGCCCTAATTATTTTTGCACAACTAATTATTTTTGCCTAACAAAGAATTGATGTAAAATACTATATACTGCATATTCAAGGAATGAACAGACCTACGAATAATAACATTAAAAACAATATTTAAAACACTTGAATAACATTGTCAATGTCAAAACACAAAAAGAACGACCATCATCTTCACACGAGCACTTCTTAAACACCGCAACAAGTTCTCATGTGACCGCCTATGCAAACAAAAAAAAAGAATTATAAATACCGTAACATAAAATGAAGATATTATGTGTCACATTTCATTTTATTAAATCTGCCTAATATTTATAATATAATATATCTTATTATAAAAACTAGAAACATGCCACAACAAACTTCATAAATAAAGGTGTGGCTAATCTAAAACTTAAAATGTAGATATTATGTGCACCATTTTATTTTATTAATCTGCCTAATATCTATTAAACTAAAATATATCTTATTATAAAAACTTAAAACATGCCACAACAAACTTCATAAATAAAGTGTGGCAATCCAAACTTCCTATTTTCTAGAGTATATATCTTATTATAGTAGTGCATTGTGTCACCTTTTATTTTATTGTAAATCTGCCTATTTTCTAGAGTATAGATATCTTATTATAAAAACTTAAAACTCACAACAAACTTCCTAAATAAACGGGTGGCCAATCTAAAACTAAACCCTAATGCACTACTATAAATACATAGCAAATACCCACATTTCTCCATTTCTATTGCTAAACAAAGTTAAAAAATAGAGCCAGTTCTCAATGCATTTGTTGCGAAAAACCAAGCATGCGATATTGAGAATTCCAAGGTATCGCAATAGTGAATAATTGTTTTCTTTTATTTACTTTTATGTGAATACTAGCTTATTTGATTTTTCAGATTCAGTTGAATGATGAACACGCCAATTTAAACACCCCAGTTGTCGAACAAGCTTCTAAATTATTAATTTTGTTGGTTTTTAAGTATTATTTTTGCGTATAAATCTTTCATATTAACATGTTCGTTATGGTATTATATGGTGTTTTTGTCACACCCCCGACCCGCAGCGGAATAAGAGTCGGGGCATAATTGGGTTATCGCCAAAGCTCATGATGTTTACTAAAATGTTTCATATTTATTAAATTCAAATTACAACTCAAATGTTCGAATCAAAACCATACAATTACAAGGAAAATGAAACTAAGTAAAACAATCGAAAGCTTAAGCTGATTTATTCTTCTAAGTCTTCCTATGTGTTTCTTGCCTCAACTGGATCACCTGTATCATGTGTAAAACGGGGAATATTTTGGGTCAACAAAAGTTGGCGAGTGAACCTTGATAAAACATTGTTATTAATTGCTTGTTGTATTTAATATTGAAAATTTGTGCAATAATCACATGTGAGCAAACATATATAAATAAACAATACACAAACCACATTGGATGAGTAAATGACATAAATGATGATGTATTTGAGATCAAGGCTCAATCAAACGGAGCCGATCGAATGACATGAATGATGATGATGTATGTGAGATCAAGGCTCAATCAAACGGAGCCGATCGAATGAGGCACCTGTACTCAACCCGTATCCCACGGGGAGCTGATGGGCCTAATGAAATGCATGTACTGAAAATGATAACTTAAATCTAAGCATAATTCACACAACAATTAATACATATTGGATACACATTTGATCACGGATATGATGGATGCACAAGTGTTTAAATATAATAAGGAATTAAACGACACATGATACACCCCAAAATGTGATTAAAACGGGGAATTTGTAGAGATTCACTCACATTGGGTGCGTTCTTTTGATGACGTTGGATGCGCACGAGTTTTTGGGATTTGATCGACGAGGAAAACTAACCTAAAAATAATAACGAAATAGTTCGGTAAATAAATGGATTTTTAGATTTATTTTTGTGAGTTTAAGGACATTTTCTAACTTTAAAAATATTATTTTTAAGTATTTTTAATTGATTTTTAAATTAAATAAATAAATAAAAAGAAATAAATTTTTTTGACTTTTTGACCGTTGACCGTTGACCGGTCGGACCGTGGTTAATTGTGCGCTGAGTGAGGTTCGAACCTGGGACCTCTCGTACGCGTGCACGCAGCTCTACCAACTGAGCTACGTGTCTAACCCGAAATATTCTCTGTTTTAATTATATTTATATACTAATTAAGTTTAATTTATTTGGTTTTTATTAAAAAGGATTTATATAGCCGAACCGGTTGCAGGGACCCGGAGTCGAACTCGGGTCCTTCGGTTCGTATGCGCACAGCCCAACCAGTTGGGCTGTGTGTCTAATCTGATTAATTCACGGATTATAATACTTTATAAACATACTGTGACATGTTCTGATTATGTTCTAAAAATATTGGTTTTATTTCTGAAAGTCGGTACGTTGTGCGATTCGAACTCTTGACGTGTGTTTTGTTTGCGCACACAGTCCACCGCTGGACTGTGTGTCTAACCCGTTTGATTATGTGATTTTAATTATACTTATACTTATACTTATTCCTGACTTCGTCTTCTTCGTTTACAAACACCCAGATCAGAGAGTTCCGACTGTTTTGTTTAACTCGATTATCAAAACTTATAATTAGTTGAAATGTAATAGTTAACGAGATTAAAGAACAAATGTACCAAAACAGTGCGTTTAATTCAGATTTCGGCAAGGGGCGTCGGCTCTGATTGGTGATCTCCGTCTGAGTGAATAAATCAACGGTTTTGATCAATGAGTTGTGCAATTAAGGTACTAAACAAAGGATATCAGGGGGTTTAGATGATTGTACCGATTCACAGCGAAACTTCGGAATTTTCAGAGATTTTCCGGCGAGTGTAGGAATTCCCGGCAACGTTGCCTGAGACGGATTCTGGTTGAACGATTTATGTTAGTACTTGTCTAATAATGGATTGAAAACGAAAGAATCGAGAATTTTACCGATTTGAAGTAAGTCCCGGTTTTCCGTGAAAGTCCGGCGACTGTAAAATTTCTCCGGCGAGTGCTAAAGCTTCGAGAGTTTGTGCGATTTTGAGCGAAAAGATTACCAGAGGTTTGGGTGGGTATTTATAGGGAAGAACAGAACGAATTAAGTCCGAATTTGGTCTTGATTCGTGGTCAAGGTTTCTCCGGCGGTTACGACCGCAGCTGATTGATGAACGTCGGTTATAACCATCGAAGTGTATAACGTTTAGTCAAAAGGAAAATGGCTAAACTCGCCGATTGCCGGATTTTCCGGTGATTGCGAGTTCTGCCGCGCTGAAGTCCGGTTTTGAATTCGAGATTTAATTTAAGTATTATTTGTTTCAATATAATACAAAGAAGTCAAGTGGCGGAGTGGTATGCTGGGTGTTTGTTGTAGCAGCTGACCTGGTTCGAAACCCGGCAGCCTCATTTATTTTTTTATTGACTTATTTTTTTATTTATTAATTATGGCTTAAAATTCTAACAATGTTTATTAATTATGTATTGATTAAAATTAAAATTGACATTATATACGCAACGGAAATTATAAATGACTATTCGATTAATAAACGAAGCGGGTTTTGGAAACCCGTTTTTCGACGGATGTTACAGTATCCTCTACTTTTAGAAATTTCGTCCCGAAATTTAAGTAGTAGTGGTAACAGGAAAAAGATGCGGTATTTTTCGCGCATTGAGTCTTCACGTTCCCAAGTAAACTCAGGTCCTCGTTTCGACTCCCAGCGTACCCTAACAATTGGAATACGACTCCGTCTTAAACGTTTTTCTCCGAAGTCCATGATCTCTACTGGTCTTTCAATGAAGTGCATAGATTCATCGATTTGAATATCTTCTAGGGGAATATGGATGTTTTCATCGCGAGGCACTTCTTTAAGTTTGATACGTGGAATGTGGATGAATTCTGTTGAGTTCTTCTAGTAGGTCAAGCTTGTATGCTACAGGTCCTACTCTTTCGAGTATCTTGAAAGGTCCTACGTAGCGTGGTGCTAGCTTGCCCTTCTGGCCAAAACGAACTACTCCCTTCCACGGTGATACTTTTAAAAGTACTTGATCACCAATGTTAAACTCCAAGGGCTTTCGTCGTTTGTTGCATAACTCTTTTGACGACTTTGTGCCACTAGAAGATTGTTTCGAATTTGATGGATCTTGTCTGTTATTTCTTGAATTAATTCTGGACCGGTGATTTGAACTTCCCAATTTCGTGCCAACATACTGGAGATCGGCACTTACGACCATATAAAGCTTCGAAAGGAGCCATGCCGATACTTGAGTGATAACTATTGTTGTACGAAAATTCAACTAATGGTAGATGAGAGTCCCAATTTCCCTTGAAGTCTATGACACATGCGCAAAGCATGTCTTCAAGAGTTTGGATGGTGCGTTCAGATTGTCCATCAGTTTGAGGATGAAAAGCGGTACTGAGGTTAATCGTGTACCCAAGGCGGCTTGTACGGCTCGCCATGTTCGTGAAGTGAAACGACCATCATGGTCTGAAATGATGCTTAAAGGTACACCATGACGGCTTACGATCTCGCTGATGTAGATACGTGCTAACTTCTCGTTCTTGAAGTCCTCGCGAATCGGAATGAAGTGAGCTGATTTTGTAAGACGATCAATGATTACCCATATGGTGTCATACCCACTAGAGGTGCGAGGTAACCCGGTAATGAAGTCCATGGTTATGTTTTCCCACTTCCATACAGGTATTTCAGGTTGGGTTAGGAGTCCTGAAGGTCTCTGATGTTCAGCTTTTACTTTAGAACAGGTAAGGCACTTGGAAACAAAAACAGCGATATCCTTTTTCATGTCCGGCCACCAGTAGGTGTAGCGTAGGTCTTGATACATCTTGTCGGCTCCTGGGTGCACAGAGTACCGTGTTTTGTGCGCCTCATTCATAAGGAAATCACGAAGATTATCGCGATCGGGAATCCATATGCGATTTAGATAGTATAGAATACCGTCGGATTTGGTTTCGATTTTGAGTTCCGCTCCACATGACAGCTCATCGCGTACGTCGTTTTCTGTTACAGAAACATGTTGAGCTTCTCGGATTCGATCTTTGATGTCGGTTATGATTTGCGAACATAGAAGACGAATGGAGTTCGCATAACCTTTTCGGCTGAGCGCATCGGCCACCACGTTTGCCTTGCCAGGATGATACCGAATTTCACAGTCGTAGTCATTAAGAAGTTCGTCCATCTTCGTTGCCTCATATTCAACTCCTTTTGGTTGAAGATATGTTGGAGACTTTTGTGGTCAGTGTATATTTCACACTTGGTACCGTAGAGGTAATGTCTCCATATCTTGAGAGCGAACACAACGGCTCCAAGTTCCAGGTCGTGGGTGGTGTAATTCTTTTCATGAACCTTGAGTTGCCTAAAAGCATAGGCTATCACTTTTCCCCTTTGCATAATACACAACCTAGTCCTTGCCCTGATGCGTCGCAATATACTACAAAGTCATCGCAACCCTCAGGAAGTGTGAGGATAGGTGCTCAAAAGCTTTTGCTTAAGGGTTTGGAAGGCTTCTTCTTGTTTAGGTCCCCATATGAAGGGTTTTCCTTTATGAGTCAAAGCCGTGAGTGGTACAGCAATACGGAGAAATTGGCAATGAAGCGGCGATAGTAACCAGCCAAACCAAGAAATGATCTTACTTCGGTAGGGGTACGTGGCGCTTGCCATTCCTGTACTGCCTTGATCTTTGAAGGGTCGACATGTATTCCCTTGTCATTGACGACGTGTCCAAGGAATTGTACTTCTCTTAACCAGAATTCGCATTTGGAGAACTTAGCGTAGAGCTTTTCAGTCTTTAAGAGTGTAAGGATGAGCCTAAGGTGTCGTTCATGATCGGATTTAGACTTTGAGTAGATGAGGATGTCGTCGATGAAGACTATGACAAAACGGTCGAGGTAGGGTTTGTATACCCTATTCATTAGATCCATGAAGACAGCTGGGGCGTTGGTTAAACCAAATGGCATGACCATAAATTCGTAATGACCATAACGAGTCCGGAAGGCGGTCTTTGGGACGTCTTCTTCATGTACTCTGAGTTGATGATAACCAGAGCGAAGGTCGATTTTTGAAAAGCAGGTGGCGCCTTGAAGTTGATCTAGGAGGTCATCGATGCGAGGTAGTGGGTAGCGATTCTTAACCGTTAACTTGTTGAGCTCTCTGTAGTCGATACACATGCGAAACGTCCCATCTTTCTTCTTCACAAAAAGAACAGGTGCACCCCAAGGCGAGGAGCTAGGACGTATGAATCCTTTGTCAGTCAACTCTTGCAGTTGACTGGCCAGCTCTTGCATTTCGGATGGGGCTAACCTATAAGGAGACTTTGCGACTGGTGTAGCGCCAGGTACAAGATCGATGCGGAATTTGACTTCTCTCACAGGAGGGAGTCCTGAGATGTCGTCGGGAAAAACTTGTGGGAATTCTTTCACTACTGGTATATCTTCGAGTTTCTTCTCCTTGTTTCCCTTCTTGACGACGTGAGTTAGGAATGCGACATAGTTCTTGCGGAGATATTTTCGGGCTTGAAGACAAGACATTAATTTGAGTCCTTTCGAAGGGGTTTCTCCAAAGATTCGTAGGGTCTGGCCGTCTGCAAGAGGAATGCGAATGAACTTTTCGCGGCATACAACTTCAGCGTGATGTTAATGAGCTAGTCCATACCGATTATAATGTCGAAACTTCCCAACTTCATAGGAATGAGGTCAACTGAAAAATCTGATCGTTTAGAGTGAGGGTACAACCTCGTATAATAGAGTTTAATGAGACTGGTTTTCCGTCAGCAACTTCCACCGTTAGAGATCCCATGAGATTATCACGAGTTTGGTTGAGGATGGGTTCAAATTCTAAAGACACAAAACTCTTATTCGCGCCAGTATCGAATAATATGGATGCATAACTACCATTGACGAGAAACGTACCATTAACCACGTTGTTGTCAGCCCTAGCTTGGTTGGCGTTGATGTTGAAAGCTCTTCCTCTAGCAGGTGGAGGAGCTTGGTTAGCCTGGTTTACCGGATTCGCTTGAGCTTGGGCATGGATGATGTTTACCAAACGGGGACATGTGTTCCTGAAGTGGTTTGGGTCTCCACAGTTGTAACAAGCTCGCATAGGTTGCATCATGGGGTAGTTGGGTTGGTAGTAGATTGGGCTATATGTTGTGTAGATGGTAGAAGTAAGGGTTGTTGGGCTTGACCCACTATCTGATGGTGGGTTTGGGTTGAGGGTTGATTGCGGTTCATTCGCTGGAGTGCGCACGGCCACAGCTGGTGCAATGTTGGCAGGGATGTTCAGGGAGGTGATGGTATTGACAACGGTTGCATTTTGGGTATGGGCCGGAGTATGGCTTTTTATATGGTGCCACTGTGGGAGCAATTTGGGTAATTGGTGCGCCAGTGATTGGAGGGTTTGTTTGTGTGACATCAAAATTTCTGTTGTTTCGTTTCTTTACAGCAAATTTCGAAGAGGAGACGGAATGGTTTGGGGTTTGGGCCTCAATGGGGGCTTTCTTTTTCTCATCCTTGAATTTGCCATTTCGGATGCGATTCTCGGTGAGTTCTGTGGCTAATTCCATTGCGGCTTCGAGGGTTGCAGGCGAAGTGCTTAGAACCGAATCTTGGATTTTCGAGGGTTAGGCCTCGAATGTAGTGTTCAACTAAGCGGTACACTGGGGTGAACAAGTTGGGGATCATTCGGTTCAGCTCAAGAAATCTTTTGTTGTAGGAAGTATGATCTCATTCCTTTTGTTTTAGTGAGTGGAATTCATCTTCCAACTTTTTGATTTCGCTTCTTGGACAGAAGCGTCTCGTCATGATTTCCCTTAACTCTTCCCATGTTAAGGCCATAGCATCTTCGATTCCTCTCTTACCCTTTTCTGTGTTCCACCAGGTAAGGGCTACCCCAAACAGTCTCCCAGTTGCGTAACGTACCTTGCGATCCTCGGGACAATCGCAATTGAG
Source organism: Scalesia atractyloides (assembly GCA_947069175.1). Taxonomy (NCBI): domain Eukaryota; kingdom Viridiplantae; phylum Streptophyta; class Magnoliopsida; order Asterales; family Asteraceae; genus Scalesia; species Scalesia atractyloides. The sequence goes on along the minus strand of CAMTDV010000014.1, from coordinate 22,317,473 downwards.
GAAGGTGTTCTCCATTTCTTCAAACCAGTGGAGGAGAGCAGTGACACCTTCGGTCCCTTCATATTTTGGGGGATCGCAAAACTTGAAGTGCTTATAGGAGCACTTTTTGGAGGGAGGGTTGTCGACGTTCTGGTCTTCTTGATTGGGAGGGTTGATGGGATTCGCGGTGAGAGCTTGTTGGACTTGAATTACGATGTCAGGAAGCACTGCGGCCATTTGTTTTGCAATTTGGGTGGCCAAGCGTTCTTTGATCTTCCTGACTTTCTACCTCCACGTAGCTGCCTAGCCGACATCTACAGGAACATACATAGGAAGATTGGGAGTTTAAGAAGTTTTTTTAGGTGTCATGTGTCGTTCAAAGAATAAAAATAACATAATCATCAATAATGCAACTACATCCATAGGATGTCTTGGGTTTGCTCATTTTGGGCCTCCAATGTCCCCCATACCATCGCCTGTATAGTCATGTGGGCCCCCAGGGACTATTGGCTTAGTAGGATTCACATTGGTGTTGGCGGTTTAACACTCGCATCACCCGAATGAAAACCATGAAATATGATTGCGAGATGTATGGTAGGAGGGTGTCCAGGTGTAGACACAATGACAACTCAAAGTGGGGTTAGCTCACACGACGTTTGGTATAGCATGCTTTGGCCTAATAGGTCTTCGTACTCTCATCGTTAGTCCCCAGGTAGGCAAACTGGTCCTTTATTTTGGATTTATACAAATTGCCAAGCCTAGACAGGACGTTCCGACTACCAGTACTTTACCCTTCCAGTTACTACATGCCCGTCATGAGAACTCACTTTGATGTGATTTGAAAAATACAAAAATCCCTTGCAAAAATCATGGGAATTGTGTGGTGTGTGCTCTCATGGATATGATATGTTATGAGGATATGATTCATGATGAGCATTGTATAATAATAAGTACTCATGAACATGCTTGCATAACATTGAATGTAACAATAAACATAAAGCATATAAACATCATGAATTTTGTATGTAACGCACAAAATCTAAAAATTCTAATCAACTATAGTATAGGCTCTAAGGGTCTAATAACCTATCCTATATCCCTATAGTCATGGCTCTGATACCAATCTGTCACACCCCGACCCGCAGCGGAATAAGAGTCGGGGCATAATTGGGTTATCACCAAAGCTCATGATGTTTACTAAAATGTTTCATATTTATTAAATTCAAATTACAACTCAAATGTTCGAATCAAATCCATACAATTACAAGGAAAATGAAACTAAGTAAAACAATCGAAAGCTTAAGCTGATTTATTCTTCTAAGTCTTCCTATGTGTTTCTTGCCTCAACTGGATCACCCTGTATCATGTGTAAAACGGGGGAATATTTTGGGTCAACAAAAGTTGGCGAGTGAACCTTGATAAAACATTGTTATTAACTGCTTGTTGTATTTAATAATGAAAATTTGTGCTATAATCACATGTGAGCAAACATATATAAATAAACAATACACAAACCACATTGGATGAGTAAATAACATAAATGATGATGTATTTGAGATCAAGGCTCAATCAAACGGAGCCGATCGAATGACATGAATGATGATGATGTATGTGAGATCAAGGCTCAATCAAACGGAGCCGATCGAATGAGGCACCTGTACTCAACCCGATCCCACGGGGAGCTGATGGGCCTAATGAAATGCATGTACTGAAAATGATAACTTAAATCTAAGCATAATTCACACAACAATTGATACATATTGGATACACATTTGATCACGATATGATGGATGCACAAGTGTTTAAATATAATAAGGAATTAAACGACACATGATACACCCCAAAATGTGATTAAAACGGGGAATTTGTAGAGATTCACTCACATTGGGTGCGTTCTTTTGATGACGTTGGATGCGCACGAGTTTTTGGGATTTGATCGACGAGGAAAACTAACCTAAAAATAATAACGAAATAGTTCGGTAAATAAATGGATTTTTAGATTTTTTTTGTGAGTTTAAGGACATTTTCTAACTTTAAAAATATATCTTTTAAGTATTTTTAATTGATTTTTAAATTAAATAAATAAATAAAAAAAATAAAATTTTTGACTTTTTGACCGTTGACCGTGACCGGTCGGACCGTGGTTAATTGTGCGCTGAGTGAGGTTCGAACCTGGGACCTCTCGTACGCGTGCACGCAGCTCTACCAACTGAGCTACGTGTCTAACCCGAAATATTCTATGTTTTAATTATATTTATATACTAATTAAGTTTAATTTATTTGGTTTTTATTAAAAAGGATTTATATAGCCGAACCGGTTGCAGGACCCGGAGTCGAACTCGGGTCTTCGGTTCGTATGCGCACAGCCCAACCAGTTGGGCTGTGTGTCTAATCTGATTAATTCACGGATTATAATACTCTTAAAAACATATGTGACATGTTCTGATTATGTTCTAAAATATTGGTTTTATTTCTGAAAGTCGGTACGTTGTGCGATTCGAACTCTTGACGTGTGTTTTGTTTGCGCACACAGTCCACCGCTGGACTGTGTGTCTAACCCGTTTGATTATGTGATTTTAATTACTTATACTTATACTTATTCCTGACTTCGTCTTCTTCGTTTACAAACACCCAGATCAGAGAGTTCCGACTGTTTTGTTTAACTCGATTATCAAAACTTATAATTAGTTGAAATGTAATAGTTAACGAGATTAAAGAACAGAATGTACCAAAACAGTGCTTTAATTCAGATTTCCGGCAAGGGGCGTCGGCTCTGATTGGTGATCTCCGTCTGAGTGAATCAATCAACGGTTTTGATCAATGAGTTGTGCAATTAAGGTACTAAACAAAGGATATCAGGGGGTTTAGATGATTGTACCGATTAACAGCGAAACTTCGGAATTTTCAGAGATTTTCCGGCGAGTGTAGGAATTCCCGGCAACGTTGCCTGAGACGGATTCTGGTTGAACGATTTATGTTAGTACTTGTCTAATAATGGATTGAAAACGAAAGAATCGTGAATTTTACCGATTTGAAGTAAGTCCCGGTTTTCCGGTGAAAGTCCGGCGACTGTAAAATTTCTCCGGCGAGTGCTAAAGCTTCGAGAGTTTGTGCGATTTTAAGCGAAAAGATTACCAGAGGTTTGGGTGGGTATTTATAGGGAAGAAACAGAACGTATTAAGTCCGAATTTGGTCTTGATTCGTGGTCAAGGTTTCTCCGGCGGTTACGACCGCAGCTGATTGATGAACGTCGGTTATAACCGATGTCGAAGTCGGTTATAACGTTATAGTCAAAAGGAAAATGGCTAAACTCCCCGATTGCCGGATTTTCCGGTGATTGCGAGTTCTGCCGCGGAAGTCCGGTTTTGAATTCGAGATTTAATTTAAGTATTATTTGTTTCAATATAATAACAAAGAAGTCAAGTGGCGGAGTGGTATGCTGGGTGTTTGTTGTAGCAGCTGACCCGGGTTCGAAACCCGGCAGCCTTATTTATTTTTTTATTGACTTATTTTTATTATTTATTAACTATGGTTTAAAATTCTAACAATGTTTATTAATTATGTATAGATTAAAATTAAAATTGACATTATATACGCAACGAAAATTATAACTGACTATTCGATTAATAAACGAAGCGGGTTTTGGAAACCCGTTTTTCGACGGATGTTACAGTTTTATTGTAGGATGACGGTGATAATAGTGTTGATATTCTTTCTTATGGTGCAATGTTTAGTCCATACAAGTCTAATCTTCAACGTGAATTTAGTGAAGAGGTAATTTTAAAATTTACTTAAATTTTTTTTTCCTTTTTATTCAAATTTTGTTCTTTTTAAGGATCGGTTAGTATGAGACTCAAAGGAAAATATCCAAGAGACTCTATGAATGCAAATGGAGCGAGGTTATAAATTTAGATGATTCTAATGACAATGACAAAGAAGAGGAATTAGAAGATAGTGATGATTCAAGCACAAATCAGAAAACAGATTAAAAATACCTCGAGTGTCATTTTAGAAGCGAAACAGATTTCATGCAGTTTAATAGGAAATCTATCAAGTGTTTTTTTTTCTTCATTTTCAGTTGTTATGTTTGATATAGACGCATCGTATTAATAATAAAGTTTATTTTATATTTGAAGTTTATGTTTGGTGTTATTATATTGCAGTTATAATTTACAAGTCAACTAAACTTATATACTTTAATATCCTAAAGTTGCAATAAATAGATATTGCAGCTAGATATAGTCAAAAGCTTCAATTATAAAATATTGTAGTTTATTCGAATTAATTTGTATTTCTTAATAATTAAAAAAGTTAATAAAGATATAAACTTTTAACAATTAAAGGTAAAGGTGTAAAATGTACTTAGGAGTCAACTACTATTTTTTATATCTATAAAAAAGAAATTTAACAATTTAAGTAAAAGGTGTAAAACGTACTAACGAGTCAACTATTATATTTATTTTTATAAAAATGAAATTTTAAACTTAAGATTATTGGGTGAGTACTATGTGGATATTTAAAAAAAGATATGAACTTTAAAGAAAAAATTATGAACTTTATCATTTAATCAACGAAATAAACTTACTTTACAACTATCACAACTTAAAAAACCAAACTTTACAAGTATAAAACTGTTTTTTTTTTTTATTTTTTATAAACAAAACATTTTGTTTCTATAAAAAATAAGTTTTTACAAACATTTTTTTGTTACAAGTAATATTGATAATATTTCAGAAATTTACAATCTTTACTAGATAAATACTAAGTAGAGATAAGAAATAGAGATAAAATAGTTAGTTGAAAAAATTATTTACGGTCTTTACATTTTTTAGGGATTATAAGTTAAAACTAGATTCTGTTTACATTTTTTTAGGATTATAAGTTAAACCAAGACTTATAGAGATAAGAATAGTTAGTTGTAAAAAGGTACATGTAATTAAAATCATTGGTTTAAATACATCCCATTTTCATTAGTTTTTTTACTTCCAAAAAATCATGTTCTTCAGAATACGTTCGTTTATCGGGTAATCTTTATTTAAGTTTTTCTACAACAGTGACCTTTATTTAAGTTTCTATGAATCAATGACTTGTAAAAAAAAATCAAAATTAAAAAGTTCATCTTTTCAATTTAACAATTAAAGGTAAATATGTAAAATGTACTTATGAGTCAACTACTATTTTTGTTTTTTATATCTATAAAAAGGAAATTTAACAATTAAAGTGAAAGGTGTAAAAAATACTAATGAGTCAACTATTATATTTTATTTTTATAAAAACTAAAACTTTAAACTTAAAGCTTATTGGATGAGTACCATGTGGATATTTAAAAAAGATATGAACTTTAAAGAAAAAAATATAAACTTTATCATTTAACCAATAAAATAAACTTACTTTACAACTATCACAACTTAAAATATGAAACTTTACAAGTATAAAACTATTTTTTTATTTTTTTATAAACAAAACATTTTGTTTTTATAAAAAAGTAAGTTTTTACAAACATTTTTTGTAACAAGTAATTTAGATAATACTCCAGAAATTTACAATCTTTACTAGATAAATACTAAATAGAGATAAGAATAGTTAGTTGAAAAAATTATTTACTAGATAAATACTAAATAAAGGTAAGAATGGTTAGTAAAAAATTATTTACAATCTTTACATTTTTTAGGGATTATAAGTTAAAACTAGATTTTGTTTACTTTTTTAGGATTATAAGTTAAACCAAGACTCATAGAGATAAGAATAGTTAGTTGTAAAAAGCAACATGTAATTAAAAATCGTTGGTTTAAATACAACTCATTTTCATTAGTTTTTTTTACTTCCAAAAAATCTTGTTCTTTAGAATACGTTCTTTTATCAAGAGATGTTACGTGATGAATGAAATACTTGTGAGTGAGAATGTGATGATTTTTTATGCATTTGGTGGTTTACGCAATTACATTCTAATATAGTTACATGATGTTATTATTTTACATACTTTGGTCTTTTTTACTCACTTATTTATTTTTCCCTTGCAGATTAATTAAGAATTTGATATGGATAAGACAGAGAGCAAAATATAAGATGTGTCAGGTACACTATCTATCAGATCTTATATATAACAATAACATGATATAACATATGTAGCTAAAATATTTAACATTTCTTTCAGTTCCCCAAACTGCTTAGCAACTACTACTAATTTATTAGTTAAAGAGGATATCGAAGAAGAAAATCATCCTCAAAAAGATGTAACAACCAAAGGGTAAGTTGAACCTCGATCTCGATGATGAGAAATGGTGGTCGGACAATATGGGTGAGATCAGTGGTGGACCCAGGATTTTTTTCCACTGGGGTCCGCTTTCCGGGTTGGTCGTTAAGCTCGGTTGTCGTTCGGGTCCGTCCTCGTTAAGGTCGGTCGCCGTGCGGGTCGAGTCTATACCTGTTATTGTTATTCTGTTTTTTTACTTTGCTTTTCCTAGGCAACAAGTATAAAACATACCAATACCAAATTTGAGAAGAAGTGGGTACCGAATACTCTCCCGAATCTATCAGTTCGATATCGATACCAGGATTTTGGGTACTTTAAGGCTTTGCTACTGCTTTTTATCCAAATATGTTACTTGATGAACTCTTAAGATTTCAGAGATTTGTTTAGTGATGAATATGAACCATTTAAGAACTGTTAGAAAGAAATATATTTAGAACATGAATCATTTGGAGATGAACATGAACATTTAGATGATTTAATTTGGACTTTGGAGACGATCTGAACCATAAAATCAAAATTAGTTACTCAGTTAAATATTATCCTTAACCAATTTTGCTCAAAGTTGTTATTGAAAATGCAAAATAGAACTGTGAGTCTGCAAGCAATGAGTTGGGTTATGGGTTGTGAGTCTGTGTGACTCTGCGTTTCTATTATGTTGTAGTTGGTTTAATATAAGCTAGTTTTAGCTAGGGTTTGAAAAAAAAGAACAAAAAAGTTGCATATACTGGAATCGAACCCGAGACCTTTAATTGGCAAACAAACAAACTTACCATTGCACTAGCCTTGCTTTTAATATTATGGGGTCCAACAATTATTCTTATGGGGTCTTTTGAAAATTTAAAATACCGAATATACTAATTTTTTTAAAAACATTGGGGTCCGGGGACCCCAACCCACACTAAGTGGGTCCGCCCCTGGGTGAGATCCTTGATATATTTAAGTCGTATGATTAATAAATTTTCAACCTCATGATGCAAAGTACTTGACCCTTTATGTTTAAGACTTATCTTTCCTTATATGTGTGCTACTTTATATAACTTTTAATTAAGTTTAAGACTTATTTTTTCTTATTCATGTGTTACTTTATTACACCAATTGTTTCTTGAGGTACTTGATAATTTAAATTATAAATTTAACAATTACTAAACACGTGTAACACTTATGACATATATCCACCACAATAATGTTATCATAAATATTATACAAATAAGAAAACTACCAAAAACGAGTGCCGCAATGCAAAGTGTCGCCCCCGCCGCATCGCGCGGGCACCCTAGCTAACCCGACTACATGTTCAACCCCTTTTTTTAAACTTAAGAGACGTATTTTTAGTGTGGAGTTATTGTAAAAAAAGATGTGTTTTGTGAGAAGTGTAAGAAAGAATCTACACATTTGGATCTGGAATCAAATGATTGAGACCATAATGACAAAATTGTAACTAATGTTTACTATTAAACATATTAATTATCTAGATTAAGGGTATAAAGGTAAATTTAACATTTTTAAATTAAAAAAAACTAACATTAATGCACATGCAACTTACCCTCGTCTTTTTTAAATGTCAATAACTTTTTATACGTAACTTATTTTAAAAAAATTGCGCCATAATAACGAGCGTTTTTTATCTTTAATATGAGTACCATATTGCTATACTTATACAGAGAAAAAAAATATGTTTCGATCAGATGTTTTGTCTATGTTCATATAGTGGTGTTTTAATTGTATTGTGATTCAAAGCGTGGTGTGTGAAACACATATTGGAATGCAGGTGTAAAACACTATACGATAAACATGCGAAGAACATCTACTAGATGTAGCTTTAAAACACCATGGTGTTTTAACATATGGAATATGGAACATCTATTAGCATGCAGATGTAAAACACCATGCATGCAGGTTTAAAACACTATGTACAATAGCCATACTATGAACATTATACTAAGAACACATTCTGGAAATGAAGGTCTAAAACACCATGTGAAAATGCAGGTTTAAAACACTATACTAAGAACACATTTTGTATAACACTATATAACACTATACATGCATCATAGACCTGTTACAGAATGCATAACACTATAATACTATATAACACTATACATCCATCATAGACCTGTTACATAAATATATAACACTATAACACTATATGACATTCGTATTCCTATAATAAAGGGTGGCGGTTATGGAAGATCATCACTTAATTGAATCAATGAAAAAGTTATTTGTTTACCATTTTGAATTAATTTAGATCGAGGGCACATGTCATCTCCACAGTATTTCTCACACTTCTCACACTTTGGACTTTTTTTACAGGATTCTCTACCCCTATTTTTATAAGATTTGATTATTATCAACTATTTTTGTGTTTGTGTGCATGTCTTTAACTTTAGGGGTGTACCCGGATTTTGCCTAAACTCAAGCTCGGCTCGTTTATACTTATTAATTATTTTATTATATATATATATATATATATATATATAGGGTAAAATTATTGTAAAAAAGTTAAAAGTGTGAGAAGAGTGAGAAATATTGTGGATGTGACAAGTGTCCTAAATCTAAATTAAATCAAAAGGGTAAACAAGTAATTTTGTCATTAATTTAATTTATTGATAAACCTTCCATAACCATCTCCCTTATTTATAGGAACAAGATTTTTTTAAAGATTCTATAAAAACACTATGAATAACACTGCAACCACCATTCAGTACATATATAACACCATTCAGTAATTATATAACGCTGTTCAATAAGTATATAACACCATTTTAAACATATCTATAAAACACTACGAATAACACTGCAACCATTCAGCACATATATAACACCATTCAATAATTTTTAACACTGTAATAAGTACATAACACCATTTTAAAAGATCTCTATAAAAGCACTACGAATAACACTGTAACCACCATTCAACACATATATAACACTGTAATAAGTATATAACACCATTTTAAAGATCTCTATAAAAACACTACGAATAACACTACAAACCATCATTCAGCACATATATACCACTACAAAACAAGAAATAACATTACAAATAACAAATGTTGTGAAAGAAATCGGAGTTGCAGGTCCTGATCTCGTCTATCTATCTCTTGATATTCTCGGTTTCTCAAATCGATCGACGAAATAAGGACGAAGATAATGGACGGCTAGGGTTCCACCGTGAAGTCGACGATGGTGATGAGTGAAGACTAGCGGTTTGCGACGGCTAGGGTTCCGCTACGTTGTCGGTTTGCGGCGTCTAGGGTTTCGCTGCGAACCCGACGACGACAGTGAGCGGAGGTTGTCGGTTCTGTGGTGGCGACCGGAGATGGTGAGCTGTGAGGTCGGAGAAGGCGGCCGGAGAAGAAGATGTTCATGTGTGCGATCGGTGGGTTTTTTGTGATGGAAGTTGGTAATGGTTTGTGGTGATTCACGAAATTGTAGAGTTTTTATTGACATTTCTTTTTCAAAATGGATATAAAGAATTAATTACCCCTGCAATTTACAAATCAGTCCAAAATAATAAAACACATTTTACACTTTGGTCCCTATTGATCTCAACCATTAGATCAAAGATCTAATGGTGTATATTCTTTCTTACCCTTCTCACAAAAACCTTTTTTTTTTACAGAATCCTCTACATACATACATATATATATATATATATATGGAGAGGATTATGAGAAAACTAGATATAAATGAGAAAACTAGAAAACTAACTAAAAAGCAAAAAAAAAAAGCATAAAAAACATACAATTTTTTTCTTTTTACAATTTTTTTATAAAAATTCGCTGCATTCTATGTATAAATTTTTTTTTTCAAAAAAAAAAAAACTTGTACTGCACATGTGCACTATATGTGTACTACACATGCATTATATGTTTATGTTGCACATGTGCATTATATGCTTTTTTATTTTTTTTTAATTTTTTTATATAATATATATAGCGAATTTTAATAAAAAAATCAAAAAAAAATTGATATGTTTTTTTGGCTTTTTTAGTTAGTTTTTTAATTTTCTCATTTAAACTAGTTTTCTCATGATCCATCCCCTATAATATATATATATATATATATATATATATATATATATAGGGTGAGGTTATTGTAAAAAAGACCAAAAATGTGAGAAAGGTAAGAAAAAATCTCAGCCATTATATCTAAATTAATTGAAAAGGGTAATTAATTAATTTTATCATTGATTTAATTAATTCAAAACCTTCCATAATCCGCAACCCTAATTTATAGGAATACCGAATAACACTGCAAACACCATTCAACACGTATATAACACCATTCAATAATTATATAACACCCTTCAATAATTATATAACACCATTTTAAAGATCTCTATAAAAACACTACGAATAACACTGCAACAACCATTCAACATATATATAACACCATTCAATAAGTATATAACACCATTCAATAATTATATAACACCATGAACTGAAACAAAAAACCATTAACTGAAACATTCGATTGAATGTAATTTTTTTTCTGTATATAAGTATAGTAATATGGTACTCATATATAAAGATTAGAAAACACTCGTTATTATGTTGTAATTTTTTTAAAAAAAAAGTTACGTGTAAAAAGTTATTGGCGTTTAAAAAATAAAAGGAACTTGCATGAGGATTGCATGTGACTTTCTAAAATTAAAAATGTTAATTTTACCTTTATACCCTTGATCTAGAAAATTAATTATTTTAATTGTTATACTATTTACAAGATTGTCATCTAGATCTCAACCATTAGATTAAAGATCTAATGGTTTAGATTCTTTCTTACCCTTCTCAAACTTTGGGTCTTTTTTACAGTATCCTCTACCTATATATATATATATATATATATATAATATATGATCAATTTCATATAAGAAGCACCCTTCAGTCAAAACTACCGACTCGACAATTTTTTTATTTTTTTACAATGTGTTTATAATATATTCATCTACGTTTGTGCAAAATTTTTTGGTCCAACTCACCACGAATCAAAAAGTTCTCGCGGTTCTCACAACTCATGGTGATTTTCATTTGAACCGAATCCTATATATATATATATATATATAACTTTTAATTTGTATAGCACATAAAACTCATTATTTATTATCACTTTACATATAATAATAATTATAATAATAATAATTATTATTATTATTATTTTAATATGTCATTAATATTTTAAATAACCGTTGTATAAATAATAAGCATTTTAGCCTTGTAAGTTTAGTCAAGCTCGAGCTTGTTCATTAAAAAAGATTTTTTATAAACTCAAGCTTATTTAAGTTTAACTTGATTGAGTTGGTCTCAAGAAGGTCATAAACTGCTCGGCTCGTTTATACTACTATCTAACTCAAATAAGTGTTCAAATGTTGGGTGCGGTTTTCTTTTGTCTTATTTGTTTTCTGGAGAGAAAAAACATTAGACAAATCACATTAGATTATAATTAAATAATTAATATATTAGTTCATACTGTTTTACAAATTTCAAAAAATTGTTATTGAACATGAAGCAAAAAATGATTTTGTTAACTCTTGAAAACAAAATAAAAATGAAGAACATAATTTAACATTATCTTATAAAATATTAGTTTCTGAATGAACAACACAAGGTATAAACTGGTAAACGCGTGCGCCAGTGAATAGTCCTAGATCATGGTCCCAGAATTGTTTTACATGCCAGTAAATAACAAACTGTTATGTTTTTTTAAACTATCTTCCGAAGAAAATTATATTATATTTCCGATTTCTGAATCTATTTGTTAAAAAAGAAAAAGAAATATTTATTATTATTATTATTATTATTATTATTATTATATTATTATTATTAAAGGTTAAAATAATGTATATTCATTTAACGTTATATGATCAAAACCTCTGGATTTTATGCATTTTATATAAAATGACGTTTATAAAAATAATACTTTTTATAAAGGTTGTGGAAAAGAGAGATAACTTTATATATCCATCCACACATCATTGGCATTGACTCACTTGTCCAAATGCTCCTTGGAAAAAAAAAAGCAAAACTTTTGGTGTCTTTTTCTATTTGGGATTCTTCTTCTTAGTTCTTCCCAGAAACTTGAGACCTTTAATTGGTCATTCAAGGGACCATCAAACCCAATAAATAAATATAACAAAATAAAAAAAATAATGTTTGAAGAACAGTAAATAAAAGAATCTGACTGTGAAACTGTGAGTCTAGTGTTATGTACCAGAACAAGATACTAAAAACTATACATTCACCACCCTCATATATTTGTTTTTAATATTCGTTGTCTTGTTCATGAATCTATTTGTTAGAAAATTTACATCTCTTGGTTTTTGTGCTTTTAGGATTTCTTGGAAACTACTAATATGGAGAGCCTAGATTTTTTTTATCGGCGAAAGATTCTATGATTATAGAAAGAGCCAACAAAGCTATAAAACCCAACAAAACAAAAGAAACACAAGAAAAAACAACAAAAGCTACAAAATAAAACCAAAGGCTACACGACCACGGTCCCGGATGAGAAATGCTAAGTTGTGTCACCACGTTATTGTAGCGAGTATGAGATATAGTCATAGTTGTGTTGCTTGCCGGGGCGTAGGTGTACCACTTTACTCATATTGTCATGTAGCATTTGATACTCTCAACTGACACTGTTGTAGCTCTCTTTCGGATGCAGTGGTCCTCATTGTGTATGTCATTAAGTGGTTGTCCGAATGATACTAGTTTCTAGTAGTTAGAAACAATCTTTACATGTGTTGTCTATTTTTGTTGAGGAGATGATCCATCATTTGGGAGTTGTCTAAATGTCTTAGGTTGTCAATATCTTGTTGGACACATCTTATATCATTCTCAGATATCCGGACTTATAGTTAGTCTTGGACATATTTACGTCTACTATTTACTAAACATGCAGTAATTAAACACGTATACAATTTAAACTTAAAGATGTTTTAAATAACGTATAGATTTAAGGTCCTACTATACAACATTGGATCATAGAACCATGTGCACATTTAAAAATGATGTTGCTTTGGGGGAATCTATAACTTATAGAATAAGGTTGATTATGATCCAAATTTACTTGAAAACAGGAAGTATGTTTGTCAGATTTTGAGTTGAAAATGCAAAGATTCTTCACTTACTTCAACTAACCTGGCATTGTTTACTTGATCCTTTTTGTCCTAAAGCATCTGCTTCTAGTTCTTAGATTGCCATTGGAAAAACCATAACATTATTCTAACTATTTTTCAGTAAAATTTGACAGCAAAGATAAAATAGAAGTTCTGTTTAATATTCATGACTTAATTAGTTTCATTAATTAAGGCTCAAACTATTTGCACACCGGCCTTGCCTATTTGCACACTTAGGGTTTATATACGCTGCGTATAGGTCTATACGCAGCGTATAGGGTTTCAAATATACGCCGCGTATAGACCTATACGCAGCGTAGGTAAGGCGTAGGTACACGACAGGACAGTCAAACCTATTACCTTGTCAAATCTGTCTGACATATGGAGCGTATGGACCTATACGCAGCGTATGGACCTATACGCAGCGTAGGTACAGTACAGTATACGCTGCGTATAGACCTATACGCAGCGTATCTGAGACATATTTGACATGATATGATGTTGTCTAGGCACGTGAATAAAGCTATACGCAGAGTATAGAGCTATACGCAGCGTAGGTAAATGTAGGGTTTGTTAGGGTTTGGTGTGCAAATAGGCAATGTAGTGTGCAAATAGGCACACCCTTAATTAATTGCCTCTAAAGTCATATAGCGTTATTACTTATTAGCTGACCATTCGTATGGTTAAAGCCCCCTAAGGGACATTTTCGCCACATCAACATCATAACGGCTTTCTGTTTTGTTTTCTCTCCTTTGGCATTATGCTAGAAACGCCCCTCTCTCTTCATGCTCCTATGACTCCCATGGGGGCAGTGTTGGGGGCGCTATAACGCCTCATTACGCTTGACCTTACTAAATCATATATTAAAGGTTTAATTCATAACCAAACGTATAGATTACAACTCGTTTACTCAATTTTGGTGTTGGCTATATATTTGGGGCGTTGACTTCGACCTCGTGGAAATACTTCATTGAATGACACTCGTTTGTTTTCTATATGTATAATGGTTTCGCTAAAAGTGTACTCACCGGTGATTACATTATAGTTTCTAATAAATTCATAAATAATATTTATCCATGCATACCCTATTTATTCACCACGAATTGATACACTAAAGTATTATCAATAATCACAAGTATCGTATATACCTGTGGGCATACTAAAATATACTCAGAATCCACATAAAGCGTATTCACAACGTTGGTCACCTTTCGTTCTCGGATAAAAGTAAACCGCAAAAGCTACCACTAACAAGTTATGCAACAAAATCACTACTTTTGCTTTAGATCCTTAACACTGCTTTAATTATTATCACAGCTACATTTTTGTATTCTTAAAAAGAAATGCTTTTTTTTGGGTCTCAAACACAGGAAAAACTTGATCAAGAGACTGACAGAAGCAGTAGCATGCAGCAGTACTTGATCTCAAGAGCTAATATGTTAAGAGAAGAAGCTTTAACTTGTTAACAGAATAAGATTACGACAAAAAGAAGACACTGATGGCACCCTTGCATTTGCTACATTACAGAAATCATTTTAATAGAAAAAAGTCAAGTATGATTAAAGTTGCTTTTTATTTGAATATTATATGGATTCTTTGACAAACAATAGTACCCTTGACGCTTAAAGACAATGTCAACTTGTCAACATCCCTATCTCTCTTTACCTTTTTTTTTTTTAAATTTGTTGTATATAATAATTATGTTTTATTAGTTATATATATGGTATGTTATTATCCATCTAACCATTGTTTGTACCATTTTCTGTTTTATATTAACTATGTTCTCTGATAACCAACAAAATAAGAATTTTGTTCAACCAGACAAACAAATTACAATAATTAATTAAATGAATTCAGTTCTAATGTAAATGTTTTCATGATATAGAACATATATAATGCAAAGGTTAATTTAAGGGATTGACTGATTGAGCATTGGTTTTTCGTTTGATGGTAGGCCTGAGAAATCTGCAAACGTTAATTCTTAAGTATAGTCAATAAAATATAATAGGATCCAGAACATAGAACATGGCAAGTTTTTTAAATCAACATGCATCATATATATATTTGGCCTCCGTTTGTTTTATATAAATTAAGGGTCTGAATTTCTGACATGACACGAGTTTAACACGAATTCGTAGTTTGGGTTTAGTCTAAACGGGTTCGGGTTGACTTAAATTAACCCAACCGAACCGAAAACTGACAAAGTAACCGAACCAATAACTTCGGTTACAGTTACGCTTATTGCCAATAACCGAACCGAAACGAAACGAAACGAAACGTGCACACCCCTAATACTGGACCACTGGTACCTTAATGAAGTGAACCATTACCGATCGAATAACACCGGTTGAAGTACGCATGTTCGTTTTTATGGTATTCAAACCATGATTTTTATTATTTCAGTATTATAATAGATTATTATTATATTTAGTTTTTACGTTAAGCATATTTGGAATTTTGATCTTAACTTTTAATGACTTTCTCTTTTTAATATCACCGTTATTGTTTTGGTCAAAAATTACCGAAGCAATTTAGCGATCAAATTAGTTTTGTGAGGTAGTGTGCTAGCAGTGTTTATGAAGCTTGTATTGGTTTGCTAGTTTGTAAAAACACTTTTCAGGATACAGCTCAGGATATTGAGCTATATCAACAATCAAACAATGAGCAAAAATGTAAAGGTTGACACGAGATGTACGAGGAAAGCCCTTGATCAATCTAGATCTCCGGCATAAAACCTCGGGAGCTGACAATCGCCGATGTCTTGTTCTTCTTATTGCTTAAAAATCAGGATACAGTGCAGGATAATTCCCAGATCGTTGCTAAGTGTTACAAGAATTGCTAGTGTTGAGTGTTTGTGTGTAATTGTGAAAGTAAATGACAGAATTCGAGAGTAGTGAGTGAATGTATTGTGACCTATTGATCTGTTTATCCGGTATTTATAGTTACAAAGAAAAACAAACTCTCCTAAAATGGTGGGATCCCTTGGAATATTCGCCAGTCAACGTTGTTGACCAGGTATTACGGCTTCAACGTCTTTCTTCCAACCATTTAGACCGAGTCTTCAGGTGAACGAGTCTCCGTGAACGTTATGATCCTGCAGCTATGTCATGCATGCAAATAATTAGTAATCACCAGGATACTGCCTTAGGATGTTACCAATATCCTGGTCTGGTATCCTGATCGTTAACAGCTTGATTAAGTCAAGATATAATTCAGGATATGGACTCAAAATTTCACCCATAACAATTGTCCCAAAAAATATAGCTGTTGAGATCTTGATCCTAACGGATATATTTTTACGTATACTGAGGCAATTTAAGAGATAAGACCCCTGACATGATATGATGTAACCGTCCAGGCTATTTTTACTCATTGTCTCCCTATATCTTCTCGTCCTTATCCCCATTTAACCTTGATCAAAGAAGTAAAAAAGGTAAAGTTCTCTCTCATCCTCTTCTTCTTTCTCTTCCTGTTTTCCGGTGAAGTATAGCAAGACAAACTCGATCCAGCTCCGGCGACTCAGCCCCTATCTTCATACCACAAAACCTTCTCCAATACCCGGAGAAGAAAGTTTGTTCGTTCGACAATGCCTACATAGCGAACCTCCAATCCTCCGGTATTTTTTCGGACACCGCGGTGTTCCGTCCGTACGATCGGAAACTCCGATCAGATATGGTGTCCACGGAATGGCTTTGCTTCAACGCCTTTCCTTTTACCTTAGGTCTTAGGTTTCCATTTCCCGACTTCATCACCGACTTCTTTACACCACCGGCCTTAGTTTTTGTCAAGCCATGCCCATGATTTGGCGTGTGTTGATCATTCTTGATCGAATCAAGAATATCCACATTCCTGAGCTATGTGTCAATGATCTTCCATTAGCATACCGATTGAGATCCCATGGGTCATGAAGATTTTCGTTCTATTCCACTTCCAGTGATCCTCTGATTCTCCGAGCCACCAGGAACGAAGAGGAATGGAAATCCAAGTTCTTCTTTGTAAAAAAGAATTCAATCCCAGGTGGGGCGGATTATCCGATGAAGTGGCTTCCCAAGGGTAGGAGTTAGGATTTTAGGATATCCTAAGATATATCTTGTTCAACATCCTACTTTATATCCTGCTCGGATATCTTCGTTTTTTGTTGTTCAGCGGATTTTAGAAAGCTAGCACCTCCCCTTGTTGATTCAGAGACCAGGATTAAAGCCATCTACCAACTGCCGGAGACTCAAAGAAGCTTCATTCCAAACCCAACAGGATCCAGCCAACATTCAAGTTCTAACATGTCTGGTAAGTCCTCACTTTTTGTTTAAAGTTCCTGTATCAGTTTAGTTAGAAGAAATATTGAATAATTAAATTTGAAATTACTCCCTGTTTGCAGCACCAACCAAGATTCCAGAAGTCTTCGATCTCGAAGAGTTGGATAGCTACTCTGGAGCTGCACCAATGAAGATAGAACTAAGCTCTAAACCTTCCGTGGTATCAAAGCCTTCCTCCAGCTGCAAACCCGCTGCTGTGCCTAAGCCTTCCTCAAGTTCCAGACCTCAGGCCTCCAGTTCTCGAAAGAGAAAGGATACCAACTCCCCCGCCACTTCAGCCGAGGTCTCTCCTTCCTATGAGAACCTTGGATTCGCGGAATCCAACAGCCTCATGACTTCCCTTCTTAACCAGGTAAATATCCTCATCCTATATCCTGCGAATATATGTTGAATTGATATCCCAGTTAATTATGTTGACATCCATACCTTACACTGTAGGGTCTTGAACGCGACACATCTCCAGGTTATGGCTTGTGATTCTGTCAACGCTTTGGAGGTCAAATTAAAGAAGGCAGAGATCGCCAACGAGGATCAGAGGAAGATCACCGAGGCCATGTCACAACGTTACGAAGACAAACTCAAGGCTATGGCCCGGGACACCAAGCTTGCCGAGGAGAAGGTAGCTCAAGAGGCTCAGGCTAAATTGGACGCCGCTTAGCTTTAACATGAACAAGACCTGATTGGCTACCGGGAAGGTCTCAAGGGTTCCGTTGTCGTCTCCCTCCTTCAAGCCAGGTTAAAGATGGCTTGTGAAGCCAGAGCCGCGGGCTATGAATGCCCTACCTGGGATACTGAAGCTTGGGAGGCAAAACTGAAGGACCTTGGTGGCAAACCGATAGAGCGCATTGCAAAACCGGCGACTGAGGAGCTTCCAAAGGTGGTTGAGGCTATCAAGGATACTGGGGCTATTACTGGAGTGGATGCTGGTGGTGATGTTGAGGCTAAGGAGGCGGTGAAGGTTGGTGAAGATGCTGCTGTGTGAGAGCATCGAAGTGGGCAATGATGGATATTATTGCTTAGGCCGGAGCCCACTTTTTTAATCCGAATGGTCTGTACCCTCTTTAAACAATTTACTTTTCCTGCACTCAAACAATTTACATTTCCTGCACAATGTGATGGCCAAAGGTGGAGGGATCCTGGGTTCCAGGACGAAACCTTTGGTCATCGATGTTCATATGCTTTAGAAATTATCATACTCTTGGTGGATGGGTCTTGGTTTAAGACGAAACCAAGAGTGTGACTTTGGGTTGCTAATAATAGACTAATCTTTTAGCCTTATCTGTTGTTGTTATGTTTTTGTTTTCTGAGAGATATGTTTGAAATATTCTGATCAAATATCCTGGTCAGGATACTGATAAAATAGTCAATACTTCTATTATTTTTGAAAATATTAGACAAAGGTCTGGTTGAACATTACTTTGTAGAAAACTTAGGTTATTTAGATAGGGCTTTCAAGTATTGTAAAATGGAAAGTGTAACATCCGTAAAAAACCGGGTTTCCAAAACCCGCTTCGTTTATTTACCGAATAGTCAGTCAAAATTTTCGTCGCGTATATTTTGTTTATTTTAATTTTAAACGATACATAATTAATAAACATTGATAGAAGTTTAAACCAAAATTAATAAATAACAAAAATAAAAGAATAAAAAAACAATTGAGGCTGCCGGGTTTCGAACCCGGGTCAGCCAGCTAACCAAACAGCCAACACACCACTCCACCACCCGCTTAGTTTGGAATAATACTGAAACAATTAATACTTAATATAAAACTCAAAACTCAAAGATAGGTAACCAGCGCTCCCAAATCCGCAGTCGCCGGAAAATACGCGAATTTGCGACCGTTTTCCTTTGACTCCGGAATCAAGCAAGTGTAATTGACGATTAACGTCAGTTATAACCGAAAACCTTAAAGCCACTCATTCAAATCGTCAAAATCATAACCGAAGGATGATTAAGTCACTTGACCGAAAACCGTCGAACATGTTAGCTGTGAATATCAAGTCCGAAGATTGTAAGTCTCGTTCAATTCATAACCACACTCTCACCGCATTTTGAAAACCAGTCTCTGTTTCGCCGGAATTCTCTGCAAGTCGCCGGAAAACCGAACCCATTTCATCTCTTTTGCCTTACTCTATAAATAGGACTTCTAGAGCTTCGACAGAAGTCACCCACACTCACCTCAAACTTCCTGAAGATCCTCTGTCGCAAGTTACACGTCGCCGGAAAAGTTTCAGTCACTGGAATTTTCTGTCGGAGTTAAACCGAAAAGTCTAACACCTCGCCCAATCGGTAAAACATTTAACTTTCTTCAATACTGTTTATATGCATTTGTTTAAAACTGGGAATCGAAATTATGTGGGCTAACAGTCGGGATTGGGAGTTCTGGGTCGTTTTAACGAAGAAGATGAAGTTTAGGTTGTGTATATATTTAATATAAATCGGGTTATATCTCGGGTTAGACACACAGTCCAGCGGTGGACTGTGTGCATTTGAGACATAGAGATACCGAGTTCGAGTCTGTCCTTGTTCCGATTCGTCACAATATTCAAACCTTTTTATAAAACCCAAATACGGAACCTTTCAGTTAGTATATAAGATTAATAAAAACAAGTATTTTAACCAGGTTAGACACACAGTCCAGCGGTGGTCTGTGTGCAAAGTTAAACCACAGGTCACGGGTTCGAAACTCATCATGCGCACCGGTTAGACTAGTTTAAAAACCTTTTAATTAATTAAATAAAATTCTGAATAATCTAAGTAGTATATAAATATAATTAAAAACAGAAATATTTCGGGTTAGACACGTAGCTCAGTTGGTAGAGCTGCGTGCACGCGTACGAGAGGTCTCGGGTTCGAACCTCACTCAGCGCATATAATAAACACGGTCCGACCGGTCAACGCTCCGGTCAACGGTCAACGCTCGGTCAACGGTCAAAGTCAAAAAGTCAACATTTATATATTTTTTTATTTATTTATTTAATTTAAAAATCAATTAAAAATACTTAAAAATAATATTTTTAAAGTTAGAAAGTGTCCTTAAACTCACAAAAATAAATCTAGAAATCCTATTAAGGTTATGAATTAAAATTATTAATCTCAAATAAAATCCTTTTATTTACCGAACCACTATGTTATTATTTAGGTTAGTTCCTCTCGTGGTTAAATCCAAATTCGTGCGCATTCATCATCAATCCAAGAAACGCAACCACTGTGAGTGAATTCTTACAAATTCCCCTTTTTATTCATGTTTTGGGGTGTATCATGTGTCGCTTAAATTAATTCGCTTATTCAAACTCGTGCTATACCATTATATGATCTAAACTTAGAATGTAAATATTGTTTGTTGTGGTGTATTACATATTGTCAAGTTGTATGCAAATTATTTATTTGGCCCATCAGTTCCTCGTGGGAGACGAGTTGAACAACGCGTGCCTCAAAACTCATTCATTAGGCCCATCAGTTCGTTGAACAACGCTTGCCTCATAACTCATTCATTAGGCCCATCAGTTCCTCGTGGGAGACGAGTTGAACAACGCGTGCCTCAAAACAATCAATTGTTGTATGTGTGTGCAATATTTAATATTATGTGTTTTGTGAATAAATTTACATCTACATTTACTCATATGTGGTTATGCACTTTATTTTATAATCAATACAATACACACGTTTAAATGTTTTCATAGGATTCACTCGCCAACTTTTTGTTGACCCAAAAACCATTTTTACACATGATACAGGTGGACAGGATGAAGCAAGGAACACATAGGAAAGTGCCTTAGAAGAAAAATAATGAAGTCTAGAAAGATGTATAGAACATGTTGTACTTGTATGACTTGATTGTATGATCTTCTTTAAAATTGTAATAATAAATATGAAACATTATAATAAATGTCATGAGCTTTGATGAAAACCCAATCATGCCCCGATCACCTTTTTCCGCTGCGGGTCGGGGTGTGACAGATTGGTATCAGAGCTTTTGACTATAGGGATATAGGATAGGTTATTAGACCCTTAGAGCCTATACTATAGTTGATTAGATTTTAATTGTTTATGTGGTTACATGCAAACTCATGATGTTTATTTATTTCATATTTATTACATACACAAATGCATGCAAACAATTCCAATATTATATTTTGTGATACTTAATGAATCATACTTATAGTCGAACATAACATGCTTACATATACATTCATCATACATATTTCCATGTTCACATATTCAAATCACCTTCATACTTCCGTTATTCAAGATTTTGTCGCATTTTTCATTTTTCAAATCTCATCAAAGTGAATTCTGCGACGGGCATGTAGTAACTGTAAGGGTACAAGTACCGGTAGTCGGAACGTCCTGTCTAGGTTGGCATTCGTATAAATCCAATATAACGGACCAGTTTGCCTACCTGGGGACTAACGATGAGAGTACGAAGGACCTATTAGGCCAAAGCATGCCACACCAAACGTCGTTCGAACTAACCCCACTTTGAGTTGTCACCGTGTCCACACCTGGATACATTCCGAATATCATACGTTACATACATATTTCTCGATTTTCTCCGGGTTTTAGTGTACGTAACCGGGCTAACACCTGCGAACCATATGAAAAACCCGGTAATCATGGGGCCCCCATGATTACGAAGGTGAAGTATCGCGGCATGCAAGGCCCAATTACGAGCAAAGCCCAAGACATCCTATGGATGTAGTAGATTTATTATTCTATATTTATTTTATGAATGTTCATTCCTAAATACGACACATGACCCCTAAAACGTCCAACTCATACTCTTGATACATATTCCTTGTAGATGTCTTCTAGTCTCGCTCGTAGGAAGATGAGATCAGGAAAAGCCCTCGAGCGCATGGCTGCCCAAATCGCTCAACAAATGGCTGCTGTAATACCCAACATTGTAGTTTAAGTTCAACAAGCCCTTACCGCTAATTCCGTCAATCAAGAAGATCAAATTGTTGTCAACCCTCCCCCAAATACCACTAAATGCACCTTCAAGCATTTCAAATCCTGCGACCCTCCAAAATACGAAGGGACTGAAGGTGTCACCGCTCTCCTCCATTGGTTTGAGGAAATGGAAAACACTTTTCTAAATTGCGATTGCCCCGATGATCGCAAGGTGCGATATGCTACCGGTCGTTTACTTGGAATAGCACTTACATGGTGGAATACAGAGAAGGCCAAGCGAGGTGTTGAAGATGCTATGACTTTGACCTGGGAAGAGTTGAAGGAAATCATGACAAGACGGTTTTGTCCAAGAAGCGAAATCAAGAAATTGGAAGATGAGTTCTATTCTTTGAAACAAAAGGAAGGCGACCACACCACATACAACAAGAGATTCCTTGAGTTAAATCAA
Source organism: Scalesia atractyloides (assembly GCA_947069175.1). Classification (NCBI taxonomy): domain Eukaryota; kingdom Viridiplantae; phylum Streptophyta; class Magnoliopsida; order Asterales; family Asteraceae; genus Scalesia; species Scalesia atractyloides. The sequence goes on along the minus strand of CAMTDV010000014.1, from coordinate 22,294,446 downwards.
ATGGTCCCCAACTTGTTCACTCCCCTCTACCGTTTGATCGAGCACTACATTCGAGGTCTTCCTTCAAAAATTCAAGACTCTGTAATAAGTACCACACCTGCAACTTTGGAAGCAGCAATGGAGTTAGCTACAGAGCTCACCGAGAACCGCATACGAAATAAGGACTTCAAGGAGGAGAAGAAGAAGGATAAAGCATCAACTGAAACCTCAAACTCCACCCAAACCGAATCCCCTTCTCAACCCATTTCTAAGAGAAAACGAGATGGACAAATCTTCGCTGTCACCCAACACAATCAACCAGCCTCACAAGCCGTACCCCTCCAAGCTATCCCAATCACTCAAGTAGCACCCAACTCAACTTACCCAAATAAGAAACCTTACCTTGGACCTCACCCTCAATGCAACACCTGTTTTTATCACCATCCATCTACCTTACCATGTCGACTATGTGCGAATTGTGGACGCTATGGTCATTTGAGCAAGGTTTGCCGCACCTCTCAAAACCAAACCTCACCCCCTACTCAAAACATGATCCAAACATATCAACAACCCCAATATCCCATGTTTCCTTATGTTCGAGCTTGTTTTAATTGTGGCGACCCTACCCACTTTAGAAACACGTGCCCTCGATTGGTTAACATCATAAACGCCCAAGCTCAAGCAAACCCAGTTAACCAAGCAAATCAAGAAAACCTAACCACTAGGCCACCAGCAAGAGGAAGAGTTTACAACATCAACGCCAATCCTGCTGAAGATAATAACGGCCCAAACGAACCACCCAACTAGTTTTCTTCACCAAAAATCAAGAATTCAACTCCAACCGCTTAGTTTTTATGTTTTTTTTCTTTATGTTATCTCAATTTTCACGTATCTCAATTATAAATTGGAAATTTATCCAAGAATCTTAATGCGAATTACTATTTCAGTTTTGTTTTATACTCACTGATTTAACATTCATATCATCATACCTCACGACGTATCTCAGTCTCATCATTTAAAGAAGTTGGGTTGTGTCACACTTTTACATAGACTAACCTCTTCATCATAACAAACGAGAGAGGTACTGTCATCATTCAAACATGTATACTTTCAGAATTAAGACTCAAGCTTTGGTTGTTGTGTTTGTTTATGTTTTAGAGAGACATAGAACTAATCATAACTTACTGATAAAATCAATGAAAATTTGACAAGAATATGGTGGATACGCCGCTGGTACTTCCTATATATAAGTATTCTTGCCAAAGGATCAGAGGCATTGTCAGGCGGTTATGAGAAGTTCCATGTAGGATTTAGTAATGTCATGGTTGAAGTTTGTTTTATACTCACTGATTTAGCATTCACATCATCATACATCTCGACGTATCTCAATCTCATCATTCAAAGAAGTTGGGTTGTGTCTCACTTTTACCTAGACTAACCCCTTCATCATAACAAACGAGAGAGGTACTAGCATCATTCAATCATGTATACTTTCAGATTTGAGACTCAAGTTTTGGTAGTTGTGCGTGTTTATGTTTTAGAGTCACATAGAACTAATCATAATTTACTGATAAAGCCAATGAAAATTTGACAAGAATATGGTGGATACGCCGCTGGTACTTCCTATATATAAGTATTCTTGTCAAAGGATCAGAGGCATTGTCAGGCGAGTATGAGAAGTTCCATGTAGGTTTTAGTAATGTCGTGGTAGAAGTTTTGTTTTAGGATATAACCTTATCTTTCCAAACGTATCGATTCTCTCAAAACTCTTGTGCATGAGATCAAACCTAGTCAATCAACTCTGTTTATCAATATTCCTTATATTAGGCATCAAAGAGCGATTCCTGTAGCAGGGTATTCAACCCTTACTAGGAACGTTACCGCCTCAAATAAAAATTTAAACTCTTAACCCTCTTCTAAGTATGTAATTGCCAAAACTACCCTCCTTTTGAGTCAAACATACCACTACTTAAATTTCGGGACGAAATTTCTAAAAGTAGGGGATACTGTAACATCCGTAAAAAACCGGGTTTCCAAAACCCGCTTCGTTTATTTACCGAATAGTCAGTCAAAATTTTCGTCGCGTATATATTGTTTATTTTAATTTTAAACGATACATAATTAATAAACATTGATAGAAGTTTAAACCAAAATTAATAAATAACAAAAATAAAAGAATAAAAAAACAATTGAGGCTGCCGGGTTTCGAACCCGGGTCAGCCAGCTAACCAAACAGCCAACACACCACTCCACCACCCGCTTAGTTTGGAATAATACTGAAACAATTAATACTTAATATAAAACTCAAAACTCAAAGATAGGTAACCAGCGCTCCCAAATCCGCAGTCGCCGGAAAATACGCGAATTTGCGACCGTTTTCCTTTGACTCCGGAATCAAGCAAGTGTAATTGACGATTAACGTCAGTTATAACCGAAAACCTTAAAGCCACTCATTCAAATCGTCAAAATCATAACCGAAGGATGATTAAGTCACTTGACCGAAAACCGTCGAACATGTTAGCTGTGAATATCAAGTCCGAAGATTGTAAGTCTCGTTCAATTCATAACCACACTCTCACCGCATTTTGAAAACCAGTCTCTGTTTCGCCGGAATTCTCTGCAAGTCGCCGGAAAACCGAACCCATTTCATCTCTTTGCCTTACTCTATAAATAGGACTTCTAGAGCTTCGACAGAAGTCACCCACACTCACCTCAAACTTCCTGAAGATCCTCTGTCGCAAGTTACACGTCGCCGGAAAAGTTTCAGTCACTGGAATTTTCTGTCGGAGTTAAACCGAAAAGTCTAACACCTCGCCCAATCGGTACAAACATTTAACTTTCTTCAATACTGTTTATATGCATTTGTTTAAAACTGGGAATCGAAATTATGTGGGCTAACAGTCGGGATTGGGAGTTCTGGGTTGTTTTAACGAAGAAGATGAAGTTTAGGTTGTGTATATATTTAATATAAATCGGGTTATATCTCGGGTTAGACACACAGTCCAGCGGTGGACTGTGTGCATTTGAGACATAGAGATACCGAGTTCGAGTCTGTCCTTGTTCCGATTCGTCACAATATTCAAACCTTTTTATAAAACCCAAATACGGAACCTTTCAGTTAGTATATAAGATTAATAAAAACAAGTATTTTAACCAGGTTAGACACACAGTCCAGCGGTGGTCTGTGTGCAAAGTTAAACCACAGGTCACGGGTTCGAAACTCATCATGCGCACCGGTTCGACTAGTTTAAAAACCTTTTAATTAATTAAATAAAATTCTGAATAATCTAAGTAGTATATAAATATAATTAAAAACAGAAATATTTCAGGTTAGACACGTAGCTCAGTTGGTAGAGCTGCGTGCACGCGTACGAGAGGTCTCGGGTTCGAACCTCACTCAGCGCATATAATAAACACGGTCCGACCGGTCAACGCTCCGGTCAACGGTCAACGCTCGGTCAACGGCCAAAGTCAAAAAGTCAACATTTTTATATTTTTTTATTTATTTATTTAATTTAAAAATCAATTAAAAATACTTAAAAATAATATTTTTAAAGTTAAAAAGTGTCCTTAAACTCACAAAAATAAATCTAGAAATCCTATTAAGGTTATGAATTAAAATTATTAATCTCAAATAAAATCCTTTTATTTACCGAACCACTATGTTATTATTTAGGTTAGTTCCTCTCGTGGTTAAATCCAAATTCGTGCGCATTCATCATCAATCCAAGAAACGCAACCACTGTGAGTGAATTCTTACAAATTCCCCTTTTTATTCATGTTTTGGGGTGTATCATGTGTCGCTTAAATTAATTCGCTTATTCAAACTCGTGCTATACCATTATATGATCTAAACTTAGAATGTAAATATTGTTTGTTGTGGTGTATTACATATTGTCAAGTTGTATGCAAATTATTTATTTGGCCCATCAGTTCCTCGTGGGAGACGAGTTGAACAACGCGTGCCTCAAAACTCATTCATTAGGCCCATCAGTTCGTTGAACAACGCTTGCCTCATAACTCATTCATTAGGCCCATCAGTTCCTCGTGGGAGACGAGTTGAACAACGTGTGCCTCAAAACAATCAATTGTTGTATGTGTGTGCAATATTTAATATTATGTGTTTTGTGAATAAATTTACATCTACATTTACTCATATGTGGTTATGCACTTTATTTTATAATCAATACAATACACACGTTTAAATGTTTTCATAGGATTCACTCGCCAACTTTTTGTTGACCCAAAAACCATTTTTACACATGATACAGGTGGACAGGATGAAGCAAGGAACACATAGGAAAGTGCCTTAGAAGAAAAATAATGAAGTCTAGAAAGATGTATAGAACATGTTGTACTTGTATGACTTGATTTTATGATCTTCTTTAAAATTGTAATAATAAATATGAAACATTATAATAAATGTCATGAGCTTTGATGAAAACCCAATCATGCCCCGATCACCTTTTTCCGCTGCGGGTCGGGGTGTGACAGAAAGTCATACCATAAATACTTATGCAATAATTTCCAACTTCAACCTTTGAATCCTTCGCAATGTCCCCAGTCTCTGCAGGATCAGCTTATTGCATCAGGATATCATCCACTAAGTAATTTTCCAATTGATCTTTGAACTTAGTAATCTTCCTTCAAACTCGTTTAAGAGTATTTGTGGGAAAAATCCTGTATTTTACAGGGATTAAACACATTTTCCACGTACAAATACCTCAAGACTTGAAAAGGTGAAAACCTTTAAGCCTTTGAGTTTTACTAGGGATATTACCCACGTTTCGTGCGCTACAGGCGGGAGTGTATAAACTCCAAAACTTAGAAAGGTGAAAACCTTTAATCCTTAGAGAGTGTGAAAATACCCTATCGCGAGAGATGGTGATCAATCCTCATATACCGTAAGGATCCGGGATATAGCCAATAATAATGAAATTGTCAGCCACTTTTACATGAACTGGTCCCGCCATCTTGAACTATACCCGGATACTTGCGCTCCAGGCGGAGTGTTTAAACCCAATTCGGAAGAAAGGTGAATACCTTTAAACCCGTGAAGGGATCGGAATCCCTTAGACGTGAGAGAGGGGGCCAATCCTCTAGTCTTTCGATCCGTCTTGAGCAAATATCTTGGAGTGACATCCTGAAGCGTATCCTACAAAACATCCTTAGACTAAGGTGGGTGTTAGCTTGGCTAACACACCCTCCGATGCTTAAGTCAGTATTGGGTTTCAACATAATAACTCAAATTAAATATATATTTAAAAGAGGTAGAATTCATACCATCCTGAGTTAGAAATTAAATTCTAAACTCACTTGAAATAAGCTTTAATATGTATAGCATTCCAGGATCTTGGCAACATATCCTCCTCCATGGTCTTGAGTCGGTATACTCCCTTTCCTGATTCTGATTCAATTTCATATGGTCCTTCCCATTTTGGAGCTAACTTCCCATCAGCAGGATTAGTCGTATTCTGAAACGCCTTTCTCAATACCCACTCTCAAACTTGGAAACTCCTAGTCCTTATATTCTTGTTGTATGACTTGGCTATCCTCTGCTGGTATGCTGCCATCCTTAATTTTGCTGTGTCCCTTGCTTCGTCGATAGTATCTAAGTCTTGACATAAGGCTTCAGGATTTACTTCAGGATCCCGAAGGCTCGATCTTGCTATAGGTATCACCATTTCTGTTGGAATCACTGCTTCTGCCCCAAATACCAAAGAAAATGGAGTTTGCCCAGTAGCATTCTTCACAGATGTTCTATCAGCCCATAGGACAAATGGTAGTTCCTCTGCCCATCTTCCTTTCCTGGCACCTAACCTCTTTTTCAAGTTGTTGACGATTATCTTATTGGAGGATTCTGCTTGTCCATTAGCCTGAGGATGCACTAGTGTTGATGTAATCATCTTGATCCCCCAACTTTTACAAAAATCACTAGTCCTCTTGCTGATGAATTGGGAACCACTGTCACAAATTATCTCCGCCGGTATCCCGAATCTTGTCAGGATATTCCTCTTGATGAAAGATACCACTTCTTGATCCCTAACTTGGACAAACGCTTCTGCTTCAACCCACTTGGAGAAATAATCCGTCATTGCTAGCATGAAGACTTTTCCTCCCGGAGCTTTTGGGAGTTTTCCTACTATATTCATCCCCCATTTCATAAATGGCCAAGGAGATATGATAGGATATAATGGTTCTGCAGGCTGATGTAGTATATTGCTATGTCTCTGAGATGCATCACATTTTCGAACATACTCCGCAGCATCCTTCCTCATGGTTGGCTAGTAGTATCCTGTTCTCAATACCTTAGAGAATAAAGATCTGCCCTCAGTATGGTTGCCACAATCTCCTTCGTGTATATCCTGAAGTACTTCCTTAGTTTCAGGATCTTCCAAGCACCTCAGGTATGGACCTGCAAGGGATTTATTATACAAAACATCATTTGTAATTGTAAAACAAGATACCTTCATTCTGAAGGCCTTGGGGTTTTCATCCTTCGGGACATCTCCTTTTTCAAGATATTTGACGATTGGCGTCATCCAGGATTCAAGATCCTTATCAGGATATACTTTTCCAGGATCCTGAACACTTGTTACCTCCTTATCCTGAGACTTCAAAATTTCCGTCGCAGGGTACAGGATATGTAATATTGGTATCTGAGTTCCTTCCGGTATCCTGACAGTAGATCCTAGATTTGCTAGAGCATCTGCTTCAACATTTTCTTCTCTTGGTACGTGCTCAAGTGTAAAATTTTCGAAATATCCTGCTAATTTTTTAACAATTTCAAGGTATTCAACTAACTTTTCACCCTTAACTGCATAAGATCCATTGAAATGGTTAGTAATCAACAGGGAATCAACATACACTTGTAAAATTTTAACATTCAATTTCTTAACTAATTCTAATCCTGCTATCAGAGCTTCATACTCAGCTTCATTGTTAGTAGCAGAAAATTCACATCTAATAGCCTTGGGCAATATGTCCCCCTGTGGCGATTTTAGTAGTATACCTAACCCTACACCTCTTATGTTAGATGCACCATCAGTATACAATATCCAAGATCCTGAGTTCTCACCTAATTGTTGTACTTCTAGGTCAGCCTCATTTTGAATATCACTACTAAAATCAGCCACAAAGTCTGCTAAGGCCTGAGACTTTATAGCATTTCTAGGTTCATAAACTAAATCATATGCACTTAGTTTTACGGACCACTTATCCATTCTCCCAGACATTTCGGGTTTCCTAAGCACATTTTTAACAGGATAATTGGTTTTAACATGTATCCTATGTGTTTCAAAGTAATGTCTAAGCTTAGTTGACGCCATAACTAGAGATATATTAGTTTTTCTAAGTGTGAGTATCTAGTTTCAGCATCTAACAAACTTTTACTAACATAATAAACAGGATACTGCTGATCTTCATGATCCTTTACCAAAATAGCACGTACTGCATTCCCTGATACTGCAAGATATAGGGATAAAGGTTCACCATCCTCAGGCTTCATCAGCAGGGGTGCACTTGAAATATATTGCTTCAACTCTTGTAGGGCAGCTTCATGTCTTTCACCCCATTCAAACTTTTTGTTCTTCTTTATGATATCATAGAATTCTTTGCATTTTCCGAGGATCTTGATATGAACCTGTTTAATGCCGCTACTCTTCCCGTTAACCTCTAAACATCCTTCATATTGTATGGTGATTTAAGATTCAGGATAGCTTTAATTTGTTCCGGACTTGCTTCTATCCCCCTCTTGGTCACCAGGTATCCTAAAAACTTTCCTGCCCCCACTCCAAAATGGCACTTAGCAGGATTCAGTTTCATATTATATTGGTCCAGGATATTGAAGGCACACTCTAAATCCTGGAGATGATCCTCCGCTTTCTTGGATTTCACCACCATATCATCAATATATACCTCCATGGTGTCCCCCAGTTTGTCTTTAAACATCATATTAACCGGCCTCTGGTACGTTGCACCTGCATTTTTAAACCAAAGGGCATGGCAGTATAACAGTATATACATGTGGGTGTCATGAATGTTGTATCCTCCTGATCGGAAGGTTCCATTTGGATTTGTTGAAATCCTGAGGATGCATCCATGAAAGTCAGCATTTCATGTCCAGCAGTTGCATCCACCATGGAATCTATATGGGGCAGTGGAAATGGATCTTTTGGACAAGCTTTGTTGAGGTCTGTGTAATCTACACAAACTCTCCGCTTCCCATTCTTCTTTTGACCACCACCACGTTTGTTAGCCACCTAGGAAACTTGACTTCCCTAATCACCTTGGACTTCAGCAATCTTTCAACTTCCTCTTGTATAATTGTATTTCTTTCAGAAGCAAATTTCCTTCTTTTTTGTTGAACGGGCCTAAAAGATTTATCAATTCCAAGTTTGTGAGTTATAATATCTTTTGATATACATGTCATGTCTTCGTGTTTCCATGCAAACGTAGACATCCTGCTTTTCAAAAAGTTAGTAAGTTGACTCTCAAGATCCTGAGGGATATTGGTCCCTACAAGCACCGAGATATCTGTATTATCCTGATCCAGGATAACTTTCTTAACATCCTGCTCAGAGGCTTCCACGACATCCTGGGCTTGCATCCTTAATTGCTATCCTGCTTTAGATCTTGTTGAGGCCTTCATCGAAGAGGAATAACATTCCTTCGCATCCTGTTGATCACTTTCCACCTTGACTACGCCCCAGGGAGTAGGGATCTTGATACATTGATGATAGGTGGAAGGTACAGCCTTCATATCATGAATCCATGGCCTCCCTAATATAATATTATAGCAGGATAATGAATCCATTACACAAAAACGTTGCATTGAATTTACTCCTTCAATATATACAGGCAACTTTATTTCTCCAACAGTGTTCTTTGCTTCTCCACTGAACCCTACAAGCACGGTGGATTTCGAGGTAATCTCCATTTTTGGGATGTTCATCCTTTTCAGGGTCTCTAACTGGATAATGTTGACCGAGCTCCCATTGTCCACCAATATCCTGGGTACAAAATGGTTAGCGATATACAAGGTAATTACCAGACCATCATGATGAGGATCCTGGATGTTATCCCGGTCGTCACTATCGAATGTTATGACTTTGTCATTCGTAAGCATCGTCATCCTCGTTGGCTTATCCCCTCTTTCTGCCCTTGCCTCTTTGGCATGCCTTTTAGCGGCAGAATAAGAGGTCCCACATATATCAGATCCTCCGGATATGAAATTGATTATCTTGGCATCTAGGGGAGGCGATGCTGCTCGTTCAGGATCCTTGTCAGTATCCTGACCCTTATTCTTCTTCCTGCTAATAAGATCTTTCAAGTAGCCTTTGCTTAGCAGATAGCTTATCTCCTTTCTCAGGGCTATACAATCTTCCGTTACATGTCCGAAATCTTCATGGAAGGCACACCACTTGGATTTATCCTTCCAATCAACGTTTTGTTGGTTCTTCCTAGGCCACCTTGCTTTATCTCCTAAACCCTGCATGGCATATATTAGTTCAGGGGTATTAACAGAAAAACAGTATTCAGATAACTCAGGATACTCCTCAGGATCCTCGTCCTCAACATCATTCACTTTTTTGCTGTCATTCCTGCCATATGGCTTAGAGTGATATGGCTTGTATGAGGATTCTGACTTCCTGTTAGTTGATTGATATGTTGAGGATGAATTCATCCTCTCTTGCATTTTCTTGTCGTCTTCAAGCCTGATATATCTTAGGGCTCTATTCCGAGCTTCGTCCAAATTCCTGCAAGGATTCATCACAAGATCCTGATAAAATTGGGAATCCTTCTGTAATCCCATCTTGAATGCTTGTACTGCCGTAGCAACATCAAGGTTCGGGATATCTAAGGATTCCCTACTAAATTTGTTCACGTAATCCCTAAGGGATTCTTGAGGTCCCTGTGTTATCCTGTAGAGGTCACTTGTTAGTTTTTCAAATATTCTACTACAAGAAAATTGATTGTTAAACAAATTAACCAAATGAGCAAATGATGTAATTGAATGAGGCGGAACGCTTAAGAGCCACTTCAAGGCTGATCCTGTTAGAGTAGAGCCGAAGCCCTTGCAGAGACATGCTTCTTTAAGATCCGGTGGAATAGGATTCACTTCCATCCTCTCCCTATACTGGGCAATATGCTCTTCAGGATCCGTCGTCCCATTATAAAGCTTCATGTTGGGAGTTTGGAATCTCTTTGGGATTTCAGCATCACAAATGTGGCGAACAAAGCGGGATATGTTGTGACTATCATGGGACACTTTCGGTATGGGCTGCACTATCCCAGGTACACTTGATATCATATCTTTCAACTTCTAAAGCTCTCTGGAGAGTGCTGAGGTAACACTTGTATCCTGCGAGGAACCAACATTGTTAGTAGCAAGAGTATTAACATTATTGGATAAGTTACAAGTCTGTTGATTCTGGCCATATCCTGGAGCGTATCCTGGGCCCCTCACAGTCGATATCCTGGCTGATAAGGTTATTTCAGGAGCATTGCTTCGGGAATGGTTTGGTACGACATTGCCCTGATCATCCTCAGTATATACTGCCGAACTAAAGTTCAGCATCCTGGGCTGCAAAGGGGTAACAATATCCTCAGCAGGTCTCTTGGAGTTGGACTTCAAGACCTGTATTTCCTTCATCATGAGTTGGTTAGTTTCCTGTTGTTTCTTCATTTGATCTTGTATACTACCAAACAAAGATAAAATTTCATCATTAGAAGCAAAAATCAGAGTTCTTGCCGGAACTCCGGATCTGGAAGCATTTTGAGCAGCAGTAGCATCCTGAGCTATTTGGCTTTCACTCCTTCTCTGAGAAGTTTGGACTGGAGGAAGTGGTAATGAACCAGTTACAGCAGAACTTGATGCGGGCACCGAAGAAGAGCTCAAACTTGACTGAGAAGCCATAAAAAATAATCTTGCAGAAAGATTAGAGAATAAAAAATAGACTAGTGATTTTAGAAAACTTTTGATTAGAAATAGCACCACTTGCCCCACGGTGGGCGCCAAATTGTTTTGGTCAAAAATTACCGAAGCAATTTAGCGATCAAATTAGTTTTGTGAGGTAGTGTGCTAGCAGTGTTTATGAAGCTTGTATTGGTTTGCTAGTTTGTAAAAACACTTTTCAGGATACAGCTCAGGATATTGAGCTATATCAACAATCAAACAATGAGCAAAAATGTAAAGATTGATACGAGATGTACGAGGAAAGCCATTGATCAATCTAGATCTCCGGCATAAAACCTCGGGAGCTGACAATCGCCGCTGCCTTGTTCTTCTTATTGCTTAAAAATCAGGTTACAGTGCAGGATAATTCCCAGATCGTTGCTAAGTGTTACAAGAATTACTAGTGTTGAGTGTTTGTGTGTAATTGTGAAAGTAAATGACAGAACTCGAGAGTAGTGAGTGAATGTGTTGTGACCTATCGATCTGTTTATCCGGTATTTATAGTTACAAAGAAAAATAAACTCTCCTAAAATGGTATTGGAATATTCGCCAGTGAACGTTGTTGACCAGGTATTGCGGCTTTAACGTCTTTCTTCCAACCATTTAGACCGAGTCTTCAGGTGAACGAGTCTCCGTGAACGTTATGATCATGCAGCTATGTCCTGCATGCAAATAATTAGTAATCACCAGGATACTGCCTTAGGATGTTACCAATATCCTGGTCTGGTATCCTAATCGTTAACAGCTATGATTAAGTCAAGATATAATTCAGGATATGGGCTCAGAATTTCACCCATAATAGTTATCGTCTGAACAACATCAGTACCGATACCGTATAACATTGGTTTAGTTTTTTTTAATGATGTCGATTACACTTTTTGTTTTTTATTAATAGCATATAATGTTTTATAAAATTCTAAAAATACCGTCGTCATGTGCTTATTGTAATGTAATAAATCAAACCGGTACGTGTATTTGTTTTTATGGTTTTAAATCCATGTAAAACACATGTTAGTTGCTATACCGAGTGTTGATATCTTACAAATGTGAATCAAACCGATACTAAACGAAAGCCCACCGTAAAGCATGAGGAAATCTCACTAGTTTATATAAATAAAATGATTGTTTATACTTAATTTTTTATTATTATATATGCTTGAACAACTTGAATTTAAGTATTTAATATTCCATAACATCGAATTGAAGTATGTAATATTTTTTCTAAGTTTTTTGAATGATAAACAAATTCTTGTGATTTTACTTTAACCTTATTGATCATGAAAGGGTCCACAAATAACACAATAAAAACCTATTAAAAATAGGAATTAATGTTTTGATGAATGACTTCAACTAGATTTTTTACCCCCGGGCGTTGCGGCGCGGCGCGGGCTACGAAGGCAAAAACATAGCCAAGACGCCACACATATGATATCAAAGAAACTTTTTAACTTCGTGGTGGGTAATTTGTTTGCGTTATAGGAACAATTCATAAACATCAAGCGAACTCTTGATCAGCATCAAACACTTATCAAGTGGCTAGAAAATATCAAAATCCGTAACTGCTAAGCGATTCGTAACATCGAATAAGCAGGGAGATGCCAATACCAGCAGAATGAATCAGTGCTGTTGTCCTTGCGCGCAAGTTATCTCCATTGCTAAAATCTTGAAACAGACCGCTCCTTGATTGCTAGAAAAAGGATTCTCGTGATTCTGGAACACATATCATCTCAAAAATATCAAGATTTAAGCTTCTAGAAGAAAACAGGATGTTTTGTACCTTTGTAGCCGATGCGCGATGTCAGTCTTCTATTCGCTCGTTTCCCAAGATGAACCTGTAAAGATATGGTGCCATGAGTCAAACCCGAATTCTACAGTGTTTGTGAAAGAGAACTCAAATAACTTGTAAGACAAATATAAACACTAACAGGTCAGAACGTACCTTTCTTATAACGGGTCAAAAGGGGTCGGTTGAGTTGACCCAAAAAGACTTCTTTTATCATCTTTCTAAAATTTTAACATATAACTAATGTAATAAATATAAGTGCAAACAAAATATTATTACGAAAATACCATAAATTTTGAGTAGAATGGTTACTTTTAACCCATTCGGCGTTTTCTCTTATTAGATAAAAACTGGCCCACTAATAAGTAAACCGGCCAAAAACGACACCTCTTACCACATGATTACCAACATACTCACCCTTGAGAGTAAACGCTTGAAATGCTAATTGCGCCACTGTTACTATTAGTTCTTGTTGATTTGCATCACCGGCAGTAGGGACAACAGGGCCATCGGTTGACTGCATATTGACATTACAGAGGAGTCCTGAATGCTAGAATCGAAAAATGTACCATAAAATTCAGGTTGTGATTCCATCAAACTACAGTTCACATGTCCACTATGGTCAGTAGAAGGCGTTGGAAAGAGGATGAAGAATAGGATCAATCACATTTCCTTCACCAGTGTCACTAAGATATTAAACCCAACGTTGAACCAATAAACTATAAACCGATGTAAAAGAACACTATAATCTTCACCAGACATCCGAGGCATCAATGTTTTTTGGTTGAAAAAGAACAGGAAAAAGGTATCAAAAATTGGCAAATGCTCTTACAACCACATGTGATCACTACATATCGTTTTCATAGTTCAAGCATGACGACTCTGGGTGTATTTACAGTTACTGTACAAAGAGGTTAAGAAGGTAGCACATGACGAAAAATCCTCCTTCCTGTCGAACACTCCCTACGTGAAAATTATCAACTAAATACATGTGCAACAATCACCAAAAGTTCAATTCTCATGGTTATAAAAAGGTAAGCACAACGTCTAGTAGCATCTTTAACTTCGACTTTGGACCCAGATGTGTATATCTTATTTTAGTCCCTCCAAAAGGACAATAAGAACAGGGAAAAAGCACAACTCAACTGCTTCAATCATGTTTCTTTCCAAAAGGTCAATAACGGCAGAAAAAAGGTCAATATAAACATCTTAAATACCTCTACTTGTTTTCGAGTTTTTGCAACATCAAGCTTGCATGTGGTGGCAACCAGCAACAAAACCCGCAGAGAAATTTGCACCACACACACACACTGTGTTGCCTTCTCACCCATCAACTCTCATCTACCCAACACGTAGGAGCTTTTTTTCCCAATTGTTGCGTCTTTAAATGTCTATGTGTAGTATACGTATTAGTTTTCTCTGTCTTTGAATGAAATAAAAAAACTAATAATCGAGTTTCGTACTATGTGGTTGACAAAAGAGAAAAAAAAAGAGAACCGCTGAAAGAACCAACATGTGGATAAATGCCCAACTATTATAATTAGCTTTGCTTAACTGCTTGTTCCATTCTTCAAGTCGTAATAATCACATAAAAAAGAGCAAATTGCACAAAACATCCTTTATGTTTCCTCAAACTTGCAGGTTCCAGCCTTAATGTTTAAAAGTTGCTAAAAACAGCCAAGTTTATTTTTGTTGCGGGTTCAATCCTTTACAGCTAACCATGTTATTTTCTTCAGTTAAGTTCCCTCACATGCATAACATGTGAGGGTATATTCGTCATTTTGGTTGATCTTCCACCCACTTCAATTATAAAAAAAAAGAATATTCAAGTTTTAACCTAGTTTAAACAAAGTTTGGTAAAACGTACGCGACTACAGAGGAGCACGATTACAGTTTGATAGTGTTTATGTCTAACTTGCGGCGTCCTAGGCGTCACCAGTTGCTGGATCCGACTACTGAACACGGTGTTATGAAGTTCTCTGATTTGACGGCATCGGAGTTCCGTGAGAGGTATCTAGGGTTGAAGAGTCGTTTGTCGTTTCCGTCTGATGCGAATAAGGCGCCGATTCTTCCAACTGATGATAATCCTGAAGAGTTAGATTGGCATGATCAAAATCTGTGTTAATCTTTACAGCTTAGTGGGCTAGCTTAACAAGATTCCTATCTTAATTTCGGGTTCGCCGGAATCCGGCGAAGTCGCCGGAGAAGAAGACCGGAAAAGAGGGTGTTTGGTTTTTAAAAGTTTGGTTTTATTGCACATTAGTCCCTGTGGTTAGAATTTTTTTTAAAATAGGTTAAACCTTAAATATTCTTTTTTCTTATAATTGACGTGGGTGGAAGATCAACCAAAATGACGAATATACCCTCACATGTTATGCATGTGAGGGAACTTAACTGAAGAAAATAACGTGGTTAGCTGTAAAGGATTGAACCCGCAACAAAAATAAACTTAAAGGCTGTTTTTAGCAACTTTTAAACATTAAGGCTGGAATCTGCAAGTTTGAGGAAACATAAAGAATGTTTTGTGCAATTTACTCCATAAAAAATGCACTACACTTCATTCTCTTAAATGTATTTTTAACTTCAACAGGCATGCTATTATCGAAAACCAAATGCGAACAAATATGAAATTGCACATGAAGCATGTCTGGTCCAAAATAATGTCGTTTGATCAGTATGATTAGGCATTGAATGAGAGTAAGCAACACCCACAGCCTGTGCTAGCATCCTTGTCAATAAAATTCACAACAAAGTTACAAGAATTAAGTAGTATTCCGATGGTTTCTAAAAAAAATTATATAAAATCGACACCAAACATGAAGCTAAAACTTTCAAATGTCACAATAGTGCTTTTAAGGTTGACACTTTGAATACACAATCTTAGCCCTCAATGCATCGAAAACAACCAAAAAATGCGAATTGCAGGAAGGAAAATGACGTTTGCAAGGGAACAAACGAAAATTAAAAAAATAATAAAAGATAAAAGCAAGAACACATACTCGATAAACAACCACCGATGTTGAATGGCAAAATTGGGTCATGAAGCGAAAATCTGAAAAGAAACCAACTGCCATAGAGACATTAAACTGAGTGAAAAGACAAAAAGGTTGCTACACACCCCAACACTTTACATGAACAAAAATAGGAGTATTTTCATATAAGCTTACAGATGGCCAATAGTTGTTTTCATATGAAAGATAATTCTCCTCCTAACTGAATCATATGCACCTAAAATCATGAGTAGCATCTCAAGTGTAATCACAAACATACCTTTGTTCACCAGTTTGTTTCTTATGACAATATGATGCTGCTGGCGGTACAAATTCGATCACCTTCTCTTGGTCAGTACGAAACATTATTTGACCTGTGATCTGTTACGTGCCTGTATAGATTGGGTCACTGGCATAAAAAATAAACAAATTTGTGAAATATAAAAGATCCACATACTCGTACCCCAATATCTCTTGTTCTTCCCCTCTTGTTCAATGGCATGGTTATTGCCACCTGTCATCACGAAGTTTCCGCCTACACACAACCATACCATTAGTTAGACTCAACCATAGATCTTTAGTTTTCTCACACTTCCAGCTAGATGGAGGATTTATATCACCATTATCTATCTATTCAAAGGTCAATGCATGTACACAAATTAGTTTTCTTTTTATCAGTTGTCCATGATGTAAATAAAATCAGCCAAAATTTTACCACAAACAATCTATAAGTTTCAATCAAACACATGACAGTAATATTAACTACTCTCACCTACATATTTGAATCCTCGATGAACCGTGCGACTCCGCTGGCGTTTCTGTTGTCCACAGAGCGAAAGTAGCCTCTTCAAGGCATCCATTCTACAAAGATAAAACATGTAAGTCAATTTATAGTTAGCAAAATTTTAGGTAGAAAACATCTGACAAAATAAAAATGTATAGAACCAGTGAAGTCACATTAAGCATTTGACACCCAACCAGGTCAACATAACCAATTCTTAGACCACAAAAAGTAAGAAAAGTAAAACTATAAGAAAAGTACACACATCTTCTTCACTCGAACCCTCCAAATCAACAGGTAATACTTATATATATGTGAGATTTGATGTTGTTCTAGATCATGTATGTATTCACACAATATGGCACAATGAACAGAACATGCAGGTGAAATACGACTTACCAGGAAGCTCGCCGGAACCCTAACATGGCTGGAACGCAACTGACTGTCTTCATCTCCCTGTTACTGGTGCACTACAGATAATGTAACGGTGTTTTCAGAAAACCGAAAAACGCTTCAACTATTTGCGAAGTGTATAGCAACTCTAAACCCTAACAAACTGAATTAATGATGCGATTATACCTGTAAGAGATTCGAGATCCCGGAAGCCGAAGAAGAGAGCGGCGTCGATGGCGATATGAGTGGGGAGAGCATTCAGGAACGGCTCCGGCCAGAGCAATTAGAGTAGCGATTTGGTTGTAGGTCGTAGTGAAGACGAAGATGCAGAAGCGTATAGAAGAGACGTGTGTAATGACTAAGCAAAAAAGAGGCCGCGTGTCAAAACCAGAAGTAGAGTGTTCAAAACTGGATATCATTTTCGGATACTTGATTTCACTATCCGAATCCGTATCCGAAATTTCGGGTATCCGAAATTCGGATATCCGATCGGATAGTGAATCGGATATCCAAATATCCAATTACTTATTTAATTTTTATATTTTTGTTATTTTTTAATATTCGGAACCGGATATTTCGGATAGTTTCGGATATTCAAACATAAATTTTTCGGATATTTCGGATATCTTTCGGATATTTTCATATATTTTTCGGATAATTCGGATATTTTCCGGATAATTTCGGATATTCGGATATCCGAAAAAAATAAAATTTAAATTTTCGGATATTTCGGATATCCGAAATATCCGAAAATTTTTAAAATCACTATCCGAAAAATCGGATATCCGATTTTTCGGATATCGGATAATTCGGATCGGATTTTCGGATACGGATAGTTTTGAACACCCTTGACCAGAAGAGTGTCCAAACCCTAAAACAAAATTTACAAACAACCATTGCAAGAAACACCATATCAACACAATATACAACTTGGAAATGCACAGAAGTGTAAATATCCGAAAATTTTTAAAATCACTATCCGAAAAATCGGATATCCGATTTTTCGGATAGTTCGGATTCGGATATCGGATAATTCGGATCGGATTTTCGGATACGGATAGTTTTGAACACCCTTGACCAGAAGAGTGTCCAAACCCTAAAACAAAATTTACAAACAACCATTGCAAGAAACACCATATCAACACAATATACAACTTGGAAATGCACAGAAGTGTTACTAATTTATAATATTTAATTCATATATATTAAGATTAAGATAAGATTATTATGAATTATAACTTTGATAAATGAATATATTCGTATGTTTCTTACGATCAAAACATCTTTTGTTTCAAGCATCATTGTCTACTTTAGCTTTGTAGCTTTCAATTCTTTTGAGGTGGGCTTTTCTCTCTTTAGTCTTTCCGTTTTTTCTTTTCTTGTGGCATTGAAACTCTTGATTACAACTCGTATACAAACAAACTCATTTGGGTTAGCGACCCCGTTTCTTGTTGCACTTGGATCATTACCTTTGGACAATTTCAATTTCTAAATATGCAAACCACAAGAGGTAATTTGAAAATATGATATATTATAATATTATTATTATATTAAAAATGACTCATGCATATGCCTAAACATATAAGTTCTAACCTTTAGTTAAGCCCAATGTTTGGTCCATATATGACAAACAATGTCATTTGATACACAAGATAAAAAAACTAAAAAGATAACAACACTAATATACTTTTAACTTTCTATGAAAATATCAATTAACCTAATTTTATCATATTATATTTCCTCAACTCTTTTCAACTTCTATGAAAATATCAAGTAACCTAATTTTATCATATTAAACTTCCTCAACTTTTTTTAATTCCTATGAATATCAAATAACCTAATTTTATCATATTCAACTCCCTCAACTTTTTTTAATTCCTATGAAAATATCAAATAACCTAAGTTTATCATATTAAACTTCCTCAACTCTCAACAAAATATATAAAAAGTACGATATTATTATTGTTTTTAAGCTTATCTAAAATGTACATACTTTAAAAATAATAACTTTTTTATTATTAAGCTAGTCAAAATTTTATAAACAAAGGTCAATATTTTGTAGACAAGTCATTTTTAAAAGCAAAAAACAATAAGTACATTTTAGACAAAACTTAGAAACTCGGAGTTCGCTATATCAAAATCAGGTTAATTTGAGTGACTTTTTCATTGACAATAAGAAGGTATATTAATTTTTTATCTGGTTAATCTATCATATAGTTATAATCTCAACAAAATTTAAGATTTTAGTTAGTCGATTTCAAGTAGCTTACAAATGAATTAGTATCTTCTTTTTTTTAACTACGACTTTCTTGTGTTAGAACATCGCACTGCCTAAATTTAAGATCCGTTTTTTGACTCCGACCAGACTATGTTCTCAATTAAATAACTTAAAATACGTAGTCTATTTATAGAGGCATTTGGCAGTATTGGACAAAGGTTGAAGACAGGGGACGGTCACCAACTCCCACTGGTCCAGCTTACAAACGATATTTGGGGGCAAATAATTATTATTATTATTATTATTATTTGGTTACTATTAACCCCTATTAAATTCATCATCCTCTTGATTTGATCTCTTTCATTTATTACCTAGATCCCTAATTAATTTCATCCTTTTTGACACATTTCTACTTCCAATAGCATCTTTTCTTCTCTTCCCACACCATTTTTACTTCTTTTTGCTAAAAGCCACCAAGATTCTCAAGGGTTCTTTGCACACTGTATAAAAGAGTGTCCAGAAGACCATTTTAGCTTACATCACCTCTGAATGCAAGAAGAAAAGTTGGGGTTTTGACCACTTTGACCTTCATTTCAAAGTATTTTGAGGACCCATTTCATCATTTGGGCTTGTGCGTCTGTTAAAAATCTGATCTTTTTTGGTACCCATGTACTGGATACTTTCTTTATGAAGTTTGGTGAAATTACTAGAGATGAGTTTTGAAGATTGTGGTATGAGTAGTAGTAGTAGTAGCATAGAGGGTCTTGGAGTGGTAACTTGTGCCCACAAGAAGTCTAAAAGGTATCCACCAGATTTCTTTACACATGTTCTTTTATTTTCAGCTTCTGGTATGTGACATTGATTGATTCTTTAACTGGAAATGGCTTATGAAGTTGGTTACAGACCAACTATTGATGTTTGACTTTAGTTATTGACTTTTCACTTTCTGTTTACTTTAGTAGCATAGATGGATAGTCAGTTAGTTATAAGTTGTGTGAAATCTTGGATCTTGGCTATTGCATCCCTCTTTTTTTCACAAAAAAGTATTGAGTAAAGTTTTAAGTTGAGTTTTTTTTTTAAATCTTGAAGTGTGTTTGATTATGCTCAAAAGGGGCATATTTTGGTTATCTTTATAACACCTTTTTACCAATGGCAGCTTTCCAGGAAAGAGTGGATTTGAAGAAGAAGATAACTTTCAACATTCTAACTCCATTGACTTGGTGGTGGGTACACTTTTTTTCTGTTCTTAAATTCAATTAAATTTGGTTAGTAGTTTGAACATAAAGTTTAGTTCTTTCATGTTTAATATCAGAATATGAAGAGTTGTGTAAATATGGAGAAAGGTCACTCGCCTAATGCCGAAATCCAGAATTCGTTGAGAACTGAGGTATCATTTAGCATCATATTATTAAAAAAAACTTTAATGTGACATTTGTTTTAATGAACTTATACTTTGTCATCAGATTCTGCAGCTTGAGAAAAGATTACAAGACCAAGTTGCTGTTCGTGGCGCGTTAGAACAAGCGTTGGGTTATAAATCATCCTCCTGCGAGATTACGAATCAAGCCTCTATACCAAAGGTAATTTATAAACATTCTTGTTAACTTTTTTTAACAAAATAATAATGATAATTATAATGTTAATGTTAATGCAACTTAATATTTATAATTTTATATGCATTTTTATAATTGCAGACGGCGACAGAGTTGATCAAGGACATTGCGGTTTTAGAGTATGAAGTTTCACATTTGGAGCAATACCTTCTCTCGCTATACCGTAAGGCATTCGATCAACAAATTCCGTGTCCATCTCCATTAAGAAGCTGTGAACCGCTAAAATCACCATTGACGACCCCGCCACGGAAGTATCTTGAAACTTCACGGTCCGTTATTTCATCAAAACCAGATAAAGGAACCATTGTAGAAGAAGAAGATGATGAGGATGATATTGTTTTAGATGCTAACGTTCATCGTTGTCACTCTTCGTTATCTCAACATTCGATTTTATCAGCCGAAACTCCCACAGAGACTCTTGGTAAAGCGTTACGCGCTTGCCATTCACAGCCATTATCCATGACGGAGGTAACAACATTTTACAAAATTTTACTCCGAACATTCATAAACTTTTGTAAATTATATATAATTATGGATACTTATGGTTTTTATGTAGTACGCGCAGAATAATACTCCGAATGTGATAAGTCTGGCTGAGCATCTCGGAACCAGGATTTGCGATCATGTTCCCGAAACGCCTAACAAGCTATCGGAGGATATAATCAAGTGCATGTCGGCTATATATTGTAAACTTGCGGACCCGCCTCTTACAAATAATGGGATTTCATCGCCTACTTCATCTTTATCATCGATTAGTGCTTTTTCACCAAAAGACCATTCGGATATGATGTGGAGCCCGGGGTTTAGAAGGGATTCGTCGTCTTTTGATGTGAGATTAGATAACCCTTTTCATGTTCAAGGGCTTAAGGAGTTTAGTGGACCTTATAGTACAATGGTTGAAATACAATGTATTTATAAAGATGGCCAGCAATTGGGCGATACAGAACATATGTTGCAAGATTTCAGGTAATCAATAACGTAAGAAAAGAAATTCGTGTTGCGATGTTTTTATTTATTTAACTAATAATATTTTGTTTTAGGTCACTTGTTTCGCGATTAGAAGAAGTAGATCCTAGTAAACTGAAGCACGAAGAGAAGCTAGCGTTTTGGATCAATGTACATAATGCCTTGGTGATGCATGTATGACCCTCATCGGCTTTTTAGTTAAAGATTTCATTATCTTTGTTAACGTAACATAACATAAATAAATGATTTATTTGTTTACAGGCTGTTTTAGCTTACGGGATTCCACAAAACAACATAAAGAGAGTCTTTTTGCTGTTAAAAGTACGTACGCAATACAACACTTGTTTTCTTAAACTTTCTACGAACGGGTTTTAAAGATCTTGATTTAAATCTTGAAAAAGTTGGCGTTTTTCATGTTTCTTGCAGGCTGCGTATAATGTTGGTGGTCACGTGGTGAGTGCAGATGTAATCCAGAACTCCATTCTTGGATGTAAAACATCTCGTTCCGGGAAGGTAGATTCAACATCTATGGCTACACTTTAAAATATTCCCCACATTTTTATACACTTTTTTAATCGAATTTTACGTCTTTTTAGTGGCTTCGGTCTTTATTATCTTCAAGAACTAAATTCAAAACCGGAGATGCCCGCCAAGGTTACGCAATCGATCATCCGGAACCCCTTTTGCACTTTGCACTTTCTTCAGGATGCCATTCTGACCCCGCGGTATGCATCCGTGATCCTTAAACTTTACAAAACATTTACAACTAATTTCAAATCTTTAAACATTACAAACCTGTTTTTTGTTTGCTCTTTTCCTACCAGGTTCGCGTTTACACCCCGAAAAGAGTTATTCAAGAACTCGAAACAGCAAAAGAAGAATTTGTGCGCGCTACATTCGGTGTAGCAAAGGATCACAAAATTCTTTTACCCAAGATTGTTGAGAGCTTCGCCAAAGATTCCGGATTATGCACCGGCGGTGTGATGGAGATGATCCAACAATGTTTACCCGAACCAATCAGGAAAAACATAAAGAAACATCAACCGACGAAATCAAGCAAGATGATCGAATGGGTTCCTCATAATTTCGGGTTTAGATATCTTATTTGTAAGGAGCTAGTGAAGTGATTGTCTAGTATTCTCGTGAAAAATGAGAAAGTATATTGGTTTTTTTTTTTTAATGATGTTAACCTTTATATTTTAATTTAGAAATGCATGTAAATTTTTTGTAATATGAATTGGGCTATATGGCTAGATTTTAACATTCGTGACACTATTTTGTAATCCTTCGAGTTCCAGTTTTTTTGCTGGCATGGTTTCTATATCTTGTTATATAGAAGTTTTGCCGTTCGAAAAAAAAAAGTAAATTTTTTGGGTACAAAAAACATCTTCATTAAAAAGGTCTTTACTTGCTGGATAGATCCGACCCAAGTTCTCGTGATGTACTGGGCTATGATTGCATATATTAATGAGCTGGGCCCATTTAACTCACTAATTGTAAGGTCCCAAGCCCACCTAAATAATTGGTCTTTTGACAATTTATTGTTCAACATTGAATGTCGTAATGTGTCATTCTTCCATATCATTCGTGGGGTTTAGCTATGATGTTGATAGAATTACCTTATGTGTCGTGAATATAATAATATTTTTATGTTTTATTATTTGTACGGATGGTTTATTAATATTCTTGTGAATACATTCACTTTAAAGTTTAAAAAAATAAATACTTGAGCTTACAAACATCATTATGTTAGGAAATTTTGTGGTTTCCTATAAAGAGAAATAATATATGGTTTATGTAAGTTAAATTAAATTAGAACAGTGTGTAAACAAGTACACACAAAGAGATCATGTGCCGAACGTTGTTATTTGAACAAATTTCATGATTGTTCTGACTTCTTGTCTATCCCCTAGCATACAACGAAACCATACTCAAACGTAGAGAGAGGAGCGATAGTCGCACTGTCGGAGATAGATTTACTAGTTCAGGAATAGCAGCAGTCTCTTCTTTGTGTTTATCTTTCGCTAAATAGAAATTTGCTAACCGAACAAGGGAGTAGTCTTTTTTTTTAAATGAAACAAATATGTAGAGAGTTCTCTTCGAGCCAGGGGTCTCACTGGAAGCAGCCTCTCTATTCCTACGGGTAGAGGTAAGGTTGTCTACGTCTTACCCTACTCAGACCTTCACCTTAGCTTTTCTATTAGTGAGATTTAATGATGATGATGATGTAGAGAGTTCTCTATTCAACTGTTACCTGAACTTTTTGTCATGATGTCTCACTATGTTTTCGAGTGTAAAAAATGTACTACAAATTAAATATTTTTTTAGGTAAAACTACCAATAAAATATTTTAATTGTAACAAAGACTTTTGATATGAACTTAAGATAGTCACAGAAGCAGACATTTGATAGAATTTGGTACGATAAACTAAAATTGTTTTTGGTAAAGCAGAGTTGATATGGCTAAAGCATGTAACATTTTATTAATTTAAGAAAATAAATAATCATATTACACTTGTGTAAAATCATGTAGATGATACTTGAGTAGAGGAGGGTTTACGAGAAAACTCGAAAACCCATTTGAATGAAAACTAAGACTATAGGGTATGGGGCGGGGTTTGGGCGGGGGTTGGCGGGCAACGCCCAAGTCACCACCCCGTAGTGGCTTGGGTTTTGGCGTGGCCCGTTCGGCGGGGGTTTGGCACCCGGCATTGGGCGGGTCTACGAAGCTGAGGTGGCGATCGGTAATTGTTGGGTCAAACTAGCCGTTTGGGCTAGCCGTTGGGGCCCTTATAAAAAAAAAAACTTTTTTTCCTTATAATATCCCACATCTCTTGTAATTTTCTCACAAAAAATATCAAACACCAACAAAAAATGAGTTCTTCAAATTCAAGTGATTCTTCATCATCGTCTGACGATGGTGCGGAAATATTTCTACAAACTATCGTGACGGCGGTGAAAGCTATCGTGGAAGATGATGAGGAAGAGAATTCGCAACCAAAACAAAGGAGGTATATCCCTCATGAATGGCAAAACGCTAACGATTTGTTGGTACGTGATTATTTCTCGGCCGAACCTAGGTATGATGAAAAAATGTTTAGGCGTCGTTTTCGTATGAGTAAACACTTATTTTTAAGGATATCTAAGGATCTTGAGGAGAAGTATGATTTTTTCAAACAAAAACCGGATGTAACCGGTCAATTATGATTCAGTACGTGGCAAAAGGTCACGGTCGCGCTTAGACAGTTAGCGTACGGCAATAGTTCGGACATTATGGACGACTACTTAAAAATGTCGGCACGTGTAGCTAGAGAAAGTCTTCACAACTTTTGTTCGTGTATTTTAGAAGTTCATAAGAAAAAATATTTGAGAAAGTCGTCGTTCAGTGATGTACAACATATATTGGAACACTACGTCGATTATCATGGCCTACCCGGGATGCTAGGTAGTTTAGATTGTATGAAATGGCCTTGGGAACTTTGTCCAACCGCATGGCAAGGCACTCACACCAGTGGATATCATGGAATGCCAGCCATAATGCTTGAAGCGGTTGCGTCCCAAGATCTTTGGATATGGCATGCATTCTTTGGTATACCAGGTTCACATAACGATATTACTATCATAAATCACTCGTCCATTTTGAATGATCGAGTCAATGGTATAGGACCCAAAGGAAGTTTCTTTGTAAATGAAGTTGAGTACGTGCATGGGTACTACCTAGTTGATGGGATTTACCCAGAGTGAGGGGTTTTCATTAAATCCTTCACAAAACACGGTACCCTATTAAAGTTTAACAGGGTCCAAATGGCCGCACGCAAAGACGTCGAGCGAGCGTTCGGTGTTTTACAGAAGAGGTGGCGAATTTTGGCAATGCCTTGCCGACTATGGGACAAGGATCAGATTGGTACCGTGATGTACGCTTGCATCATTTTTCACAACATGATTTTGGAGGATGAAGGTAGAGCGGTCGTTACCTACTATGAGGACGATGTTAGTCAAGTAGAGAACGTAACCATTACAGACGAAGAGAAATCAGTAAACGAATTTGTTATCAAGTCGCGGGATATACATCACAACCTTCGATCTGATTTGGTGGAACATGTTTCAACGATCCCTGGATTCGACTCCGATGATGACGACGATTAAAGGAAGATTGGTTGTTTTTATTTGTATGTTTTTATTGTTTTATATATATACATACAAAAAAAGGGGCTGACGTGGCTTGGCCACGCCACCCCAGCCACGCCCAACCATACCCATTTAATGTGACTTTTGGGTATTGGGTCCACCATCTCGCCAGGTGTCAACCAACGCTCCAAACCCCCGCCCCACCATACCCCACGGTCTAAGAATAATACTTATTGATAATTTTCGAGGCTATGGGATGTGATTCACCAATAAATACTCATCATCATCCTCCATCTCAGCGACACGTCAACATCTCTTTCCATCATCACTCTCCTCCATTATCCAAATGTGTGGTCACCATTCTCTTCTGCATCCATCCCCTTCCTCTCCTCTCTCCTCCACAAGCTCATGAAGATCGCAGAGATCCCCACGAAGGCCGCGACCACGATCAAGGAAGGCGGTGTGCCATGATACCCACACCCTTCAGTCTGAAAAGTGATTTCGGTAAATCAGTGTTATTTTTGTAGTAAAAATGAAGTTTAGGGCTCCAATTATTGGGCTCAAGTGTAGATAAGGGATGTAGTGTATATGATGTAGCAAAATTCCGTAGACTTGTGCAGCCCTAGTATGTATCTCTCGTATGCTTTCCCTTTTTACAAAATTTTCACTAAAAACTATCGATTGATTGTATTATTGAAAGAATATCAAGTAAAAATATTTGTCTGTTGATTATATATTTACATAAATGTAATCCTTGTAATAGTTAAAAGATTGCAGTTTTTTAGAGTCAATGATTTTTGTTTGAATTGTGTGTTTTAGACTTTTAGTGTAATGTAGTAGTTAAAGATTGCACTTTTTTAGCTTCAATCATTTTTGTTTGAATTGTGTGTTTTAGAATTTTAGTGTAATATAATTATTTAAAACGATGAGAAAGCATACTATATAATTTTCAAAACACAAAACTGAGTACATATAGTTATATCGATGAACTATTAGTCTAGTGGTATGAAGTGGTAGATTCAGAATTTTTTTTCTGCGGGTGCGGAATATTTTTAAATATTTTAGGCCCTAGCTATATAAAAAAAGTCGGTTCACAGTGGGTCCGATCGGGTCATGTAAGACAAAAGAACATCAAACTAAAATTTATATAATCATTAAAAACACGTCAAACATCATTACAAACATATTTAAATTGTACCCTACAAGGTTTCATTTTTTGAAAGCTATCCAAAACATCATCTAGAGATATTAAACACTCCATAAGTTCATTACTTTCTTGCTCATGGTTCCTATCATATATAAATCGCTCCATAACTTCATAAAACAACACTAAACACTTAAACAAAATAAACAATCATGTTTAACCATAGTAATAATTTTAAATTTTATTTTCAAACATTCAAGCCCTAGTATTAAATGTTGATTACTTGTAAGTAATCATTTAATCATATAAAGCTATAATAAAACAACAAAATCATTCACCTACAAGTCTAGAACAATCAAAAAAAAAAATCAACCATTATACATCTATATTTTATCCTAATCATCACATAAAACAACAAAAGAAATAAAGAAACCATACTTCTAGTTTTATATCGGAATTCTGGCGTAATATGTGTTGGTCCTGCTGGAATTTTGGTTTTTCCGGCAAAAAAACGCCGTCCAGTCGTGAGCAGTGGCGTTAGTCACTAGGAGTGTTTTTGGGCGGGATTTGGAATTGGAATGGGTGGATGGGTTTGGATTATTATGTTTAGTTCAAATTTCTTTGGATTGGGTTAATAAAAGTAGATTGTAGATTGGGCTTGATTAGTTTAAGTAATTAAGTGAATAAGTGATTAAAAAATAATTATATAAATAGAGTAGGATCAAATACAAACTACATTTTGTGTACAAACTGTAAGAGCCATTTAAAAAGTGTCATTTGTCATCCACCAATTACAGAGGAATGGTAAAATAATAACCTAATAATTTCAATTATATTGAATTCCATATAATTATGCTAACAAGCAAATAATTCTTTATTTGGATCTTACTTTTGTTTTCAATGTGCTGATATAATTTTTCATAAAGATAAGTGCTGATATCATTCACATAAGTGCTAAAATCAATCATCTTGATTAATTTTCATGTGCTGATATAATTCAAAAGTGTTACTTTTATGTATGTATTGTTTTAGTATGTGCTAATTTAACTTTTTTAAGTGCAAGAATTTGTTCTTACGGTTTGTATGATAAATCTGATTAAATTGTGTTATATACTTATATATTAAATAACAACTAGTGTTTAATTTTTTTATAAATTCATAAATTTTTTCTAAGTGGGACGGTTGAAAATTTTTCAAGGGGTACGGATGAAAATTTCCAAAGGGTGTGGTCGGGATTTCCAGCAAAAATAACACTAAAAAATATTTTTTCTAGGGGTGCGCCCGTCCACCCACGGTTTGGGATGGGTACGCCTCTAGTGGAGTGGTGGTATGGTGTCTTCTTACAAATGTGATGTTACAAGTTCAAATTCTTGCAAGTGCAAAGTGAAACTAAAGGTGTTAAAAAATTTGCAGTTAAAAAAAAAGCATATCATATAGATGTAAATATAGCATAATTACATATATGAAATAAATGTTGTGTTTTGATTAAAGGACCTAATGAGCTAAAACCAGCATCATTCGTTTATAAAAAAACCTTGAAACATTCCTTAATCATAATGTTCTTTATGTTTATCGTGTTCTTTGTATTGAGGAAATCAATGGAATGGATGGTTAGGAAAAACCTTGAAAGATAGTTTGTATGATTCAATGATAAAGAAATAAGAAAATTTTGGTAAAAAGCAAGAACTTGACTAGCAAATATTTACACAAGGTAGACTATCTCACTCTCTTTACTTACACTCCAATTTCCTTTATATCATTTTCTCCGATCAAATATTTATTCTCACGTCAAAGGATGGTCATAGGATAACCTCTCTTCTCGTGGTGAGTACGGTTTTTGTTTTGCAGAAACTTCAATCATGAAAACAAGTTAGCTAGTTGTAAATTGACTGGAACGATATTTCATCCGCCAGGATTTCCTTCTTCATATAGTTTGCATCGTACCTTGAAATGTTTTACAATTATAATTAAATATCTTTTTTTTGGTACATTGCAACAACTAGATTAGCCAAAAATAAATAAATAAAAAGTTCAAACGATTTCCTTACAATCTTAAACATATAACCCGTTGAATTCAAATTTTATACATTAAACCGTCAATATATAAGTACATGTGTTATTACACATAGGCACAAATGGGCGTCAAAAGAGCCACGTAGCAACACTTTTTTTATTAAAAAAAAGCAACACTTTTTTTATCCACTAAAACCCGAACGAAATGTTCTAATTTTACATTGAAGAGATAGCAGTTGACCAACATGACGCGTATTTAGACTTAAAAAAGCGAGAAAGGTACCCCACGTGATACATGAATACTATTCATGGTACCCTACGACTTTTAATATTTGTACCCGCACGTGAACTGTTTGCGGGACGGCGCCGACGAAACCACCCTGTAACATCCTTGCTGGATTCATGGATACGCCGGCCCAACTTTGTATTCTTCTAGTAATCTATTGGGCTTTTGGTACCAAATATTTACTATTTATCAACGGGCCCCTTCAACTCACTTATTGTATGCTCTCGAGCCCACCTAATTTAATTGGTCTTTCCAAATTATTGTGCAACATTAAATGTACCATTCTTCACGTATAATTCGTGGGGGGTCATATTATTATCATTTGTTAGCTGTTACTATCATTCAATTAAAGTAATCAGTTTTATTTGTATGGTGTTTATTAATATTGGTGATGGGTCATTTTATTATTTTGTAAACATATGTCGTCTTTTTAAGCTTTTGTATTTACATACTTAAACTAGTTAGATTTAGGGCTGTTTGTTAAGCTCTTAATGGTTCAGACCTCTTACTGGTTCAGTACTTTATGGTTTAGACTATTTGTTTCGAAAGCAGATTCTGAATGGTTCAGACATTTGCCTCTAAGTGGTTAAGCATTATACTGAGTCTGAATGGTTAAGACCTCTAATCTGAAATAGCCAGACATTTGTCTCTGAATGGTTAAGCATTATACTGGCTCTTAATGGTTCGGACCTCTTACTGGTTAAGCATTTAATGGCTCAGACCATTTAGTGGTTCATCAATTAACCATTTAGAATGTGTCAAACAGCCCTTTGGCCGGTTAACAGTGACTTACCAGAATGTGTGTACGTACGTACGTATGTATATGTAAGATGCAAATATTTTCAAAATGTACTTTTAATCACATTGGCTTTCTGAAAAGAGGTTTAACGTCTTAACGTACAAACAGAGTTTTACGTACACAACGTATTACGTATGAATGATAGTTGTAAATTTAAAATCTAGAACCAATCTAAGCTTGACCTACTAGTCCTAGACTTGGTTCAACAACCAGGCCCTACACAAGAAGCACTAGCCAAGGGAATCGCATAGTGATTTTGCAAGTTGTTTCTTAAATGGGTAAATGAATGAAACAAGTGAAGGGTTGGCTACAAATTTGAGAGGGGACATGACAGGATGACTGGATGAGCTTATGTCACGAGTCATATCAGGGTATGAAGTGTTTTTTTGCGATATGACACGCTTTTACCTATTTTTTCGGATCTCGATTTGCATCCACTTGTTTTTTGAAATTATTTACACACTATTCTTGTTTTGAATCATATGATATTTTGACGTACATAAATTTAGATGGATGAAAACTACAAAACAAAAAAATGGAAGTACCAACAAAATATGACATCAGAATCTATAAACATGTATGGCATGCATGTATATGACTATATAACCAACGTGCTTAAAAGGATTTTTAAAACTAAAAATGATGAATGTCACTTTTGTTCAAACTCCGTATACATACAAGTTCCTTTAGATACAATTAAAAATTAAAGATTGTGATGAAATCAATTGTATTTATCTTATTACCCTTTACAAACTCCTAGATTTTGTGTTAAAATAGCTAGATAAACTTTTAAACATATGACGTCCATAATTATTGTCCATAATTATGTTTAAAAGATTAGTAATTAATGTAGTGGATAATGAAATAGAAAGGAGCTATGATTGAAGGGTATAAGACAAATAAGTACCCTCATACCACCACCGAAAAGTCAAATGTCTATGAGTTCATCCCAATGGGATTCATGCATGATGACTATAAGCAATTACATCAATGTGACATATTTCAATAATTATTATAGATACATTATAAACAAATGACAATAGCTTCAACAAGTATGATACATTTCTAGAAGGAAAGTTTGTCATGGGAAAACAAATGCCTAACCAATATTAGTGAAAGCTGTTAGGCAGCTGGAATCGAGGAATTCAAGATGTTAAAGACCAATATTAGTGAAAGCTGGTTTCGAATAAGAGACCTTTGCTAAACAAATCATACTACTCGTAGATTATAGTCGTCGGTCTAAATGCAATCAGGATTGATGTGGAACTTTTAGGAGAACACAAGAAGGAATAATTTCATTAAATTTACAATTGTCCTCTCGTCCAACTTATTAGATGTCCCGTAGACATTTGTACTGTTTTGATAGCGGCATGAGAGACGTGGTTTGGTGTGTCCCCACATGGCCCACACTTACAACGACATGGCAACGGTGTTGACGTTTTTTCCTTACAAATAATTCAACTAGTGTTGCTAAAAAATATGCTCTTTATTGTTTTTGTTGGCTCTTAGAGCAATTTCGGTAAGATTACACCTCAAAGAGTTAACTTATTGTACGTTTAACATATCTTAACTTTTTTTTTTTTTGACAAATATGGTCCATTTAATATCGAACTTATATAAAATTTAAAGATATGAAACAAAGAAAAGCAAAAAGGGAGTTTAGATGGACCAACCCGAACTCAAAGGAAGTTGCCTTACAAAAGATTCTTCCAGCTGGACTTCATCGAGTCATCTATGAAATCAACAACCACATTAAATACCAACTTCAATTCCATAACTTTTTTTTAAAAATAAATTATTTCAAAAAGTTATAAATTAGATAGTGACAACTTCATTATATGGTTTTTCCATCTAAAACATTATAGTTTTCAGTTTTCCTTTTATATGGCAACTTTTAAAAGACTAAAATACATAATTATCATGTCTAAAATCGATGTATTTAGATCGTTTGTTTAACACATAAGGATGTCAAGCAAGCAGAATTTTAAGGGCAAAAGTAATTAGAGAGGGCAGTGTGACCTAACACTTCATGTTGTATTTCCTTGAAAAGAAAATTATGAAATTATAGTTTATGTCTTTATAAAATTGTGTTTAAAGAGGAGTTAACTAACATTTTCGTCCCTGTGATTTGTCCAATTATGTCAGTTTAGTCCAAATTTCAAATTTGTACCATTTTCGTTCCTGACATTCTTGAAACATGCCAGTTCCATCCAAAAAAATAAGGTTGAATCGAATAATTGGACAAACCACATGGACGAAAATGGCAGTTAAGTCATTTTTTTGACGAAACTGACATGTTTCAAGAATGTCAGGAACGAAAATGATACAAATTTAAAATTTAGTCTGAAATAATTAGACAAACTACAGGGACGAAAATAACAGTTAACTCTTTAGAGAGTGTAAGGTTAATCTTCTAATCTTCTAACTTATAATAAAAGACTATAAAAAAATGTCACATGGCATTCTCTTCTTTAACCTCATAAAATTTATTAATATTTATTTAATATTAATAACTAATATATATATCATTTATTTTTATCTTTATCTAAAATTAATAAATAAGTTCAATTTTGCAATTTAGATCATTGTTTTTTTTTTACTTTTAACCCAAAGTTTTTCATCTTTTGCAATTTTATCCAAACTCTTTTTTTATTTTCAGTTTTGGTCCACTATACTTTTCATCTTTCCCAAATTTTTCGTTTCGTTCTAAATTTTGTGAGTTAACGTACCGCAATGTACATGTGAGGTTTAACATATTTTCCTATATTTTTTCCCGTTTGACTGGTCTGTCGCCACACATTTATTTTTCTCCGTTTGACAAGTTCGTCCAAAGCATGGGTCCTGGACCGACTTAGTTACTTTTTCTATGTTTTACATTTCGGTTTAATTTCTTTGCAACGAGCGTTCGTGATTCAAAGATTTTACGTCTACTTTTTCGCTCGGCGTTATTTTTTTCGTTTCTTTATTTATTTTGTTTTTACGAGCTTTTCCGGTGTTGATTGTTGTTGACAGTGGTATAGCATTGATACTACTTGACACAATTTTATGACAACCGCTGCAACGCAGACAAATGTGCTAATGGCCTAATACAGTTGACACATCCTTTTATAAGAATCGGTTCTCTATTATAGAAACAACATTTTCTCATGCGTTGGTTAGGAGAGTACGCATGTGGATTGTTATGAAAGTCGGTTTATGTCACAAGAATAATACGATACTTAACCCATTTGACATCTGCTAAAACAAAGTAATATGGATAGGGGTATCTGTCTTTTGAGGAAATTAAACATATAGGATAAAAATATATAAAATTAGACGTGTAACAACGTAATTTTATTTAGCAACTAGCCAGATACTAGACAACAACGTAATTTTATTTAGCAACTAGCCAGATACTAGACCACAATGTAATTTCATTAAGAAACTAGCCAGATACTAGACCAAAAGAGAGAAGTTACAAACGTGTTATATCAAAACTTGGAGATAGACAGTCTAGCCCATATATGTAATATTTCGTATTCTATTGACAATTATATAGAAAGAAAGAGATACCAAGTTGTTATTAATACATTTATTCTAACCAGTTGATCATTGTATGTTTTTTTCTCTGTTAGAAATTCAAGAAGGGAGAATAACTGAAACGTTGAGGTATATCGTTAACATTGCTATAAGTTAAAAAACTTTGAGTAAGGATTTATTGTTATTATTATTGTTTTTTTTATAAATTTGTATATTTATAATAAATATTATAATAACATTGAAGTTCAATCGTAGATTTAAGGTCAAGTAATACACTAAAAAGTTGCATCCATTTATGAGAAAAATGCCAAAACTTGCCTTTCAAAATTACTACCAATGAGTTTAGATTTTACGAAGCCGAAATATTTTTCACTTTTTTTCTGACGAAACCCCGTTGGTTTTGAAGTTTTGTCACTATAGTACATAAAGTTATTAGATTAAAACCTTAAGTCCAAAACGTATGTATTTGTTAGAAAAAAATAAGTAACTGATAATCATATATTTACTATCTCGTTATTTTTTTTAACTTCACCATCTGGGTTATAGGTTCCATAGGAAAACCGTCGTAACCTCCTTCATCTCGCAAGATGGGATCAAAATCGAGTTAGTGAACCTGTTCTAAGATGGTTGAATATTTAAAATAATGCTTGCTAATTTTACTGGAGAGTGTGAGGGTTCAAGTGATAGAGTTGGAACACCACCGTAAGCCCTTTAATCTTGCAAGGGTCCAGATTACGAAGATGATGTGTCACAATTAGATTGTACGTGGAAGGGATTGAACCTTTGAACCCCCTTTCACATCATTCCTACTTAGAGAGGAATGAGTCGTCCAATTTTTTTAGATGCCACATCAGATTTTATCCACTCTTTCTATTTTTCTTTAGACTTCCCCATGTTGCAGAGAACCATCCAAAAATCTCCGTCTTCATATTTCAATTCAAACTTTATTAAATAAATAATTAATATATACACATGCACATCTCTGATTGTTGTATGTATGTGTGTGATTGTTGTGTGTATATGTGTAGTGGCGAAGGTTGAGATGTTATACGGTCGAAAACGTATATACCCAAAACTTTCTATAGAACCGGAGGTTGAAAACATATATACCAAAAAATTATATACAAAAGCTACATATAACACTACTGAGCAAAAAGTTCGAAGGTCGGGCGCCCCTGGCCCCTTCTAACCTTCGCCCCAGTATGTGTGTTTCATGATTCAGTGAGAATCCGTGAATAGCCAACGATCACTAGTTAGTTTTTTTTCCAAGGTGGGGGACTGGTGTTCCCGTCTAGAGCCGGCTTTTCCCACCCCTTCCCTGAGTACCACTCTGGATGCTCTTATAAACCAAGGTAAGCAATTCTTTTAAATAGTTTCAACATGTAAGTAAAATAAGGGTGCTACTAAATACACCCCTAATTACTAATATACATCCTCCCTATAAAAACATCACATCATTACAACACAAATCAACATTTTATTTTATTTTATTTTTTTATTTTTTGTTGTCTTTTTAATTATTACTATTATTAGTATTATTGTTATTAACTATTAGTGATTATTTATTAGTATGATTATTATTATTATAACAGTAATTAGTTTTATTTAAAATAATATTTATTTGAAAAAACCATTTATTTAAAAATTATTTTTTTAATGAACTCGGTTTTTAATAAAATCTATATCGGAATGTTCAAAAAAAAAGTTAACAAGGCTTTGTTTTTAAATTTTTTAAAAAGTTAAATGTTAAGATGAATGATTATTTATCTGGAAATCATTAATGGAAGAGCTACCTGGATTTAGAAAGAAATAAACTAAGGTTTTCCTAGGCTCATTCGAAGATGTGTTTACGTCCTTGGATTGGTCAGGGGTTGCACAACAAAAACACTGGATGATTATGTCAGAGGCAGAATTCTTGATTGCGAACAAGTTTAATGCAATCGTTCATTTTTTATCTGATGAAAATAGAAACATTTCGACTTGTTTTTCGCTTTGGAGAGACCCTCATCAGTTCCCAAATACAATTCATAGACAATAATGAGAGAAAATGATGTAGTTGGCTGAAAGAATATATTTGAATCACGTCAAAATATGTATAATTTTTTGATAGCACAGTCTCCTACATTTTCTATTATAAATTAAATCTCGGTATATAAATTATTAAATGATAATAAATTTGTAAAAAAAAAGTACTAAATTTTATATAGCTTTTGTTACAGCTATAAATATAATTTTGTAAAATATAACTAAAGACGGAATAATTAGTTATAATAATAACTAGTTATAATAATAATAAGTAATAAATAACTAATCATTAAATAAAAGATTAAAAAAACAACAAAAAGACAAAAAAAATTAAAAACTTAATAAAGTTGTTAACTAAAATACAAAATAGACTAAAAATAAAATAAAATTATTAGTTGATGTAATGTTTTTATAAGTGAGAATATGTAATTAGTAATTAGGGGGTATATAGAGAATGAGCCTAAAATAAAGCTTCTTACTATTTGTACTCGATTTTTACTAGTGGCATCTCATTGATTTGACTATGTTGTTATCTTTTTCTTTTCATTAATATATATTTTAGTATATAAAATCAAATATGACTAATATGTTTATGTTTATCTTTATATGTATATCAAAATATCTTTTATAGAGAACAAATTCATAGCAAATACAAAATTTTATGTTGAACAAAGCTATAAGTTATATATGAAACAAAAAATATAAATAATATCATAATGTGACATTAGAATTTATATATGAAACAAAAGATATCATAATGTGACATTAGAATTTATATATAAAGCATTATGAAAGTTTTACAATTCTTAAGCCTAAAGTACAAATTAACGGACTTTGAAGACTCTAATTGTCATTAAAAATATTGAAACCATAGTACAAATTACCAGACTTTGAAGACTCTAATATCATACTCTTTAAAGTCGGTTCATGCAAAAGACAACCGATATGTGTTCTTTGTGTGATCAAAAAGACTATTAAAAAACTTAAAACCGAAATACAT
Source organism: Scalesia atractyloides (assembly GCA_947069175.1). NCBI lineage: Eukaryota > Viridiplantae > Streptophyta > Magnoliopsida > Asterales > Asteraceae > Scalesia > Scalesia atractyloides. Next base: position 22,257,852 of record CAMTDV010000014.1, on the reverse strand, counting down.
GTTTGTAGCTTAGTCTTTTCCTCTATAAGTAAAACTAAATGAAGAACAAACAAGATTAGGTAAGCTCGTTTCCAAATCTTTCCAATCTTAGAAAATTTTAAGTGGGGTTTAAACCCAAACAATCAATTAACAGGCACAAAAGGTTTAATACTCCAAAATAGCAATTTGGTGAATTCATTAACCAAATTAACTAAAAACCATTTTTACAATCATACTTTCCTAAGTGATTTTTAACTTAGGGTCAGGGCCGTTCCAACCTTTTTGCAGACCCAATACAAAATGAAAAGTTAGGAACTTTTTTTATTATTATAAACGGTACTCCTTTATACGTGTTTAGAACCAAGCAAGAATCTAAACATAACTTGTATAAGAAATAAAAAAAATAATCCAAAACACTAAATTTGCACTAATATTGATAGGTCCAAGCCCGGGATCCGGCCCAACCTAGGGTGTATATGGAAGATGATTAAATTTATTTGGAATATTGGATTTTAATAATCCAAACAATTGTCATTGACTGCCAAGAGTCTCAACTTCAAAAATAACAACTGCAGTCCCAACTATTAACATATTGGCCTCAAATGGACCCTGACTAATAGAACCCTAACGCTGTTAGTCTCCGGTTACCAGAAAAACATTTTTGGCTAGAAAAAGGTTCCTAAAGGTCTGATGTAAGGTTACAAAGAGGTTTGGGACGAATATGTTGAGTTTTCCGGTGACCGGAGACTTACGGCATTAGGGTTCTGTTAGTTAGGGTCCACTGGAGGCCAGTATGTTAACCGGTAGTTATTTTTGAAGTTAGGATTGTTTACGACTGATGTGTTGTAAAATACATCGTTTATTCGTGTTCAGTTTTTACAATCTTTATTAGTTTTAGTTTAGTTTTCTGTAGAATAGTTAGTCTTTTGATCCAATTGCGTTTTGCAGGTCGTATGAGTTTAAAGTAGCTGAAAAGCGTGAATATTGAGATGAAATACGATTTGGTTAAGTCCTGGAACGAATTGGAAAGCTTAGGAGCTGAAATGTCACACCCCGACCCGCAGCGGAAAAGGTGACCGGGGCATGATTGGGTTATCATCAAAGCTCATGACATTTATTATACGTTTCATATTCATTAAATACAATTTAATAGGAAATTTACAACTATAATTACATCATGACCTAACATCAATCTAAGCTTCTTTGTTTTCTTCTAAGGCATTTCCTATGTTTTCCTTGCTTCATCCTGTTCACCTGTATCATGTGTAAAAGGGTTTTTGGACCAACAAAAAGTTGGCGAGTGAACCCTATGGAAAACATTTGAACAAGTTTATTTAATTGATTATGAAATGAGTGCACAACCACACATGAGCAAAAATAGATGTAAACTTATTCAACAATCATTAGATATTAAATAAAGCACACATGAACAATAATGGAACGTTTAGAGGCACGCGTTGCTCTACTCGTCTCTCACGAGGAACTGATGGGCCTAATGAATGAATTGCATAAACATGATAATATGAAAGACACAACTACAAACAATATAAACTCAATGATACACATATGAACAATAATGGATTGGTTTTGAGGCACGCGTTGCTCACTCGTATCTCACGAGGAACTGATGGGCTTAATGAATGAATTTCATATAATTTGACAAAATGAAATACGTAATCACAACAATATAAACAATCTAAGTTTAGATCACGATATGGTATGGCACAAGTTTTAAATAAACGAGTTAATTATTTTGTGACACATGACACACCCCAAAACGTGTAATTAAAAAGGGGGAGTTGTAAGATTCACTCACAGCGGATGCGTTCGGTTGATGATGTTGAATGCACGCGAAGTGGTTTTAACCACGAGTGAAATTAACCTAGATAAATAGCATTATGGTTCGGTAAGTAAACGGATTTTATTAATCCATTTTAGTAGGATTGTTGGGTGTATTTTTGTGAGTTTAAGGCTATTTTCTAACCCTAAAAATGTTATTTTTAAGTATTTTTAATTAAAATAAATAAATAAAAATAATAAAAAAAGTTGACTTTTTTGACCGTTGACCGGTTCGTATGCGTATAAGTGTGCGCTGAGTGAGGCTCGAACCCGAGACCTCCCGTACGCGTGCACGCAGCTCTACCAACTGAGCTACGTGTCTAACCCGAAATATTTATGTTTTTAATTATATTTATACATTAATTAGATAAATCAGAAAATCCTTTATTTCTTAAAAACGATTTTAATCTGTGACTCGGTGCGCACCACAGGTCTCGAACCCGGGACCTGTGGGTTGCGTTAACACACAGTCCACCGCTGGACTGTGTGTTTAACATGTTATATAAACCGATTTTTATTATACTTAAATACAAACTAAGTATTTTCATTTCTGACTTATTTAAAAAGTTTAATAATTATCCGCGCCGGTGCGGTAGCCCGGACTCGAACTCGTGACCTGTGAGTTAAACATACACACAGTCCACCGCTGGACTGTGTGTCTATCTTGGTTATTATTTCGGTTATTATTATACTTAACATATACCAGTGGTGACTCTGGTTCGGTTAACCAAAAAAAGACATTTTTATTAAGGCAGCGTGTGTGGGACAAGATTCGAACTCGAGACGTTAGTGTGTTTATTGTGCACACAGTCCACCGCGGGACTGTGTGTCTAACCGAGTAATAACTTGATTTTAATTATACTTATATGTTACCGAACTTCGTCTTCTTCGTCAGTTTTAACCAGAATCGGAAGTCCGACTGGTTCAATGTTTTAATCGGTTTCTTTAGCGTTTTTAGTTAATTACAGGTGAGATTAAATAAAAAGAAGGGACGATTTAAGCGTGAGGTATACCGACTGGATTCCTCTGTTTCTCCGGCAGAACTCCGGCGACAGCAACAGGTTCCGGCGTCGTGTGTCTTGCAGCAATGAGTCTTCAGAAAGTTTGAAAAGGATGTGGGTGACTTCGGTATAAGCTCAGGGGGGTTTAGTAAGGCTTATAAGTGGAGGGTTCGGTTTTCCGGCGACGAGCAGGAGATTTCCGGCGAGTGAGTTTTCGCCGAGAAAGGGTGCGGTTTTGAGCGAAAAAGTTTGCAGAGGTTCGAGGGGGTATTTATAAGGCAGGTTATCGATGAACTTGGTCCAATTTCCGACTTGATTCAAAGTCATTACGTTTTCCGGCGGTTATAGTTGGTGTCGCGGACTCAGGCGTCGGTTATAACCGATGTGTGTTTAAAGTTACGTTATAACTGAAGGAATCGTTAAATTTCGCGAGATCGCCGGGATTTCCGACGACTGAAATTTGGGCGCCGGTTTTGAATTCGAAAAAGATGTTATGAATTAATTGATTCTAATAATTAACAAGATTCATCAGTGTCGCAGTGGTTGAGTGTGCGTGTGTTAAGTTGCTGAACCGTGACTCGGCGACTGACCCGGGTTCGAAACCCGGCAGAAACAATTTATTTTTATTTTCTTATTTTTAACAGTTTTTCAAAAACTAATTATATATTCCCATATAATAATTAATTATGTATCGTTTAAAATTATTTTGGGCATTAAATTTGCAACGAAATTTTTAACTGATTGTTCGGTTAATAAACGGAGCGGGTTTGGTAAAATCCGTTTTTGACGGATGTTACAGTATCCCCTGCTTTTTAGAAATTTCATCCCGAAATTTAAATAGTGATATATTTGACGAAAAGAGTGATGGTGTTTAGTTTGACAGTTACATGCTTAGAAAAAGTAAAGTTTTAAGTTTTTGTTTGAGGCGGTAACGTTCCTTGTAAGGGTTAAGTACCCTATTACAGGAATCGCTTTTTGCTGCCTACTGTAAAAGTATTGATAAGCAGAATTGATTCGCTAACTATGATATCATGCATAAGAGTTTGGATATGCTTGGAAGGATATGGTTATATCCTAAGACAAAACTTGTAATACTACAACCTACATGGAACATAAATAAACACAGCAGCTAATATTTGAACATAAATAAACACAACAGCTAATATCAGTAAGTTATGATTGGTTCTATGACTATAGAACATAAATAAACACAACAGCTAATATTTGAACCCACATTCTGATAGCATATATGTTTGAATGGTGGCAGTTCCTCTCTCGTTTGTTATGATGGAGATGTTAGTTTATATAGAAATGGATCACAATCCAATTTCTTTAAATAGCAAGATGATATAAATGCAACACAAATTTCAACCAAGGCAATACTAAATCCTACATGGAACTTCTCATAACCGCCTGATAATGCCTCTGATCCTTTGGCAAGAATACTTATATATAGGAAGTACCAGCGGCGTATCCACCATATTCTTGCCAAATTTTCATTGGTTTTATCCACAAGTTATGATTAGTTACCAAGAAGCTACTAAATCCTACATAGAACTTCTCATAACCGTCTGACAATGCCTCTGATCCTTTGACAAGAATACTTATATATAGGAAGTACCAGCGGCGTATCCACCATATTCTCGTCAAATTTTCATTGGTTTTATCAGTGAATTATGATTAGTCCTATGTGACTCTACAACCAATACAACAAACTCATAAATACTGAAAATGAAAAATGTATGTGCGATCAAGGCTCAATCAAACGGAGCCGATCGTATTGCATGTACTGAAAATGAAATTGTCTGTGCGATCAAGGCTCAATCAAGCGGAGCCGATCGTATTGCATGTACTGAAAATAATAAACTTAATCTACAAACAGCCTATACATGGAACCTCTCATAACCGCCTGATAATGCCTCCGATCATTTGACAAGAATACTTATATATAGGAAGTACCAGCGGCGTATCCACCATATTCTGTCAAATTTTCATTGACTTTATCCACAAGTTATGATTAGTTCTATGTGACTCTACTACAATCACAACAACCACAAAATACTGATAATGAAAATGTCTGTGCGATCAAGGCTCAATCAAACGGAGCCGATCGTAATGTATGTACTGAAAATGAAAATGTCTGTGCGATTAAGGCTCAATCAAACGGAGCCGATCGTATTGCATGTACTGAAAATAATAAACTTAATCTAAACAACAATCACACAAACAGCCTATACATGGAACCTCTCATAACCGCCTGATAATGCCTCCGATCATTTGACAAGAATACTTATATATAGGAAGTACCAGCGGCGTATCCACCATATTCTTGTCAAATTCTCATTGACTTTATCTGCAGGTTATGATTAGTTCTATGCGACTCTACAACAAACACAACAACCACAAGATACTGATAATGAAAATGTCTGTGCGATCAAGGCTCAATCAAACGGAGCCGATCGTATTGCATGTACTGAAAATGAAAATGTCTGTGCGATCAAGGCTCAATCAAACGGAGCCGATCGTATGTGGGCACGCCAGGTTCAACCTCATAATGAAATGGGGAACATGCTCAACGCTCATAAAATGTGGAGCGGCGGCCTATGAAATTGCATGTACTGAAATAATAAACAATAATTACTCAAACAGTCTACACATGGAACCTCTCATAACCACCAGATAATGTTTCTGATCCTTTGACAAGAATACTTATATATAGGAAGTACCAGCGGCGCATCCACCATATTCTTGTCAAAGTTTCATTGGCTTTATCCTTAAGTTATGTTTGGTTCTATGTGATAAAGAAAAAAAAACATAAAACTATACGATAGGAGTTGATTCTGGATTTTCGGTGAAGAGGACTAGTTGAGTATCTTCGCTTGAGCCGTCATTATCTTCGACAGGATTGGCGTTGATGTTGAAGAGTCTTCCTCTTGCTGATGGCCTAGTGGTTGGGTTCTCTTGATTTACTTGGTTAACTGGGTTTGATTGAGCTTGAGTGTTGATGACGTTAACCAATTGAGGGCACGTGTTTCTAAAGTGGGTAGGGTCGCCACAATTGAAGCAAGTTCGAATATATGGGAACATGGGGTATTGGGGTGGTTGATAGGTTTGGTTCATGGTTTGAGTAGGGGGAGAGATTTGGTTTTGAAAGGTGCGGCAAACTTTGCTCAAATGACCATAGCGTCCACATGTTGCACATAGTCGACAAGGTAGAGTGAGGGGATGGTGATAAAAACAGTTGTTGCATCGAGGGTGAGGTCCAAGATATGGTTTCTTATTTGGGTAAGTTGAGTTGGGTGCCACTTGAGTGATTGGGATAGCTTGGATGGGTATGGCGTGTGAAATTGGTTGATTTCGTTGGATAGCAGCGAAAAGTTGCCGTCTCTTTTTCTCTTAGAATTGGGTTGAGAAGGGGATTCGGTTTGGGTGTAGTCGGAGGTTTCAGTCGGTGTTTTATCCTTCTTCTCCTCCTCCTTGAAGTCTTTGTTCTGGATTCGGTTCTCGGTGAGCGCTGTTGCTAGCTCCATTGTTGCTTCCAAAGTTGCAGGCGAGGTACTTATTACAGAGTCTTGAATCTTTGACGGAAGACCACGAATGTAGTGCTCGATCAAACGGTAGAGGGGAGTGAACATGTTGGGAACCATTTGATGTAATTCGAGGAATCTTTTGTTGTACGAGGTGTGGTCTCCTTCCTTTTGCTTCAACGAATAAAATTCATCTTCTAATTTCTTGATTTCGCTCCTTGGGCAAAATCGTCTGGTCATGATTTCCTTCAATTCATTCCAAATTAACGTCATAACATCTTTAAAACCTCGTTTGGCCTTCTCTGTATTCCACCAAGTAAGTGCTATTCCATATAAACGACCAGTAGCATTACGCACTTTGCGATCATCGAGGCAATCGCAATTTAGAAAGGTGTTCTCCATTTCTTCAAACCAATGGAGGAGAGCGGTGACGCCTTCAGTCCCTTTGTATTTTGGAGGCTCGCATGATTTGAAATGCTTGTAGGTGCATTTAGTGGTATTTGAGGGAGAGTTGATAAGGTTTTGGTTTTCTTGATTGACAGGATTAACGGTAAGTGCTTGTTGCACTTGGATTACAATGTTGGGTATTATGGCAGCCATTTGTTGAGCGATTAGGGTAGCCATGCGTTCGCGGGCTTTTCCTGCTCTCGTCTTCCTACGGGCGTGGTTAGAAGACATCTATAAGGAATACATGTCAAAAGTATGAGTTGGATGCTTTTGGGATTATGGGTCGCATTCAGGAATGAACATTCATAAAATAACTATAGAAAAATAAATCTACTACATCCATAGGATGTCTTGGGCTTTGCTCGCCATTAGGCCCTACATGCCGCCATACTTCACCTTTGTAATCATGTGGGCCCCCATGAATACCGGTTTTTCATATGGTTTGCATGGGTTTGCCTGGTTGCGTACACTAAAACCCGTAGAAAATCGAGAAATATGTATACAACGTGTGATATTCGGAATGTGTCCAGGTGTAGACACGGTGACACCTCAAAGTGGGGTTAGTTCGAACGACGTTTGGTGTGGCATGCTTTGGCCTAATAGGTCCTTCGTACTCTCATCGTTGGTCCCCAGGTAGGCAAACTGGTCCGTTATATTGGATTTATACGAATGCCAACCTAGACAGGACGTTCCGACTACCGGTACTTGTACCCTTCCAGTTACTACATGCCCGTCGCAGAACTTACTTTGATGAGATTTGAAAATTGCAACAAAATCTTTGAATAATGAGAGTATGAAAATGAATTGAATATATGAACATTGATATATGTATAATGAATATGTATATAAGCATGTATGTTTGACTGTAAATATAAACAAATATGAAACAGATAAATATCACAAGTTTGTATGTAACCACCTAATCAATTAAAATTTAGGCAGACTATAGTATAGGCTCTAAGGGTCTAATAACATATCCTATATCCCTATAGTCATGGCTCTGATACCAATCTGTCACACCCCGACCCCCAGCGGAAAAGGTGACCGGGGCATGATTGGGTTATCATCAAAGCTCATGACATTTATTATACGTTTCATATTCATTAAATACAATTTAATAGGAAATTTACAACTATAATTACATCATGACCTAACATCAATCTAAGCTTCTTTGTTTTCTTCTAAGGCATTTCCTATGTTTTCCTTGCTTCATCCTGTTCACCTGTATCATGTGTAAAAGGGTTTTTGGACCAACAAAAAGTTGGCGAGTGAACCCTATGGAAAACATTTGAACAAGTTTATTTAATTGATTATGAAATGAGTGCACAACCACACATGAGCAAAAATAGATGTAAACTTATTCAACAATCATTAGATATTAAATAAAGCACACATGAACAATAATGGAACGTTTAGAGGCACGCGTTGCTCTACTCGTCTCTCACGAGGAACTGATGGGCCTAATGAATGAATTGCATAAACATGATAATATGAAAGACACAACTACAAACAATATAAACTCAATGATACACATATGAACAATAATGGATTGGTTTTGAGGCACGCGTTGCTCACTCGTATCTCACGAGGAACTGATGGGCTTAATGAATGAATTTCATATAATTTGACAAAATGAAATACGTAATCACAACAATATAAACAATCTAAGTTTAGATCACGATATGGTATGGCACAAGTTTTAAATAAACGAGTTAATTATTTTGTGACACATGACACACCCCAAAACGTGTAATTAAAAAGGGGGAGTTGTAAGATTCACTCACAGCGGATGCGTTCGGTTGATGATGTTGAATGCACGCGAAGTGGTCTTAACCACGAGTGAAATTAACCTAGATAAATAGCATTATGGTTCGGTAAGTAAACGGATTTTATTAATCCATTTTAGTAGGATTGTTGGGTGTATTTTTGTGAGTTTAAGGCTATTTTCTAACCCTAAAAATGTTATTTTTAAGTATTTTTAATTAAAATAAATAAATAAAAATAATAAAAAAAGTTGACTTTTTTGACCGTTGACCGGTTCGTATGCGTATAAGTGTGCGCTGAGTGAGGCTCGAACCCGAGACCTCCCGTACGCGTGCACGCAGCTCTACCAACTGAGCTACGTGTCTAACCCGAAATATTTCTGTTTTTAATTATATTTATACATTAATTAGATAAATCAGAAAATCCTTTATTTCTTAAAAACGATTTTAATCTGTGACTCGGTGCGCACCACAGGTCTCAAACCCGGGACCTGTGGGTTGCGTTAACACACAGTCCACCGCTGGACTGTGTGTTTAACATGTTATATAAACCGATTTTTATTATACTTAAATACAAACTAAGTATTTTCATTTCTGACTTATTTAAAAAGTTTAATAATTATCCGCGCCGGTGCGGTAGCCCGGACTCGAACTCGTGACCTGTGAGTTAAACATACACACAGTCCACCGCTGGACTGTGTGTCTATCTTGGTTATTATTCCGGTTATTATTATACTTAACATATACCAGTGGTGACTCCGGTTCGGTTAACCAAAAAAAGACATTTTTATTAAGGCAGCGTGTGTGGGACAAGATTCGAACTTGAGACGTTAGTGTGTTTATTGTGCACACAGTCCACCGCTGGACTGTGTGTCTAACTCGAGTAATAACTTGATTTTAATTATACTTATATGTTACTGAACTTCGTCTTCTTCGTCAGTTTTAACCAGAATCGGAAGTCCGACTGGTTCAATGTTTTAATCGGTTTCTTTAGCGTTTTTTAGTTAATTACATGTGAGATTAAATAAAAAGAAGGGACGATTTAAGCGTGAGGTATACCGACTGGATTCCTCTGTTTCTCCGGCAGAACTCCGGCGACAGCAACAGGTTCCGGCGTCGTGTGTCTTGCAGCAATGAGTCTTCAGAAAGCTTGAAAAGGATGTGGGTGACTTCGGTATAAGCTCAGGGGGTTTAGTAAGGCTTATAAGTGGAGGGTTCGGTTTTCCGGCGACGAGCAGGAGATTTCCGGCGAGTGAGTTTTCGCCGAGAAAGGGTGCGGTTTTGAGCGAAAAAGTTTGCAGAGGTTCGAGGGGGTATTTATAAGGCAGGTTATCGATGAACTTGGTCCAATTTCCGACTTGATTCAAAGTCATTACGTTTTCCAGTGGTTATAGTTGGTGTCGCGGACTCAGGCGTCGGTTATAACCGATGTGTGTTTAAAGTTTACGTTATAACTGAAGGAATCGTTAAATTTCGCGAGATCGCCGGGATTTCCGACGACTGAAATTTGGGCGCCGGTTTTGAATTCGAAAAAGATGTTATGAATTAATTGATTCTAATAATTAACAAGATTCATCAGTGGCGCAGTGGTTGAGTGTGCGTGTGTTAAGTTGCTGAACCGTGACTCGGCGACTGACCCGGGTTCGAAACCCGGCAGAAACAATTTATTTTTATTTTCTTATTTTTAACAGTTTTTCAAAAACTAATTATATATTCCCATATAATAATTAATTATGTATCGTTTAAAATTAGGGCATTAAATTTGCAACGAAATTTTTAACTGATTGTTCGGTTAATAAACGGGGCGGGTTTGGTAAAATCCGTTTTTGACGGATGTTACATGAAATAAGTTAAATCTGAGAAAAATGTCTCCTGGCGGTCCGCGACTGGCTAGAACATGGCTTCTCGCCACCCGCGAGAAGCCCATTTGTTGCTGACGTCACAAAGGCGGTCGCGGGTCGCGACCTGATAGCCAAAACCCTCTCGCGCCCCGCGAGAGGGTGTTATCTGCAGACGGGTTTTGAATCCAGCTGAGATTTGGGGGTATTTAATGAATTTTATCATAATGAAACCCTAGTTACGAATCTTCGGAGTTCTTGCAGCTGTTTAGAAGTCATAAAAGCTAAGTTTGAAGTTTTCGAAGCTTGGGAATCATTGGATCAAGCGAAGATTCACGATTAGAGACTTTCTCGGGTTTACACGATCCTTGTTTGTCTTGTTTTCTCTTTTCTGAACTTGTAATGATGAATTCCAGTTTTATTACTCTTGTTTTGTTTTCGCTATTGACTATGCTAGGCTAAACGCATTAACTACCTAGACTATAATGAATGGATTGATATAAAGTTTATACCTTTTTCGTTAATTACATGTTTGTTATGGATTAATTGTGCTCTGTAAGCAGTTGTTTATCTGGCTTGGTGTGTGTGCATGATTTGATTTGGTTTCTGTTTTCCATTACTTCATATGATTCTTGGTGACTGTCTATATCACGGAATAGAGTCATATTAGGTTGTGAACTTTGGTGAGTGTCTATATCATAGAATAAGTTCATAATCTTTAAGGTTGAAGGGCCCAGTAAACCTTAGAAGGGATCGTTAACATGTTACTAGATTCTAGTGTTCTACTAGTCCTAATACCTGGAAAGTGAGGGGCTATTGATAGGTCTTACCCGGCGAATTGCTATTGTCGGTCTTTGGAAAAAGTCCATGCCTTTGTTGACCCGTCGGTTTATTAGTCTATCAAGTCAAGTTTAGATACTCAAACCACCCTAGATCTATAATTGGAAAAGAGTAGGTCGTCATTAGGGTACTCACACAATATTAGACAATTGGAAAGACGTCTAATCAACCGGTAGGATTAACGGCCTAGGTAACGCCATAAGTTTCACCTCGAGAAGGGTTGAGGGGCTTAGCTGGTATTTAATAGGTTTAGTAACATAAGATCCCGGTTCCAGAAAACGAGTAATTAACTTAATCGGTAAACGCTTAAAATCAATCCAGGATTCTAGTCTAGGTAATCTTCATCACTGCTTTAGAACAACTTCCGTCTTCAGTTCGTATTAGTTAATTTAGTCGTTAATTAGTTTTAATATAGATTTCCTTAGTTTTTCCGTAACCCCCCCCAAAGCAATTAAAACAGTTTTGGTCGTGTCTGTCTTAGTCTTTCAGAGTCTAATTAGCGTAATTCATAGAGTCCTGTGGGTTCGATATCCGGACTTACTTTGGTTATACTACACTAATCGGTACACTTGCCGATTGTGTGGTTAGGGTTAAGTCGAGTCTAGTTTTTAAAGCTTTTTAGTGTCTAGTTTAGAGAGTCTAAAGTAGTTCATTTTTATAGTCTGTTTAGCACACATCAAGTTTTTGGCGCCGTTGCCGGGGACTCTTGGCAATTGCGTTATTAGCTTTGATAGACTTTCTTGACACATACGTGCTACGTGTTTTGTTTCGTTTCTCTTTAGTTTTATTTGAGTCTTAGTAACTATTGTCTGTTTTCTCTTTGTAGGTTCTCTTTGTTTGCAGTGGATGCCACATCTGCGCTCGCAGGGACCTCCACCGAAGCCACCTATAGACAAGTCAACCGTCTCGTCTTCATCTTTGCAAGTAAGTACACCACTTCCTTCATCTTCCACCCATTCTGACTCTACCCTCCAATCTAAACTACCAAACTTTGACTTCACACCGAAGTCTTCACCCCATAATTCCCCACCACCTTCCCGTCCCCAAACCCCACCCATCGTCCAAATGGCCGACCGTAGACAAACCTTCCACCAACAAGCCACCCAAGATTTCACTGGTCTTGCTTCACCCATCACTGTCCCACCCATCGTGAACCAAAACTCATGGCAAATTCCCTCATATGCCATGAAAGCCATTACCAATACCATTCAGTTCCATGGTCGCGATGACGAGGATGCACCCGCTCATATAAATCGTTTCCCCCGCATGCTCGCCACCTTTAGCCTCCATGGAGCACCCGAAAATGCCACCTATCTCCAGCTTTTCCCATTTTCACTCGCGGGCCGTGCAACTACATGGTTGGACTCTCAGCCAACCGGTACTTTCACTACTTGGGCGGCCCTTCGTCAAGCCAATCTGAATAAGTATTTCCCGCCGGCTAAAGCTTCACGTCTTCGCGATCAGATTCACTCATTCCGTATGGAGCCCGACGAGCCCTATTACCTTGCTTGGGAGTGCTTTCAAAACTTAGTTGCTCGTTGCTCTCAACACGGTCTTTCTGATTGGGCTCTTTGTGAGAAATTCTACAACGGTCTCACCCAAGAGACTCGTGATCGTTTTGACACTAATGCGGGATGTCACATGATGGGAATACTTACTGTCGCCGAGTGTTTAGAGCGTTTCGAAAGCTTTGCCTAATCTCAAGCTCAGTCGCAATCTGACCGACGGTATTCAAGTGGTAATTCCAATACCACTACTAGTGCACCCACTCGAGGGGTGAACCAGGTCAACCTGGATCCTAGTGTAGCCGTTGTGTTAGAAAACCTCACTCGACAGCTTAAAGAGATCAAGGAAAAAGTTGATAAGTGTGAGTATTGTCGAGGGGGTCATGATACTAGTGCGTGCCCATTGTTGATTGGTGAGGAACATGTCGATTTCGTAGGAGAAGGTCTAGGTAGAGGTCAGGGTAGTGGTTTTGGTAGAAACTTTACTCAGGGTGGCGTAATAATAATAATAATAACTTCTATAATAATAACAACTTTCGTTCCATCGGTAACCCCCCTGGTTTCCAAGTAGCTCAAAATCCAAGCAGGGGGCAGGGTTCATTCTTTGGTGGGGGGTCAAATGGGCAGTTCAATAAGGGGTTCAATAGTCAGACTGGGGGTGAGGGTTCGAATAGTCAGGTTCAATCAAATCAGGGGTCAAATAGTGATGTAGGAGGTCATCTTCAGCGTTTAGAAGCCATGATGAGTCAAATACTCGTCAAAGACCAAATCACCCAAAAGGTCCTTTCCGAACATGACCTTTTACTTAAGAACCACCAATCTTCACTCCACAACATTGAAAGGGTCATGGGTGATATGTCTAGGAAAAATTTCTAAGGCATGAACTGGTTAAAATTTCGAAACTTTCTATTAAAATTGCCTTCTGGCGGGGCGCGAGAGGTTAAACCTCCTTTACCCGCGGTCCACGGGAAGCCTGAGATCTCTGACGTCACTTTTGTGGTCGCAGGGCTCGAGCGGTTCTCTTATGGGACTCGCGGCCCGCGAGCCAACCAATCTGCAACCCCACTTCGTGAAAACCCTAGATTTCATCCATTTTTGCCTATCTCTCTTCTCCAAAACCGCCAACAACCACACCTCACCACCATGAACCACCGAGATTCACCATTTACCCACCAAATCTGCAACTCCACATCGTTTACACACATTACCCCATCGATTTTAACCATCATACTTCATCCTTTCACCACAAACACGGGGTTTTCGCGAGGGTTTCAAGTTACAACCGGATTTTTCTTAGTTTCTCCTGTCTAACTCAACTCCAAGGTATGTTTCTTGTAATCTTTACACTATGAGTCGATTTTTTCAGTTTTTATTTCATTTAGGTTTCGATTTAGTCTCGGGTTTTGTTCTAGCCTTGTGTTTGGGTATGTTTAGTGCTTGTTTGAGGTTGCGGGTGGTTCGGTATGGGTAGTTTAGCATAATGCAGGTTGTGGAATAGTTGGTTTGGTTGATTGGTTTGCGTTTTGTGACTGCCATAGTTGAGGTGTAGTAACATTGAGTGTGGGGATTCGGGTTGGTCATTTCTTTAAGCTAAACTTGTGTTTATAACTTCACTTTTGACCCAGTTCGCTAGTTATGACGTTAAAGCTTTCAACTTTAGCACTCATGTTAGTTTGTTTGGCATTTGAGTTTTAATTGCGGACAATTAAAGTGCGGAAAGGGGTTGTGTACATTGAGTCGTGTATTTTGAGTTTAGTAGTTTAGTGTTAGTCGGCATGGGTTTACTTATTGCACGAACAGGTACAAACACTCAATGTTAGCACTCAATGCTAAAGTTAAAGCTTTCAACTTTAGCACTCAATGTTAGTTTGTTTTGGCATTTGAGTTTTAATTGCGGACAATTAAAGTGCCGGAAAGGGGGTAGTGTACATTGAGTCGTGTATTTTGAGTTTAGTAGTTTTAGTGTTAGTCGGGCATGGGTTTACTTATATGCACGAACAGGTACAAAACACCTCGCCCGTACTCAATCTCCATTCGGGCAGGGTTGTTTATGACTTATGTTTTTGTAAACAAAAACCCAGTTTTTATTAGTTGTTTAGTGTCGGTATCAACCGCGAAAGAAATGCTATACAGTTGATAGATATAAAAAAATCCCAAAAATAGTTTGTGACTTCTAATGATTTGCTTTGTTTTGTTTTTTCAAATATAATTGTTTTGCAGATGTCAGGTGAAGGCTCGTCAAGCAAGAGGGGAAGGAAAAGAGGCCCACCGGCTCGTCCTCAAGGTGCTCCGGAGGAGCCCGTACCACAGGAAGAGTATGTCCACTATAGGGAAGTGGATTATAGGGGCCCGGGAGTCCCACATGGTCAAAGCACAAGGATTGTGGATAGCCCGTTGTTGCAATTCGAGTTGGGTTCAGGGGAGTATGATAGATTGGGTTCTTTGATTCAAGTTGACTTGTTGAAGTTTAGAAGGATAGATTGGGGCCTGCTGGATCGTTTAGGGGCAAGGGCCCGGGTTGAGCAATTGTTAGGACCGAGATTCCGGAGAGTTTTGGATTGTGATGCTCGTCAATACAAGGAGATTACCCTTGAGTTTCATTCGACATTCGACTACAAACAAGGGAATTTCTTTGAGAAATATGCGGTGTTCTTTGCTTTGGGTCGCCAATCTTATGAGATGACCATTCCCCAGTTTGCTGTAGCATTTCAGTTTTACACAGAAGAGGAAGTGCAGTCACTTGACTTTATCACAAGCCTTCAGGGGGTTTTTAAGAAGGATCATGACTATAGTGTTCGTACAAGTGAGTTGGTGAGATTTTGGGGTACGATTTCAAGGGCGCCCTATTCAACTAACATGGTAGCTAGTGATATCACCGACCCGGAGTTGAGGTTTGTACACAAAATTCTAGCAACTACTTTGGTATGAAGGGGTCAAGGTGATAACAAGGTCAATCAGGTGAGTTTGTTTTGTTTGATGTGCATGATTGAGGAGCAGCCCGCTAATCTTGCTACGATTTTTGCTTGGTCGATGAGGAGAACATGGAGAGGTGGTTCTGGGGCTAGAATTTATTTGGGCCCGTACATTACGTGGTTGGCAGAGAGTTTGGGTGTGTTTGCCAGGTACCCGGTCGATAAGATGAGAGAGGGGCCGACGCTGGGGTTTATGAGATTGAAGGATCTTCAGGCTGCTAATATTCTGACCCACCAGAGTGGGATTATTCGACTCAGCAGTCACAGAGTACACCGGCTTCAGGTACTGGTACATCTACACGTTATCAGCAGAGGACCAGACAGCGGATGCCTCAGCCTCAATCTCCACCCAGGCAGCCAGTTATTGATCCACCTACTTTTCAGCCTCCACCTATCCGCCACGTCCCAACCCGCTTACTTTGGATTCTTTGTATGACCGGATGGAGACCGGTTTTGGCGAATTGCGGGTGTCATGTGGATACTCAGTTTGGAGGTGTTAGGCAGGTGATGTTGGAGAGTCGTCGGATGCACGAGCAGGGTCAGTAGAGGTTAGAGGATGGTATGAGATACATGATGGAGGGTATGCATCTCGCGGTTCCCCTTTCTTTAGGCAGCCACAGGCAGGACCGAGTGATTTGGCAGGGGTTGAGCCATATCATGTTTCCCAGTAGGGATCGGAGGAGTCAGATGATGAGTGATTGGAGGCAGCAGCAATGGTGTTTTATCTAGTATCTTTTATTTTTCTTTTATGCTGTTTTTAATCTAACTCGGTCTGTATCCCTAATTTTGAATACTTGGGTACTTGGTTGGGATGGTTTGGGGGTAGGATGTTTGTGATGTTTGTTGGATGTGTTAAACACTGTTATTTTTATGATGTATGTTAATAGTTGGTTTGATTATAGGTATGGTGTTTATTTTTGCCGCTTCCGTTCGCGTGTCCGAGAGTTAAGAATTGTTTGCTGAGCGTGTTCGGTTGGAGGGCGTATGTGGAATTGACTGGCACATTGACAGTCTCGCATATTTACAGCTAAGTCGTTTCACTTGTATCTTGTGTTAATATTTATTTCGTTATTTAGTATTTTATCTTCTAGGTAATTTGAGTCGTGTCTCGTCTTTGCATTAGGGACAATGCAATCTTTAAGTGTGGGGATGGGATGCATGGTGTAAATAGGAGTCGTAGTCAGAGTATTCTTTTTCGTTAAAAAATTGAAAAATTCAGAAAATGTCTTCTGAAATAAGAAGTTTGCAAAAATATAACGGAAAAATGATAGAAAAGATGGTTTTCTACTCGGGTTCAAATAATAATAATATGAGTTAAAGATAGTCGACCTTGTGTCTAGTTTGGGATATGTGAATAGGCCCGGGTTTGGTTCTAGGTTCCTTTGATCTTAAGATACCTAATTTCCGGTTTGCTAGTGGGTGCTCGTCTAGGAAAAATGGGAAATTGAAACCGCAATAATAGTATAAAGAATGCCGTTATAAGTTAAAATCGTCAGAATTTTTAATCATAAAAAAATATAGAAAAACAAATATTGAGCTAGAAACTAAGAAAGTAGCAGGCCTACGTAATCTTCTTGCGGATGGTGACTCTGACTTAGAATGCCTCTGGGATGTGTGAAATTAAGTTGCATAGGAAAGACAAAATTTACCGAAGCCTATTGTAATCCGAGTTGGGGATAGCGACTCTACAGCCGGAATGCCTCTGGGTTAGGTAAAGCATTGTCTAAGCTCAATGAGAAAAGTCAAAAGAAAAAAAAGGGTAATAAGAGAAAAGAGAAAAAAATTGGTTTTAAATTCTTTTGATTTTGATATAAAACGGTTAGGAATTGGTCCAGTGATCGTTCCTTTTGTTCTATAAGCTTGAGGTGGGATTAGATGGACTGTGGCTTTTAGTGTGAGACCCTAGGTAAACTGGTTGCACTTGAACTAAATTTGTATGATAAGGGCTTGGAACCGGGTTTTGGGTTTAAGAGGACAAACATATTTGCAATCGCGGCTAACAACGACCAACTACGAATAGTTGAGATTATTAAAATTCAATACTCTAATTTGTTTTGGTAAAGTTAAAAATTACTGAGTTAGGTTGAAACTAAGTCAACAAGGCATAAATTCACCCTTACGTGTTTAAATATGAACAAATGAATGCATGTAATCGATTTTTTAAAGGAAAATTTCATTAACAACAACAACACACCTCAAAACCAAGGCGGCCAACCAAACTACAACGAACTACATGATTACAAATTTATCACCAATCCTGCCACGAAATTCGAAAAACCTTTTAACCTACTCTTACTCCATAAGAAGCCCAGAGCTTTAATGTTGCTAATAATATCTTTAATCTTTTTGTTGTTAAAAATCGCATCGTTCCTAGCTTCCAAATGCACCAACAACCGATTCTGATTAAACCCTTTAGGATTTCCTTCTTTGGACCATCTAAGCCGACATGCTCGTGAACCTGGAGCAAATCTTTAAACTCGAAAAAGAACATCAGCGACACCTTACACCATCGACTAAGATGATTCCAAACCATGTTGGCCACAAAACAAGTCGTAAATATGTGATTCACAATCTCTATACCTTCGCTACACAACTTACAGCTATCATCTTCAAGAATAATGTTCCGGTTCTTCAAGGCTTCCGCCGTGGCAATCCTGTTTAGACTCGCCCGCCACACAAAAATATTGCACTTAGCCGGCAGCCATTTGCAACTGTTGTCTTCAACTATCTCGTTCGAACCTGCTACTATCTAGCAAACGTTTAACCGCCCCGGTACTGAAAGTATCATCTTTGCTACCGACCATTTCCACGAATCCAGGGAAGATGTAAGCGAAACGTTGAAAAGTAAACCGCACAGCCCCACTAACTCGTCAACTTCACGACCTGCCTGGATCGGTCTCTTCCAAGCCATTCATAACTATTCCACTACTATTGATTTTAACCCGCTCAATAATCTTGCACTTTTTCTTCGATTCCAATTTAAAGATTTCAGGGAATTTGTCTTTCAGCGGCTCATCACTAAGCCACGGGTCCAGCCAAAAGGTCGTTCCTTCCTCATTACCAACCTTGCTTTTAAAAAAGTTCTTTAACGGGTACCTTTGATTTTAGTTTTTGGAGAGAACGTTGACAATATTATTCCAAACACCTCTCATAGACTTTTTATTCGGAATAAAATCCCAACATAACCTTGTATTATGAATTGCTTCAATGACTTTCTTCCAAAGCGACTCTTTATCCGATTTGAATCTCCAACCCCATTTCGCAAGAAGAGAGATATTAATATTTTGCAATTTGCTAAGCCCAAGACCACCAAATTTCTTCGGAGTAGTAATCTTCTACCAAGCCACCCAATGAAGTTTATTGAAAGCTTCGTTTGCACCCATAAAAAATTTCTAATTTTAGCTTCTAAATCACTTATAACTTTCACCGGAGCCTTATAAAGGGAGAAATAATATATCGGGATGCTTTCGAGAACTGATTTGATAAGAGTGACCCTACCCCCAATGGAGAGTTGGGTTGCCCTCCACTTAGATAATCTGGCATCGAAGATATCATACATCGTCTAATCGATTTAGAACAACTACCGTTGAATAGTTATGCGGATGTTATCATGTTAAAATTAGTCATTAAGTCATTTGGTTCTATGCTGTGCTTAAAGAATCAAGCCGGATTAATATGAGTTGAATTTTAGGTGCCTAACTTTTATTGTAAGGAATGACCAATTGGAAGTTTAAACGGTGAGTACGAGTATATAGAGTTTTCTAAATGAAGCATACACCAAGGCCGCCCCGTTTGAGGATAGCAATATGCGATATGTTTAACTATTAAACTTTGTTTACGTGATCATTGATCGTTTAGGGTTTGAGCACATCTTGGCATAATTAGCATGCTATTGGATGTGTGTTAGATAATTTATTAACACAATTTTCTAATTTCGTATGTATATTACATTATCTTTGTCAATATGGGTTTAAAAAAATATTTAAATCTAACGTGATAGACTAAGGGGCTGTTTGGCAACTTCTGAATGGTTAAGTGCTGAACCATTAAGAGGTCTGAACCATTAAGTGCTGAACCAGGAAGAGGTCTGAACATTAAGAGCCAGTATAATGTTTAACCGTTAAGAGGCAAATGCCCGACCAATTCAGATTAGAAGTCTTAACCATTCAGACTTAGTATAATGCCTAACCATTCAGATGCAAATGTCTTAACATGACAGACATTTGCTCGCGAAACAAACAGACTGAACCATTATTGCTGAACCAGTAAGAGGTCTGAACCATTCAAAGTTCATTAAAAGGTAAACAAACAGCCACCAAGTGGAAAACTTGGTATCTAATGAGTATTTGCAAGTGAATATGTTTGAGTGCTTTTAACATTTATATGTGAGGCAAATGACCATATATGTACTTCGAGGTAATGACTTTTCACTATTGAGGTCAATGAACCTCACATGTACAATTTAAATGCTTCGACATTCACAATTGAGGTGTATAAATAAATTTTAACATGAAAAGTAAAAGAAGTGTTTTTTCCATCTACTATCATCATCATCATACTCAGTAAATCCCATTAATAGCAACGTTAAGGTAGGGTCTAAGGAGCGTAATATGTAGACAATCTTACCTCTACTCCGTAGGAATAGAGAGGCTGCTTCCAATAAGACCTTAGACTTGATAGTAGTTTTGCATCAAGCCTTGGACATAAGACACATAACACTCGGCAATTAAGACAAAAGCCAATTAGTGCATGTACACCCTTGTCTTTCGACTATCAACGCCACCACATGATGCATGATTAAACATCCCTCTCTTTTAACATTATTTTCACGAATTAGTAAAAAAACTAGTTTAAATTGGTGCACTTTCACTTTTTTCCATCTACTATATGATGTTTAATCGCAAATGTAAAAAATAAAATAACTAAATAAAATAAAAACAAAATCGTGATTTTACACTTGTAGAGTAATTATAATTACTCTACAATAATTACATAATTACTCTACTAGTGTAAAATCAAGTTTTTAGGACTAAAATACATGCTTAGTAAGACTGGGGGAGGGGGGATTCTCTCCTTCACTTCTTACATTAAGGCAATTTGTATGTTAAGATTCATTTGTACAATAACCTTACTCCACTTTTATATCCATAAGTTACGATAATTATATATAGGATCACTTATAATCATATGAACATTTGAAGAGTTAGATGTGTAGAAAGTGTATAAAATATAAGAATTTTTTCTTATACAAGTTGTTGTTTTAAATTTATAAAATGGTTAATACTTTTAACACTACTATACACACCACGACAAATGCACCTATCGTGACATATTATAGTTTTGGTAAAAATCATGTATCAATCCACGAACACGGTAGCTCTCAATAGTCAGTTTTCGTTGTTGTTTAGTTAGACATAAAAGTAGGAGTGATGCAAGTAAAAATAATTCGACAAAATTGCACAAATCATTCTTAATGTTATACCTAAACTGCACTTCATACATTTCACTATGAAATCGGCTAAACTTAACCATTATGTTCATGTATTGTCACATTCTATAACCTTTACAACTAATGTCGTCCAAAAACTTAGTTGAGTTACGTCAAATGCAAAGCATGTGAGGGTATTATAAACAACCATTCACCACCTCTAATCCCACCATCACCGTGATACCTTTGCCCGTAGTTTTGGCATGAAAGGAATGGTCGGAGAATGTGACAAGGTACGCTCAAAATAGGTGACCGGAGAAGATGATCAGAGTTTGGTCGACGTAGCAAAGGTGGCCGGTGAAGATGATCGGAGCCGGTGATGCAGGTTTCCAGTGACTGTGGTTTTTTATGTTGGTGACGATGGTTTTTACCATAACCACCGTTCACCGTCATCACAAGATCCGATGATGGTGCAGGTTTCCGGTGACCTATGCTGCATGTGCCATGTCACATTCTCCTACCACTCCTTTCTTGCCAAAATTCGAGTCACTTTACGTTTCGACACCGCCGCAAACGCGTCGTACCATTCTTTAAATTAAAGAAAACAATATTGTTCTCACATGCTTATTTTTATGCATCTATCGGTATAAATTCATATTCGTTTATGTTTAGACATAAAGTTTCATTAAAGTTATATTTAAGAGAGCGTTTATATTTCCATTTATAATTAATTTAAAATCATGCCGTACCATTGTACAATTTAAATTTATTTTTATGTTTTTTGGTGGATGTAAAACATGTGTAGCTATTATTTTGAGCTTGCTACACTGAACCCGAATAAATATAGACCGAAACCCTGTAGCGTAATTGTAACGCCCCGAAACTCGAATGTTTATATTCGACATGTGTTTCCACGTGATATAACATGAAATAAAATAACTAGGCTATTTAACCTAGTTAAAAAACTTAGTAAAACAAGTAGGGAATGGATTTGAGGGAAATTGTGATGGTGTGACAAACTAGGGGGACCAAACTTGGAAAACTGAGTTTAAGTTTCAATTAAATAGCAAAAGTCAGTATGCAAATGGGTATTGGAGGTGGGTGTGTCGACACCTACATGAAGGAGAAATGGGAGAACTTCAATTCAACATATTGGCCTAAATTGGAGTTGGGTTCAACCCAAATTTCATACATGGGCTCTATTTCTTGATGATCTAGCCTTAATAAGTAAGTGGTAAGTTGCAAATTCTGATTTGGTGATCTTTAGTGAAGTAGGTATATGATTAATCCGTGAATTAGTAGGAGATTAACCATGATTATGTATTAGAATCACCAAATAGATCTTGTTATGTATATGATTTTGGGTAATTTCATGTTTTGAAGTGAAACCCATTTGGGATGATGAAGTGAGTGAATCACCATGTTCAATAATTGTGTAATTTGTGGTGTAGTAAGTAGTATGTGATGAATTATTTTAGATAAGTTGATTATGATATGAAATAAATGGATGTTTAGTTGAATTTGATGAATGAAAATAAGAACATGGAAGATTATGCATGAATGGCTTGTACATTGTGCTTAGATATGGTATGCACACCAAGTGTTTGTTGAAATGCCTAGGTGAGCTTAATAGATAAAATTTTATGTAAGTAAAAGAAGAATATGTGTGGAATGTGGAAATGATGTATTTGTAGTAAAAATATCATGTGACATATGTTCTTGATGAAATCCATGTGAGTATGTAGTCAATGTGAGATTTAGTTGAAGTATGAGTTAAGAGCTTGCACTACATGCTTGTATGATGTGATGCATACGTGTGGATTGTTCGATCGTCTTAATTGCGATTTAAGAAGTAGACGGGGAGCGTATGAGAATCCTAGAAAAGAGTAAATTGGAATGATGTTGGGTTTCTAAGCATAGGTCATGGGGATAATTGTAGGATTATGAGAATTACTAGTATAGACGAAACCAAATATGTTTGGTGTGAATATAACTAGGCGATCATGTGGTTGAATGCGTATTTCATCATGAGTGTGAAATGTATATAATGTTGTTTGCATAATTTACTATGATGACATCGTTTACAAGATTAAGTTGAGAATTCAAATGATAGGCAGTTGACTTTCTGAAAGTCAACTGCGCCTAAATAGCGTAGTAAGGCAATTTCTCACAAATGCTATGTTAGGGAAATCTTTTGGTACATGCTATATCAATATGTGTTATAAGACGACACGGAGAATTATGTGGAATGAAAAGACGTGATTTCTAGCTTATACATTGTGTTGTTGAAATGTGACTAATAAAGGTTAATGTAGGTTATGAATGTGAGATGAATGCAATTTAGAATGTGCGTGCATGCTAATAATTTGATAACCATAATAACATAAAAGTATAGGATCATGTCAAGGTGGGTGGAAGCATGGGAGGCTAATAGAAAGGATACGAGGAAGCATGTACGAAACGAGCGTTCGAGGTAAGTGATTTTCCGGAATCACATCTTCTTTTAAATAATGAAACTTGTTATGTTGAATATAGGTAACCATGTAAGAAGTTATTGGTAAGGGTAGGAACCAAGGTAAGTAATGATGTGGTAAGTCATAGGTAGTCGTCTATGTTCGAAATTACATGGTATAAGTGAACGGGTCAAGATATAGAAGGTAGCATGGCCAAAGGTGGTAGTTGCTTGATTTTGAATTAAGGATTAGAAGTATATGGGGCTTGAATAAGGTTAACATGCGTCATGGAAACATGTAAACCGTGGAAGAAAGAAGTTCAGGGGCAGTGTGTACGTAAGTATGTGTGGGACAAAATGAGTCTAGATGTATGTATGGGTAAGGGTATGGATTCATCTACATGTTAGAAATGGAATCCATAGGTAAGTGTGAGTAAAAATGAGCAAGAACGTAGCTTGTATGTATTAGCCCTATTTACATGTATGTTGGTGGCTAGGAATTGTTAGTGCAAATTGTATGGGATTGTAAGTGGTGGGTAAGAGCTTGGTTATAGAGGTAGACATGAATATATGTATTTGTGTGTGTTGAATATATAATTATGTATGGATGTACGTATATACGAAGTGAGATATATTGTACACGAAAGAATAGGGCGCATTTATATGTATACATGGTTTCAATACGTATGAGTATGAATGTTACTAATCATCTGACTTGAGAATGAAACGAAAGTGCAGGTATATTATTGTTGACCTTATGAAGATTTGACGATTGGGATGTAAGATTATACCTGAAAGGATAACCGAAAGGATTGGCATGAGTAGGAAGAATGCAGAGTGGTCATCTAATTACGTATATTTAAAATTATGAATAGCGTCACCAAAAATTAATGATGTGGATGTGTGTAGTTATTCCAGGTAGCATGAGATTATTATTATCACTAAGGAGTCTAAGTGGTTGAGGATCGAGTCGAAGAGTAAGGATTGCATGGAAGGAGCGGTCACACAACTTGTACATATATATTTATTGATGCATTATTTAAGGATGAATGTTGTAAATCATTTAAAGAAAGTGTTTGATGTTTCATAATCGAACCTTCGAGTATGTCATATGTATAATAAAGAAAGAATTTTGGGTTGACACTTTCTGCTGCATCTCTTTTGGTTGATATGTGTTTTAGGGTGTCACAGTAACGCGTATAATCTTACTAGTTTTTATGTATAAAACAAGTATTTTATTTTCTTTAATTTGAGCATAGTTTGCTATCATTTGGTTTGGCTATTAACTAAAATTAAACAAATTAAACCAAAACCATCAATCTAACAAAATAAACTGAACTAATTAACAGAAATCTAATTGATTAATAAAATAGACTAACCAATAACTTAAGTTTCGTTTGAGAATAACAAACGAATCAACCAAACAATGCATACTCTAACAAGGTCTGTGTTTCTCGCCGTATCACGCAGACACCTTCTAGTTTTAGTTTGATTATAAAATTAACCTATAGGAAATTTTGATAAAGAATGCTTAAGGACCCCAAACTTAAATAATTTTAAAATAATGAAAATGATAAATAAAAAACTAAGGTCTGTACTCGAAAACCGTGGATGCAGTAGGTGCAAAGCCCTCCAATAGGTTAAAGAAAAAAAGAAATCCACTTTAGTTATGCAAACAGCTGTAAATCAAATATGGAGTAAAAAAAGTCAATATCTTTTGTAAAACGAGTAAAAAAAATTATTTTTACAAAATTACAGCGGACCACAGGTTCTCTTTCAATTTTGCCTGACAGCTCATCCAGATTAAAATAACATTCTTTTTTTGTAAATAAAACTAATATTGTATATACTTAATAGAAATCTTTATACTAAAAATGTATTTCCTGCTACTCTGTTTTCATGAATGAGAAAATGTGAATATAACTAATACCTCGTAAAATATGAAGAGATTGTTTGGAAGCTTTTGATGAAGAAGTTGTATCCGAATGGAATATCGGATTTAAATAGTTTCACTATTCGTCGTTGGCCGCCAACAATTCCAACTTCAAAAATAACCACTGGTAGTTCCAACTATTAACATATTGGCCTCCAATGGATCCTAACGCCACTAGTCTCTAGTCGCCGGAAAAACGTTTTTGGCTGGAAAAGTCATTTTTGGCCGGAAAAGTCAACATTTTCATCTCAAATCTCTTTATAATCTTACTACGGACCTTTAGAAACTTTTTTTAATAAAAGCCTCAATTATTAAAGTCGCAAGAAATTTTTTCGCCGGAAAACTCAACTTTTTGGCCGGAAAACTTAAAATCTTCATCCCAAACCTCTTTGTAACCTTAGATCGGACCTTTAGAAACTTTTTTCATGCTAAAAACGGTTTTTTCGGCGACCGGAGACTAACGAGGTTAGGGTTCTGTTAGTCAGGGTCCATTGGTGGCCAATATGTCAATAGTTGGGATTGCCAGTGGTTATTTTTTAAGTTAGGACTGTTGGCGGCCAATGACGAATAGTTGAGATTATTAAAATCCAGTATACCTATCCGAATTGGTCGATATTAATCATAATTGGTTCACTAGAGAGGTATCTCTGAATCAGGCAATGAGCTTTTTTGTTCTTTTTGTTTCAAAATGATCCTAAATGAAAAGTTTATCCCCTTGTTCATTCACATGTGTTCATAACGCTCATCTGACCACTCATGCAGCGATTCCTTGACCTACCAACTACCACCACATCGGCGGACCTTACGGATTCAGTACTTACTGGTTCTGAATCACTTTCCCAGTTAAACCTCTGACTTAACACTTAATAGTGTATAAGTCGCCAAAAAGCCTCCTACTCGTATACAAGTGGGAGGGAGTAACCTTTCAATTACATTCCCTCTTTCGTAAACTTTTTTTTTTGGAAAATCATAAAACTAACCACTGACTCAACCAAAAAGCAAAACAAACCACTTGAGGCGTTTGGGCTTAGACGCTACAATATCATGGGTTTTCGTGTAGCGTCTAAACTTTTAAACCGAAAAGCCAATCAATTTGTGACTAGTGCTATGAAAGTTCAGAAGTCGCGGCTAATCTTAGACGTTTCCGTATTGGAAGAGTCTATGTCTAGCCTTTTTACATCACGATTTTTAACAGGGTATAACTTTTCATACAATAATATATTTTTTTTAAAGTTTACTCTAGATTAAAGAGAATTTTATTTTCTTTAAGTTGGTGTATAAATAATTTAATAAAATACTATCTTATTAAAATTGTACACGTTTAAAAATCATCCACGCAAATTAAAGAGAATTTTATTTATTTAATTTGATATATTTAAAAAAATACTATTTTATTAAAAAGCATGCCTGTTTAAAAATCATGGTGAAAAAGAAAAAAAGCCTAGGCTTAGACTCTTTCCCAATTTGGAGGCTAAGGTAGCCTTTTAAGGGGAAACGTCTAGGCTGAGACGCCTCATATACATTTTAGACGCTACCTCCAACTTTCATGACGTATGTACAAT
The DNA here is from genome assembly GCA_947069175.1 of Scalesia atractyloides. Lineage (NCBI taxonomy): Eukaryota > Viridiplantae > Streptophyta > Magnoliopsida > Asterales > Asteraceae > Scalesia > Scalesia atractyloides. Next base: position 22,230,766 of record CAMTDV010000014.1, on the reverse strand, counting down.
TCAATTAGCTCTTTGGTTTAAAATTATAGCGTCTAATCTGAGTTTCTGTTCAACGTCTTAGTTTAAAGTATGACGTCTAATATGATTTTTCGTGTAACGTCTAAACCCCGCCTTAAGGGGTTAGTTTCGCTTTTTAGTTTAGTCAATTTCCTTTCCTTTTATTCCTTTTTTTCTTTCTCGTATCACATCACATTGGTTTTCCTCATCCTAAACTTTTCTATCTTTAAACCATCTTTCAAACAATGAAAATGATAATATCTCTCATCTCTCAACACTTTTTTTAAATAAATAGAAATTAATAAGATAAACTATAAAATATATGGAAAACTAGATTATGAATGTCTTAGTTTGAAATATATAAAATGTATTATAATATTGAAAAATTAGGTAGCTCGTGATTGTGGCTTGAATTAAAATATAATATTTCAATAGATATTTAAGGTTTTATAATTATATTAGTAAATGTTAATATTATATATAAGCCTGTTAAAATCTTATTAAAATATTATTAATTGAATTCATCTTTCATCTTTATTCTATTGAAACATCTTTTACATACGCATTCTTAATAAATGAATTAAGAACAAGTTAAAAGGAATTACATAAAAATGACATGTAAAGAGACAAGAAGCTACACATTCTTAAAACATAACTTTTATAAACAATCTTATCGAATATGGCCATTTGTTTCTTCCCAGTTTGCATACCCTTCCGCCTGACCATCCAAATCTTTCATCCTGCATGGGCGCTACCGCATGGGTGATGTGGTGTTGCTGCGAGTACCGTCACACAACCTCACCATCCCGCTGCAATCTTTTGCACTCTCTTCACCCCGAAACCTTTCAATTTTCATCCCTATTTTGTTAAATAAGACGAGGTGTAAATTAGAAAAAAACTTTAAACTCTTTACGAAATTACTAAGGTTTGTATAAAGAATACATAACAATGCCTTAATCACCTAACAGATTAACATGAAACCTAAAAGGGAACATTAACGTTTGATTATTTAAAAATCAGTGCTAGATTGGTATGTATTTAAGAAAAAAAAAAACAAAAATATTGTCGTTTCCATGAACTCCACATCTCCCATATACATGGGAACCAGCTGTATAAGATTGTACATATCGAAAATCTCAACAAACCAATAAGTACAACAGTCCACACTGTGTGTGTGCATACCTACATCTGAGTCATGACTCGGTAACTCTTTATCACTTTATGTGTATTCTACATTCTACAATAAACACACACTATGTGTATACATACATGCATACATATCGTATATGATACATTCATGCATGCTTACATATGGTATATGTATACTCGCAATCACATTGTCCTTTTGGCTACATGCAACGTTCAAGTCACAGCTGTAGTGAAAATGAAGTTTTAATAAAGCACTTGTTGTAATCCCACGCTTTGACAGATACCATCTACATTATCTTATCATACCATTTGATATTTTTAAAACCGCCTTTCGAAACTTCCAAATTTTATTCCACTTTAAACCTATCTATCATCCGTTGAAACAAGAACCGGTTTCTTGATTCCTTTATAGCGCGTCTAAAAGCCGAACAAAACTGTATATTCCAACTCTATATATTATCATTATTGTTTTGAAGTACTATACTTTTTAAGTTATTATATAAAATTGCTTTCCAATTTCCAAATATATACATTAAAGAAAATTCGATGAAGATTGTGTTATGTCACATTTTATACCCTAAACATAATCAAGATAACAATCCAAACAACTTGTACATGATGTGGGTATGACTGTATCTTGTAAGTAATATCAAATATTAAACAAAATCTTAAAACTTTTTCGTTATTATTGTTCACATTTCCCTTATTGTTAACGTAACTTGTCCACCAAACAACACTTATTAATTCTTGCGATTCACGCAATGTACTTAATTCATCATGTATGATTTCACATCCACTGAACCTACTAAATGCAGGATAATTTTGTTTTTTTTTTAATTTGAATAAAAATATAAAATGAAGATTATGAAATATGATATATGAACAACATGGCGGAAGAGAAGAAAAAAAAAAGTAAACTCCCGAATGTGAACTGCCCGTGATTAAAGCAATCCATAGATCTCACTAAAAGAATCACCCTTACTTCATACAATATTTACAACAATGCCACCGTTAAAAATATTTTTTTTACCGATTACTCTACTCCACTTTACACCAATTAATTCTAAACTACTCCGGAATCACACTCAACGACATTGCGGTAACACTCCGCCTCCGCCCACCGCCACCGCCTCTCCTCGCACTCCTCTCAAACCCACCCGCATCCGCAACCCGACCCGAAATCTTGTTAAAAGTCAAGTTTTTGTGACGACAACTAGTCAACGCTGAGCTGGCTTTGACAGCCAGAGCCGCCATTTCTTCCGGCTGAAGCGGGTGCCTGAGCCGGCTCAATGGCAGCGCGAAGTACAGCTGGCCAAGCTGCAACTCCTCATCGGCGCTAACGGCGGACAAGACGTCGTCAAACTCCATCTCATCGGAGTTACATATAAAAGTGGATGGGTTGCTTTGTAAAACGTACGACACCTTAACTGGGTACGAGAATTCTTGTAACCGGCCGTCATGAGATATTAGTTTTGCCGTCAGTACTGACGTGGACTCGCATGAACTGCAAATACCCATGTTATGTTATGTTTTGGAATGGTGGATGTAGTGGAGTGAGGTGGTGGATGTGTATATATAGATATATATAGGGGTGGGGGTGTTTGTGGAGGGCAAAAGTGTAAATAAGGGGTGAAGTTTGAGGAGTTAATTACAAAGGGCGCAAAGGTGGGCCCAAGCAAGCTGTAAGATGTGGATGACAGCGGAGAAGATGTGTCCTTAAACAATGGTCCATGATTGTTGAAGAAATTACGAAGAGGGGGACTGGTTTGCAATTTTGTCGTATTTGCGTCAATGTCGTTTTTACTGTCGTGGTAAAGATGACGTGTGCGGATCGGGTAATGTAATATATTGTGAAAATTGCTATTTTTCTACATAAATATAGCTTTTTTCTAACAAAAGAAAAGAAAAGACGTTAACCAGAATACAAAATAATATAAAACTTAGGGTAGGAAATTTGGTTATTTGCTATTAATAGAGGTTCGGTTGGTTGTTAAAAAAAATACCTAGATACAAATAAAATTTAATAAAAATATGTCACGTGCACCCAAAATTGAGACAAGTGTAGTAAAGAGCCAAGACTATGCCATCGAAATGCTATTCTACGAATGGTATTGACGGATAACAGATATTTGCATTGTAAGGATTGATTTTGGAACCCTAATATATTCGATCATTTTAAAAAAATATTGTCAATTTTCAAACCAAAATCATGCGGTTGTTTATATATGTTCACAGCTTCACAAGGCGTCTTTTGGCCGAGTAACATTTTTGTGTAATTAGTTGAAATGGTCAAGTGATTTTAGTTTAATAGACAAATGATATTTTAACAATTTCTTTGTTTTAATTGTTAAATGTCGTGTGCAATTAGAGTAAACACATCATATGGATGTGCACTGTTAAGTCACATTAGTTAAAGCAGTTAATTTGGTTGGTTTACCATGTTTGCATACAATAGATAAGTGAATTTAAAAAATGAATAGGTAAGTGAATAATAGAGAAAACGATTTGAAAAAGTATCTAAGAAAATATCAGAGGATACATGAGCTAGAAATGTTTTTAGACATGTTTTAGAAGTACGGATATTCTTGATTATTTGTACGCCTAACTCATCATTCTCCAAGATAAAGACATTATAACATTATTAACATCTAACCATTAGTAGGAAAATTTAGCACAATTAAAACATGAGAAATTTATACTCTGTATTTGTTTATAAACTAACATAGAACTTTAACTTAGCGGATTCAAGATTTTTTTTTCTAATAGCGTAACTAGGTTTTGATATTATGATACCTATTAGCTTGACTTATTTTTTTTGGGTAGACTTGAGTCAGATTGGGATGAATCGGACTCAAACGAACTCTAATGTTTATTCTATATCTCAAACAAACTCTAATCCCTAATTCTTTATACTCATTAAATTTACACAAACTCTAGTTCCTAATCTTTTGCATACAATGAATGTGTCAAATAATGATAATTTATTCGACTAAATATGTGAAACTAACTATAATCCAAAACGAAAAAACTAATACATTCAAAATAGATAATTCTATACTTTAGTATAAAATTTTTATACTATGAACTTGGCTAATTAAATACGTCAAGAAATCAATTTGACACTTAAGAATAGTCATAGTTGACTTTGGAAGGTTTTATCTACTTATCACTAACTAATGTTAAGACTAGATTCTAGATTTCTTTTTAACACCAAATGAATCTTTTAAATGGGTTGTGACGAAATTCACCACATCGGGATACACTCCTCTTCGAAATGGGGAAAACCCTCACCTAGGGCCGAAGCCCGTGAACACTCGCCCGAAGGCATGACAGTGCGGTGAGGTAAAACTCGCTCAGTTCAAGGATCAAACTAGCGATCACCACCTATTCGCCTAGTCTCCCATCATCACTAGGTGCCGTGAGAAAATAATGGAAATGGTAGTATTTGAACTTGGGTCCCTTAGAACACCAAGTCTATCCCTTACTCTTACTACTCCACCACTCTGCAAAATGTTTTTGACTAGTAACTTTGATCTACTGAAAACTTTATAAAAAGAACATGTTTTTGATGGCTTTAGATTTTAATGAAACGTGGTTTATTCATCCTTAAAAGATATCACTTTAATTTTCCATGATGGTTTCGAATACAATAAGATTATAACAAATCTTTTCGACTAAGATATCAATAGGAATATAATAATGCTAAACGACACTAAAAACTAAGGGCTCGAGGCAAAAGTGCACTTCCTCCTCTCCAATTTAAAAGGTACACAGAGTTTGAAAACTTTTTTATACCTTTATGTTTTATTTATATATTCAATACATCATTATTTGGTGCAACTTTTATTGTTGGGATCATAATTGGATCATTTTATTATAGTTCAAATATCAAAACGTCAAACTTTAATGGACCACCTCCATTATTGTTTTCAATCATATAATCTTTAGATGCATTTACCTGATTTTGTAATTGTTTAGATTATAATAATGAGACTAAATTCATTGGTAAGTATTGGTCTATACTCTATGATTTTCTTGATTTTTATTGGTAGTTTATATAAATTCAATAAGCATAGAGAATTAGACCAAATGTAGTAGCTCATCTATTGAGCGTGCACACACCAATATTACACAAATTCCGTTAAAGGTGTTACCCCCTTTCTACTTTACCACAATAACGGACGTTAAGCCCTTCTCCACTACCGTCCACCAATCACATTCACACACATACTCATTTTTAATTTAATTTACTAGTTAAACCGCTACACTCTTGTGAAAGTGTAGTTAGTGAAAGCCTCACTGCCTACTTGACGTTAACGTGGCATAAACTTTTTTCACATATCAACTAAACCATTGCACTCGGTCTTATATAAACATTCATGTTATTAGTCTTATTGTTCATACATTCCCTTCACTATTTTTCCTCGTCTTATGATATATCTTCCGTCTCTAGAATATTGTCTATAATGAATAGTATGCTCTTATTAGCAATGAAACTTGGAATCGCATCCTATACCACCTTAGGTAAATCAGATGTGGTTCTATAAGCATATGCTTAGGTTAAGTATCTCTTGCTTGATATAATACATCTTGAAATAATAGTATGATCCAACGACCAGGTGTTGATTGTGATGGAGCTTTGATTAAGTTGTCAAATTAACCACCATCGCAACCATCCTTAGTTTAATACCCTCTCTTTTTTTTCCCTTCTTTTTTGTTTCAATTTGAAAAATAACACAAATGTTCCATGTATAGTAAATTACATGAAAATTCCATTGGTTTATTTTTCAACTAAAAGTTATATAGTTGATTCAACTCAACTTAAAAGATTTCTTCAACGAAAGTTAGTTTTAGACTTTAATTTTGTTATAGACTGACAATACAAATTCTAAGCTTTTTATTTTTCAAAGTAAAACAAAAAACGTGTTACTTTTGCCAGATCATGAAGACTAGAGGTTGAGTTCATTTTTATAACTTTAATAATTACAGAATTTTAGAACTCCCAACAAACAATTATTATTATTATTATTATTATTATTATTATTATTATTATTATTATTATTATTATTATTATTATTATATTATTATTATTATTATTATTATTATTATTATTATTATTATAGGGTATCTTATGATAACATACATGTTAAGTGTAATTAACATATGTGTAATCATAAAATTACATATAAAAATGATAAAACTAATCTTAACATTTTAACATGCATGTAATCAAGAGAACACATATACCAATGATTAAATTGCCCTAAATATAATAAATATATAAATAAAAAGATTGTTTATTAGGAGTTCTGATAGTTATGTGTGTGTATGTATGTATGTATATATATATATACACACACAACATATATATATATATGCTCATTTTGCCTTTTGAGGGTAGACCAACTCGGTATGTGAAGCTCGTTTATTAAATAAGCTACAATTTGGGCTCAAGCTCGTATAAGCTCAATTTGTTTTGAAGCTTTTATAGAGTCGATCTCTAGTAGTTCAAGAGCAGCTAAACTCTTTTACACCCTATATTCATTGCTCTCTGTTAAGTGGCGATGTCATATATTATGATAATGTAAACATTTTACATTTCAACAAACCTGACTTGGTATCAACAAATTAAGTATATTTAGATGGATATTCACTACGGTGTCTACCGCATGGCCGAACTTTGTCTATAAAAAAAGCGGTCTCTTAGGTCCGAATTTACAGGGGACTCAGTTTATTAAGGATTTTGGCATTAGCTTAGATTTGCATATATCAAGAAGCTTGTTTAATGTTTACAAGTAGTATTCTACTCCCCAAATAAGTATTTTTCTACAAGATATATTTTTTTCATTTTTTTAGTTTCATAAAAATGGTATTTTTCCTAAACCAAAAATCCTAGTATGTTGCTTTGAAAACTGAATAATTTGTGTATAATAATATAATTTAGTTTGTTATTTTGATGAGATCAATATGATATATAAGAATGAAACTCTAAACTTAATCTAAACACACAAACATATATAACTTAAAATCTTGAAAAAGACTTTAAATTTAGAGTTCCCTTTAGGCATTTTTGAGCCGCTATGGCCTTCCTTAACCCTTATTTATAGTCCCCTTTAGGCATTTATGGTTTATGGTCTACCTAAATGTAATATACATCTCTACTCAAAGTAATACGCATGTAATATAGAACGTACAACCTACAATTAATTAGTTTTCCGACTTTGCTTTCTAGTCTTGATACTAAGCTCCATATGCGGTGGTCGAGTGTCACTTGTATGTTAGATTATCTCCGGTCTTATGTCATATCATTGGTCTTTTTCATGTTATAGTGTGTACTTGAGTTTAAACTTTGGGTTCATCATCATTGATGCTATATTTCCTTGTAATTTCAGTATTTCACCTCTTAATCTCTAATTGTTCCCTTATTATTTATACTAGTAATTGAATTAATTTCACATTCATGTGTTACTCCTTAAATAGTGTAAGAACTAATTATTATTTAACCATAATAACTTACTTTTACCTTCATAAATCAATCATACAAGTCGAATTTGTTTGGTTGATTTTGTGAAAAAGACAATTCCTATATGGTGATTTCATATCCTGTTTCCTATCTTGTCATTTCATTAGAATATTATTATTACGCACATGGGCCCCACTCTTATATATTCGGTTTACACTTTTAAAACATATATCCATCGTCCACGTTGTTAAAGTTTGACCTCTAAATTCATTTGCCCATAACGTCTTCAGATTAAGTCTACCCGTATTTAAATACTTTCATTTTTAATAAAAAAATAATGTATCTTGTTTCTATTATTGACGTATATGGGTAATGATAATAAAATAGCATTGATATGTTTCTATATCGTGTTCAGAAATTACTATGTATGTTTTTGTTGTATATTCAAGATCAGAAAATATGTTATATGTGTGTTTTTGTTGTATATTCAAGATCAGAAAATATGTTATATATAATACTTAAGCTTATAAACATATATATATTTTTGAAATGTTATACCTATTTTTATAAAATCAATTACATCTCTTCAATAAGAAAAACAATGACATATTATTACTTTTTAATGAAAAAATAGTTAGAACTACTATAACTCTTCACACTAAATTTTATTGAGTGAATTGTTGAAAAATAAGGTCTTTGTAATTCATGTAGCTTAGTTAAATAAATCAGTTTGAATCTTTTAGTTGTAACAACTTATAAGTTTACATTTTATTATAACTAATATGTGTTTTAAGTGTGGAGGAAAAGAAGTTAAAGGGTGCAATATGTAAAAGTGGTGAAAGTTAGAGGATGTTTCAGTCAAGTTGAAAGAGATGAAAGTTTGCTGGATATAAAAGAGTATTAGGGTTTCATTTTTAGTTCATCATCTCTCATATTTTCTCTGTATCCTTTTGTTCATGTATCCTTTGGTAGTTAGGGTTTGTGTCTGTTCGATCGATCATGTGAGATCTTGTGTATTCGTTGTTATTTCTTGTTTAGATCAATTGATAGATCTTATCAGTAGATCTGGTCTCTGTATTGTTCATCTGATTGATCTTACATATTGTAAGATCTGGGTATTTTGGGGTATTTTCGGTTTGGTCAAACTAATAAGATTTCAGTCACTCGTTTTGTCGCTATACATTCGTGTTCATATAGATCTGTACTTTTGTTCATGGTATCAGAGCTTTGTAGCTCTTGATTATTGCTTTCCGCTGTTTCTTGTTCTGATTGTCCATTGATTCTGGGTTATTGTGATGTTTCTGAACTCAAAACCATTGTTGTCTGGATCAGAAGTGTTCTTGGGCTTTGTGTTCGATTTGAGACTTGGAAACCCTAATCTAGGGTTTGAAGAGTCAAGGAGATTTTATATTTCTTTGAAGGAAGTTTGGGGATTTGTGCTTGATCAGAGGTTCGAAAACCCTAATCTAGGGTTTGAAGTCGATTCGAAGAAGCTTTGGATTCTTTGAAGAACTGTGTTGGTCTCCGTAACCCTAGAAGGTTACAGAGCAAACTAACCGGTTATACTATTCTTGGTCTTCTGATCTACAACTATAGCTCTAAGTGAAGGCTATAGTTTAGATCCGCTTTGGAGTTTACGCTCTCACTGTGAGATTGTTCCATCTCTCTTGTCTTTATTACTTTTCTGTCATTACATTCATTATTTGTTGTGTCTAGGCATAAATTGTTACCGGGGTAGTTTGGACCGGCCTTGATTGAGTCATTTGTGCTATGCATTTCATTTTGAGTTTGTGAGTTTTTTGATTGATTTTTTTAGTAGTTGTGATATAAGGCTACTGTGTAAAGACATGTCCAGGCACCAAGAGTGATGAACCTGGAATCTTGATCACTGACACAGATTATTAGCGTGTAGTTTTTTTTGTATTTTGTATTGTTTGTGTTATCCTGTCTTGTGTGAATATGGGTGATGTTGCTGGTCCATCTCAGACCCTTATTAGTAGGGTAGACATTGGTGATCCTCTTTATCTACATCCTAGTGATTCTAGTAGCTTAACAATAGTTGGAATAAAACTAAAAGGCACTAAAAATTACTCTGTATGGTCTAGTAGTATGAAACTGGCTTTACAAGCAAAGAATAAATTTGGTTTTATTGATGGTACTTGTGTTAGGTTGAGAATTAATGAGGTTTGGGTGAACAGTGGGATAGGTGTAACTCAGTAGTATTAACCTGGTTATTGAATTCTGTTACTGAAAGTTATATCTTGGTCAAGTCTTCTCAAAACTAGCTAAAGATGTCTGGAGTGATTTAAAAGAAACTTATGATAGAATTGATGGTTCTGTGGTGTTTGATATTCACAAAAGATAAATTCATTAACTCAAAATGGTTGTTCTGTATCTGAATATTATCATAAGTTGAACACTATGCGGAAACACTTAGATGCTATTTTGCAATTACCATCCTGTACTTGTGAAGTCCTCAAAGGAATTTAATGATTTGAATGCCTTAATCAAACTTATGCAATTCCTCATGGGGCTTGATGATGTGTATCAGTCAGTGAGAACCAACTTGTTAACAAGGGATCCTTTACCAACAGTTAAAGTTGCCTTTTCAATTGTGTCAAGGGAAGAATCACATAGGGGGTCTAGTGGTGTGTCAAAAGGTAATAATGTGGCTTTCGTAACTAAAGCAAACCACAGTTTTGATCCTAAGAAGAAACTGTTTAGAGGTCCAAATCCAAATTTAAAGTGTTCCCATTGTAACATGTTGGGTCACATTGTTGACAGGTGTTTCGAGATTGTTGGATATCCTCAGGGTTTTAAAAGAAGACCTAGTAATCAATTAGGAAAGAGTGGTAGTTTAAATAATAAGTCTAACATCGTTGCTAGTACATCTTCTCTACCTTTTACTTCTGAACATATTACAAAACTTTTAAATTTGGTCAATGACAAGTCTGGTACTGAACAACAGTCTGGTAATATGGGAGGTAAGTCTACTGTTTTTGATAAAAAATCTGTATGTCTGGTGTCTATGGTAATTTTTTAGTTGTTCTAGTATGGCGATTTTGGGTACAGTTATAATTGGGTTATAGATTCAGGGGCTAATCAACATATGGTAATGATTGATAAAGACATGTATAACTGTGTGGATGTATCTGAATTTGACATAAAAGTTTGCCATCCTACTGGTACCTGTGCTAAAGTAACAAAGATAGGAGATATTAAATTAGCAAATGATGTTGTTTTATGTGATGTTTTCTATGTTCCTGAGTATAATGTTAATCTTGTGTCTGTTTTTAAGTTAGCAAAAGATAACAAGTTATCTGTTGTGTTTGATGAGGATACATGTTCAATTCAGGATTTGAAGTCAAGGAAAGTCCTGGTGACTGGTAGAAATGGTTTATACTTTGTTAATAAATCTGGTAAGTGTCAAATATGTGCTTTAATTCTATGGTTAAGTCTAGTGTTTGGCATAGCAGACTTGGACATCCATCTGATGAAATTTTAGCCAGGTTGAAAGGTATCTGGGGATAGCGTCTTGTGCAAACAGTCCTTGTGAAATATGTCATAGGGCTAAGCAGGTGAGGGTTCCCTTTCCTCTTAGTGAACATAAAACAAAGAATATAGGGGATTTAATTCATCTTGACTTATGGATCCTTATAGAGTAACTAGTAGAGAAGGGTATAAATATTTTCTAACTATAGTGGATGACTATTATAGGACAGTCTGATGTTATATGTTAAAAAATAAATTTGAGGTTTTTGAAAATCTGATTAGTTTTTATAATCTTTTACAATCTCAGTTTAAGAAAAACGTTAAGGTCTTTAGATCAGATAATGGTACTGAATTTGTTAACAGTCAAATGAGTAGTTTTTTGTAAAAGTAAAGGTATTTTGCATCAGACATCTTGTCTCATACACCACAACAAAATGGTGTGGTGGAGAGAAAACACAGACAACCTTTTAAACATGGCCAGAGCTTTGTTGTTTCAAGGAGGCTTGCCATTAAATTTTGGTCAGATTGTGTGCTAACTGCTGTATATTTGATTAACAGGCTACCCACTTCTGTGTTATTAGGTAAGAGTCTGTATGAATTACTTCATGGTTTTAAGTCCTCTCTTAGTCATCTTAGAAACTTTGGATGTTTATGTTTCAGCATTGTTTTAAATGAATCTGATAAAATGTCTTTTAGAGCAAACAAATGTGTATTGATTGGGTATACCAACTTAAAGAAAGGATATAAAATTTGGAACTTAGATGATAAAAAAGAATTTATTCTCGAGATGTTAAATTTTATGAGAATGTGTATCCTTTTAAGTCACAAAGTTGGAATACACAAGATGTTGAATTTGATAAATCTGTAACTCATCTTAATTTTTTTGATTGTGTTGAAACATCTACATTCTCTGGTTCTGAGACCCCAATTACTCCCAATGATGAAGAGGAGGATTTAACTAGTTCTCATGGAAGTTCTTGTGATGATCAGCAACCAGTGGGGTCTACTTCAGCTGCCCCTGTTACTAGTGAAAATATTGGTGATAGGGAATACAGTAGAAGTGAGACACATACAACTGGTAGGGCAGAGGTGTAAAGCCTCGCGTTTCCATGCTTTCTATTTTTAGCAAGCGCGTGTTGTGTTTCTATTTTTGGAAACCTTGTATCTCGTAATTATTCTTCGTTGTAAACCATTGTAATCCGAGACTTGAATCATAATGGAAAAACATATTTTATTCTTGTTATACTTAGTCATAATCATTTCATACTTATACATTCAAACATGTAACGCATACTTGTGATATTCATAAAACGTGTGGTGAACTTGCAAATACATGACAAACATACACTATAAGATACCTATACATGATACATATATACAATTATACTTGTTTATAATTGTTCTTGCGATAAATTGACTTAAAACCCCCTGAAAATGCACTTTTTATGCTTAAAAACACCCCAAACCCCTAAATATAAACCCCAGGGGGCTGTTTTGCCAAATTGAAACTTATCCCAGCCTCTCGCGGGCCGCCAGCGTGTCCCCCTTCCGTTCTCGCGGCCCGCCAGCCATCCATTTCGGCAGAAAGTTGATTTTGGCTCATTATTGGTCAATTTTGGTGCACAAGGATTGTGCTTCTTGCATTAATCACCCACCTAACTAACCCTAATCACCTCCTATAAAACCCAACCCATTCCCACACTTCCTCCACTTTACAAACACTCTAATCTCACTCTCTAAACACTTGAAAACAGTTGGTAAACTCAGAAATTGAGCAGAAAGTTCAAGGCTCTCAAAGTGAGTTCTAGCTCACTTCTACTCCACCTTTCTCATTGTTTCTTCTTCCTTAGCACTTGGGACACCTCTAGGATTGTTTCCTTAGGTTATTCCATGGAAAACCTAGATGGAACACATTTATATTGAGGTTGAAGTGCAAGGAATTTTCTGTTTTAAACAAAAAACTTTCAAAAGCTTATGTTTTCTTCAAACCATCCTAGTGTTCTTGAGCTCCTAATCAATCTTGTGATAAGGAGACTAACCTAGGTTGTTATACATGTAAATAGGAGTGTTAAACACTCCAAACTTTTGTTTTTATAGAGCTTTTAGCTCACAAGTGATGCAAGGTTAAGACTTGTTCATGTGTGTCCACCTTGGTTAGCTTGGGCTATCCTAAACCTTTTGAGACCACACATCACTTGATGTTTTTCATCAAGATCTCAAGCTCGTTTGCTAGACCTAAAGTGTCGCAACCCACATAGCCGCTTGACCATTGTATCTTCGGGTGGACTCACACTTGGCTACTTGGTATCTAGATGACACCATATTTACATTTGTTACATTATGTTCTTGAACCCTCCTTGTCACCTATGGTGACTTGTGTAGTGGTGAACAAACCTAGAGGTTCCTAAGTGGATGGTTAATCCTCCCACCTCCTACTTGACTTACTTGATTCAAGAGGTACCAAAGTGGATGAATTATCATCAGACCTCTTACATGACTATAGGACTAATTATGTATATGAACTAAATAATAAACTTAGAAACCGAACCCTCGATAAATGACTAAGTGAATCATTCGTTAAGTTATTAAGTTTCGCCGCTATTGTATGTAGTTCCTTGTCACGATTCTAATAGGTCTTGAACCTATGAAAACACATTCAATCCTTATGGATTTGCTATAGTGTCGATGACAAGTGCTATGTCTAGTGACTATTTTTCATGTTATAATACTTTTCCATACATTATTCTTACATTTACCCGAATACTCCAAATCCACCGTTGACTCGTTACTCATACGCCTCTTTTCCTCTTGTAGGATAACTCTCCGTTTCCTCCCACGAACCAACATCTTCACGGAATTGTTCAAGTGTAGAAAAGACCCAAAAACAAATCGTGAGTATACTCGAATCCCCCTTTCCGTTTAAACACTTTGGGGTGTAACATGTTTACGTATCAAAACAACACAAAACTTATGCTTTATTACTTGCACAAAACAATCCAATATATATGAACGCTTGATACTTATGTGATGCTTGTACTAGGGATTGAACGTATGTGATACTATAGACATGAGCTTATTTTGAGCCTCCATTTGACATGTATAGCGCTATAGAGTAACGCACCGTCTGTGAACGTTGGTCATGTTGAATTATTTATACTAGTTGCGTAAACAGAGGGTTGACTAGAAATATCACATGCCTAGTGTATGCTCGTATGTATTCTTGTTGCCATGTGGATTTGTTTAAACATATGCTTATACTTACGCTATACTCAAACTTGTATACTCGTCTTTGCTTTTGCATTGAACTCGTATTTTAAACATGTTACAGGATGAGGAGATGATGCTATGAAAAGAAGTAGCGAATGACGCTAGATACACACATAGACGTTAGGTTTATTATTGTTGTATCAATTTTGTTATGTTGTTATTTGTCAAACTTGTTGTATTGTTGTATTTCCTTGAATTATGTTGTACTTGACAATTTTATTATGAAATGAAATTTTTCTTAATTACATATTGTCACAAAGTAGTGTTATGATGCTTTTGAACGATTTGTTAGTCTCATCCCGATGTTTCCGCCATCGGTTGGGGTGTGACAGATTGGTATCAGAGCCATAACTATAGGGAATTAGGTAGAATTGCCATGTTCGACCTAGTCTATAGTTCTAAGTACCCGTTTTGACCATTCTTGTTTATGATAAAATATTATGCTTCCTACTTTGCTTCTTTCTCCTTCTTTTGGTCTTAATACATATTTTCAATGTCTTTCCTAAGACATTTTTTACACAATACACGTTTGGACGCTTGAAGACACTCGTAATACAAACGAGACGACTTCACTAAAATAGGTGTGAAAACCGCAATTTGGTGAATGACTATCAGTCCGCTATTCTTGTTATTTTACACGAAATTACGCCATTAATTTAGGAGTGAAATTCACAATTTAATGGAAAATTTCTAATTCAAAACTCTAGTGGACCCTTACCAACAAATCGGAACTTGCTATTCGTTTGGTAAGTACCAACCACACTTAGGGTACGAAATCTTCAAGTTAGGGGTGAAACCCGCACCTTGTCGATTAAGTCCCATTCCTTGATTTTCGTTCTCGCCAAGTCTCGATTTGCCAATCGATTAGATACGTGTAGTAACTGGAAGGGTAAAATACCGTTAGTCGCTTCTCGATGAGAGTATTTTACCTATAGGCCAAAGCACATTCCTCTAATTCGAAAGGACTTCGACTCCCTTTGGAATTGTCGACGATTCTCTACCCGAATCATTCCCATGTTTTATAAGCCTTTCGTTTTTATGTGACTCAATTTTTATGCGTTTTAATACTTATTACCTCGTTCATTTCAAACCGTTACACAATTCTCACGTTATCGCAATAAAAAACAATAATACTCCTCGTGAACCAACTAAATTTTGCTCCTTATACGCATTCATACGTGTTTATACATGCCATACTTGTTAAATTCATGCTACTTATGTGAACTCTATGTGATACACCATGCTTACATGCTCATACATGCCAAACTTATTTTACATTATGGTCAAGTCTCATCCTTTCCTTTCTTCTTTCGAACTTCTAGATGTCATCTCCAAGCTCATCCGGTGAACACAAGAAGAGCAAGAAGAACTCTCATTCCAACTCCAAGAAAGAACTCGCTAACATTGTCGCTAAGCAAATGGCCGACCATATGGCCTGAATTATCCTGATATCGTTAGTAAGATCCAGTCAACACTGAATCGCTTCATGGTTCGGTCGACTCCAAGGTGGAGAAACCCAAGCCGCAATTCCTCTTCAAGCACTTCATAGCTTGTAAACCCCTAGAGTTTACAGGCAAGGATGGCGCCACAACGTTGTTAACTTGGTTCGAGGCCATGGAACTTGCGTTCCGTCACAGTGGCTGCCCCAACGATCTGCGTACCCAAAACGCCACAGGGGTGTTCCGATCGAGAGCTCTCGATTGGTGGACCTCCAAACGCAGCACTCGAGGGGATGATGCAGCCCACAGCCTTGCCTGGGCCGAATTGAATAAGATCATGAAGGACGAATTTTGCCCTCCACATGAGCTTAGGAAGCTAGAACAAGAGTTTTGGTACCTCAAGCAAAATAAGGATGATAATGATGGTTTAACCCAAGCTTCAAGCAGCTTAGTATCCTTTGCCCCACCCAAGTTGATACCACCGAGAAGGCAATCAACAAATACATCCATTGCCTACCCGACTCCTTCATGAACCTCGTGGAAGCTGCCTTCCCAACAACTATCGAGGAAACCTACCGCTTGGCTGCTCGCCTTAACAACAACCAGGTCGAGCGCAGGAATGCCGCGAAGGCCTCGCTGAAAAGCGCGCACCAAGCCACCGCCGAACCTGCCACTATTGAACCCTCACCTAAAAACCCCAGAAACAACAACAACCCCAAGAACAAGAAGCGGAAGGCTTCTGGTCAAAATTGCGCGGTTGTTACTCCGTCCGAACCCTCAACCCATCCAAGCAGTTGCAGCCATTACCCCTGACAACCCTCAAGCACCAAGATTGGCTACGTTGGGTCATATCCCCAATGTAACACCTACTCACACCATCATCCCACTGGCACCTCATGTCGCAAATGTGCCCAATGCCACAGATTCGGGCACTTTGCTAGCCAATGTCGCAGCAACCCCCAGACCCAAACCAACCAAGCCCTCATGCCTAACCCTGCTCAACCTCATTCTCAGAATGGCTCCTGTGCGAGCGTGTTTTAAGTGCGGTGATCCAAATCATCTTGCTAACGTCTGCCCTCAGCGCAACGTCAACCAGCAGCCTCAGCAACAGCAACAGCCTCAACCGGCACGCGGAAAAGCATTTGCCCTCACCAACGCTCAAGCTCAAAGTTCAAACGACGTTATAACTGGTATGTTCCTTGTGAACCATGTTTATGCTTCATGTCTATTTGATACAGGCGCTGATAAAAGTTTTTTTCGACTGAATTTGAACCTTTACTTAAGTGCGTGCGTTCCAAATTGCCTAATCCTTTCGCTGTCGAAGTCGTAAATGGTAAAATCGTCTCTGTTGATTCTATACTTTCTAATTGCTCCTTGACTCTAAACGATCATATGTTTTCTATCGACCTCATACCTATGCAAATGGGTAGTTTCGATGTCATAGTAGGCATGGATTGGCTTAAGCGAGTTCGTGCCAAAGTTGTTTGTTCGGAAAAGTTCATTCGCCTTCCCCTTCCTAGCAATGATTCCTTACACGTCTACGGCGAGAAACCTTCTAAAGGTCTCAAGCTCATGTCGTGTATTCAAGTAAACAAATATTTGCGCAAGGAGTACTTTCCTTTCTGCCCATGTTGTGGAAAAGAAAGACAAAGGCCCGAGCGTGAGCGACGTTCCTGTTGTTTGCGATTTCCCTGATGTCTTTCCAAAGGATCTTCCTGGTCCTCCGCCTCCTCATCTGTTGACTTTCGTATTGACCTCATCCCTGGAGTAACTCCTGTTGCGAAAGCTCCCTATCATTTAGCACCCTCGGAGATGCAAGAGCTATCTAGCCAACTTCAAGAGCTTCTTGATAAAGGCTTTATACGCCCTAGTACTTCCCCTTGGGGCGCTCCCGTTTTGTTCGTCAAGAAGAAAGATGGGTCTTTTCGGATGTGCATTGACTATCGTGAAGTCAATATACTTACAGTCAAGAAACGATACCCACTTCCTCGCATTGACGATCTCTTTGATCAACTTCAAGGTGCGACTTGTTTCTCGAAAATCGATCTCCGTTCCGGCTACCATCAACTTCGAGTTTTTGAAGGAGATGTACCTAAGACTGTTTTCCGCACACGTTATGGACACTACGAGTTCATGGTCATGCCTTTTGGTTTGACCAATGCGCCTGCGTGTTCATGGACCTCATGAACCGTGTGTGTAAACCTTTCCTTGATCAATTCGTAATCGTATTCATCGATGATGTTCTCATATACTCCAAGACGAAAGAAGAACATGCGCGGCATTTGCAACTTATCCTTCAACTTTTGCGAACCGAACGTCTTTACGCCAAATTCTCCAAGTGTGAATTTTGGCTAAAAGATGTTCAGTTTCTTGGTCACACCGTCAATGAACTCGGAATTCATGTTGACCTCGCAAAGATAGAAGCTGTGAAGAATTGGATTGCACCTAAATCTCCTTCTGAAATTCGTTCGTTTCTTGGCCTAGCTGGGTGTTATCACCGTTTCATCTTGAACTTCTCCAAGATTGCCATTCCTTTAACATCGTTGACTCAAAAAGATAAACCTTTTGTTTGGGGTTCCGAACAAGGGAGTCTTTTCAGACCCTCAAGAGCATGCTCTGTAATGCTCCTATCCTTGCACTTCCCGATGGAAACGACGATTTCGTCGTGTATTGTGATGCCTCAAACCAAGGTCTTGGTTGCGTTCTTATGCAACGGGACAAGGTTATCGCTTACGCATCGAGACAACTCAAGATTCATGAGAAAAACTATACTACGCACGACCTTGAACTTGGTGCAGTTGTTTTTGCGTTAAAGATTTGGCGACACTACCTTTATGGTACAAAGTGTACGGTCTTCATCGACCACAAGAGCCTTCAGCATATCTTTGATCAAAAGGAACTCAACATGCGTCAACATCGTTGGGTAGAATTGTTAAACGACTACGACTGTGACATTCGCTACCATCCTGGCAAGGCAAATGTTGTGGCCGATGCACTTAGTCGTAAGACTCATGTGAAGAGTGTTCGTTGCTACCAAATCGTGGGAAAACTTCATGAGCTAATTCGCCAAGCGCAATTTACCGTCATTAACGTGGGTAACCTGATAACGAATTAAATTGTGGAGTCGAAAACCCACTCGTAGATAAACCCGATGGTATCCTTTACTACCATGATCGCATTGGATTCCCAATCGTCTTAACCTTCAAAACACCTTGATGGATGAAGCCCACAAATCCCGATACTCCATTCATCTTGGCGCTGATAAGATGTACCATGATCTTCGTACATCCTATTGGTGGCCTGGAATGAAGAAAGATATCGCTCTCTACGTCTCGAAGTGCGTTACGTGTTCTAAGGTGAAAGCTGAACATCAACGCCCCTCTGGCTTACTCGAACAACCAGAAATTCCCGTCTGGAAATGGGAGAGTATTGCTATGGATTTCATTACCAAGCTTCCTCGTACTTCGTCTGGTCATGACAGTATATGGGTTATCATTGACCGATTGACCAAATCCGCTCATTTCCTTGCCATTCGTGAAGATTACAAGGTCGAGAAATTGGCTCGTATCTACTCGGATGAAATCATTAGTCGTCATGGTACTCCCGTTGACATCATTTCCAATCGCGATGCTCGTTTCACCTCCCGCCTTTGACAAACATTTCAATCCGCCCTTGGCACTCGTCTTAAGCTTAGCACCGCTTTTCCATCCTCAATCTGACGGTCAAACTGAGCGTACTATCCAAACCTTGGAGGATATGCTTCGATCATGCGTAATGATTTTGGCAGCAATTGGGATTCGCACTTCCATTGGTAGAATTCTCGTACAATAATAGTTATCACGCAAGTATTCAAATGGCTCCATTTGAAGCATTGTAAGGTCGTAAGTGTCGTTCGCCTATTTGTTGGTACGAGATCGAGACTCTCAAATCACCGGTCCCGAACTGATACAAGAGACAATGGACAAGATCTTAAAATCCGTGATAACCTCCTCAAAGCTCGAAGCCGACAAAAGAGTTATGCCGACAGAAGACGCAAACCATTGGAATTCAACGTAGGTGATAACGTACTTCTCAAGGTGTCCCCTTGGAAAGGTGTTGTTCGATTTGGTAAGAAAGGCAAGCTCGCTCCTCGCTATGTAGGTCCTTTCAAGATTCTGAGAGGATTGGCAAGGTAGCGTTCGTCTGGATCTGCCTCAAGCGCTCAACAATGTTCATCCTACCTTTCATGTTTCAAACCTAAAGAAGTGTCTAGCTGAAGAAGGACTTCAAGTTCCACTCGAAGATCTTCAAATCAATGAGACCTTGCATTTTGTGGAGAAACCAGTTGAAATCCTGGACCGAGGAATCAAGCAATTAAGGCGCATCGAATTCCTATCGTCAGGTTCGATGGGAAGGAAAGTGCGGCGCTGAATTTACTTGGGAACTCAAAAGTGATATGAAGACTAAGTATCCGCATCTTTTCGTTGCATCTTCCTAAATTTCAGGACGAAATTTCCTAAAGGAGGGGAGACTGTAACGCCTCGCGTTTCCATGCTTTCTATTTTTAGCAAGCGCGTGTTGTGTTTCTATTTTTGGAAACCTTGTATCTCGTAATTATTCTTCGTTGTAAACCATTGTAATCCGAGACTTGAATCATAATGGAAAATCATATTTTATTCTTGTTATACTTAGTCATAATCATTTCATACTTATACATTCAAACATGTAACGCATACTTGTGATATTCACAAAAACTGTGGTGAACTTGCAAATACGTGACATACATACACTATACGATACCTATACATGATACATATATACAATTATACTTTTTTATAATTGTTCTTGCGATAAACTGACTTAAAACCCCCTGAAAATGCATTTTTTATGCTTAAAAACACCCAAACCCCTAAATATAGACCCCAGGGGGCTGTTTTGCCAAAAATGAAACTTATCCCAGCCTCTCGGGGCCGCCAGCGTGTCCCCCTTCCTTCTCGCGGCCCGCCAACCATCCATTTCGGTAGAAAGTTGATTTTGCTCATTATTGGTCAATTTTGGTGCACAAGGATTGTGCTTCTTGCATTAATCACCCACCTAACTAACCCTAATCACCTCCTATAAAACCCAACCCATTCCCACACTTCCTCCACTTTACAAACACTCTAATCTCACTCTCTAAACACTTGAAAACAGTTGGTAAACTCAGAAATTGAGCAGAAAGTTCAAGGCTCTCAAAGTGAGTTCTAGCTCACTTCTACTCCACCTTTCTCATTGTTTCTTCTTCCTTAGCACTTGGGACACCTCTAGGATTGTTTCCTTAGGTTATTCCATGGAAAACCTAGATGGAACACATTTATACTGAGGTTGAAGTGCAAGGAATTTTCTGTTTTAAACAAAAAACTTTCAAAAACTTATGTTTTCTTCAAACCATCCTAGTGTTCTTGAGCTCCTAATCAATCTTGTGATTAAGGAGACTAACCTAGGTTGTTATACATGTAAATAGGAGTCTTAAACACTCCAAACTTTCTGTTTTTATAGAGCTTTTAGCTCACAAGTGATGCAAGGTTAAACTTGTTCATGTGTGTCCACCTTGGTTAGCTTGGGCTATCCTAAACCTTTTGAGACCACACATCACTTGATGTTTTTCATCAAGATCTCAAGCTAGTTTGCTAGACCTGAAGTTCGCAACCCACATAGCCGTTGACCATTGTCCTCGTGTGCTCTTCGGGTGGACTCACACTTGGCTACTTGGTATCTAGATGACACCATATTTACATTTGTTACATTATGTTCTTGAACCCTCCTTGTCACCTATGGTGACTTGTGTAGTGGTGAACAAACCTAGAGGTTCCTAAGTGGATGGTTAATCCTCCCACCTCCTACTTGACTTACTTGGTTCAAGAGGTACCAAAGTGGATGAATTATCATCACACCTCTTACATGACTATAGGACTAATTATGTATATGAACTAAATAATAAACTTAGAAACCGAACCCTCGATAAATGACTAAGTGAATCATTCGTTAAGTTATTAAGTTTCGTCGCTATTGTATGTAGTTCCTTGTCACGATTCTAATAGGTCTTGAACCTATGAAAACACATTCAATCCTTATGGATTTGCTATAGTGTCGATGACAAGTGCTATGTCTAGTGACTATTTTTCATGTTATAATACTTTCCATACATTATTCTTACATTTACCCGAATACTCCAAATCCACCGTTAACTCGTTACTCATACGCCTCCTTTCTCTTGTAGGATAACTCTCCGTTTCCTCCCACGAACCAACATCTTCACGGAAATTGTTAAAGTGTAGAAAAGACCCAAAAACAAACGTGAGTATACTCGAATCCCCCATTTCCGTTTAAACACTTTGGGGTGTAACATGTTTACGTATCAAAACAACACAAAACTTATGCTTTATTACTTGCACAAAACAATCCAATATACATGAAGCTTGATACTTATGTGATGCTTGTACTAGGGATTGAACGTATGTGATACTATAGACATTAGCTTATTTTGAGCCTCCATTTGACATGTATAGCGCTATAGAAGTAACGCACCGTCTGTGAACGTTGGTCATGTTGAATTATTTATACTAGTTGCGTAAACAGAGGGTTGACTAGAAATATCACATGCCTAGTGTATGCTCGTATGTATTCTTGTTGCCATGTGGATTTGTTTAAACATATGCTTATACTTACGCTATACTCAAACTTGTATACTCGCCTTTGCTTTTGCATTGAACTCGTATTTAACATGTTACAGGATGAGGAGATGATGCTATGAAAAGAAGTAGTGAATGACGCTAGATACACACATAGACGTTAGGTTTATTATTGTTGTATCAATTTTGTTATGTTGTTATTTGTCAAACTTGTTGTATTGTCGTATTTCCTTGAATTATGTTGTACTTGACAATTTTATTATGAAATGAAATTTTGCTTAATTACATATGTCACAAAGTAGTGGTATGATTCTTTTGAACGATTTGTTGTCTCATCCCGATGTTTCCTCCATCGGTTGGGTGTGACAAGAGGACACAAGGCTTTCATCTGATGAGACTGGCCCATCTGAGGGAGATAGGATAGAAGTGAGAAGGTCTGCTAGGGACAGTACTTTTCCTAGAAAATTTATTGACTTTGTAATAGAAGAAAAGTAAAATATGGTGTTGAGAAGGTTGTGAATTATGCAAACTTATCTGCTGATAATCTGTGTATGATTACTTCTTTGAATAAAACAATAGAATCTAGTTGTTATAATGAAGCAATAAAAGATGTTAGGTGGATAGAGGCCATGAACAGTGAAATGGAGGCCCTTTGTAGAAATAATAAATGGGAATTGGGTGATTTGCCTAAGGGAAGAAAACCAATTGGCTGTAAATGGGTATATAAGATAAAGTATAAGGCAAATGGTGAGGTTGAGAGGTATAAGGCTAGGTTAGTAGCCAAAGGTTATAATCAGAGAGAAGGGGTTGATTGTGGTGAAACTTTCTCTCCAGTTGTAAAAATGGTTATTGTTAGAATAATTTTAAAATTGGCAGTTAATAACAGTTGGCCTTTATACCAGCTTGATATAAATAACACTTTTTTTTATGAATCTTTAACTGAAGAGGTCTATATGTCGTTACCACAAGGATATTTTTCTAATAGTGAAAATAAAGTGTGTAAGCTTGTTAAGTCCCTTTATGGACTTAAACAAGCACCAAGGAAATGGAATGAGAAATTGACATATGTGTTAATACAAATGGGATTTGTACAAAGTGTATGTGATCTATGTTCATTTTGTGTGATAAAAGATGTATTTCTGGTACTGTTAGTTTATGTAGATGATGTTGTAATAACAGGTAATAGGTTGATAAAATTGAGAAGGTAAAAAAGTATCTTACTGAAAGTTTTAAAATCAAAGACTTGGAATTATTGAGATATTTTCTAGGAATAGAAGTATTCTATTCTAGTGGTGATATCTACTTGTCTCAAAGAAAATACTGTCTTGAGCTCTTAAGTGAGTTTGGTTACTTAGGTTGCAAACCTGTTGTAACTCCTATAGAGCAGAGTTATTTGGTCACTAATAAAACTAGTAAAGATCAAGTGCCATTAAAAATGTGAATGACTTTCAAAATTAATTGGCAAACTGATATATTTATCGTTAACTAGACCAGATATCAGTTATACGGTTCAATTTCTAAGTCAGTTATGCATAAACCATTTCAGTCACATCTGGTTATTGCTTTAAGGTTGCTTATGTTTAGAAAAACAAATGACTTGAATTTGTTTGGTTATGTGGATTCAGACTGGGCTAAGTGTATTTCAACAAGAAAGTCAGTCACTGGGTTTGGTATATTTCTGGAGATACACTTATCTCCTGGAAAAGCAAAAAACAAAGCGTTGTGTCGAGATCCACAGCCGAAGCTGAGTACAGGGCCATGTGCTCAGCGGCTTGTGAAGTTATGTGGATCTTAAATGTATTACAAGAGTTAAAATTAGAGTATAGTTTGCCGGTTAAACTGTTCTGTGACAATAAGTCAGCTATATCTATCTCATTAAACCCAGTTTTTCATGAGAGAACAAAACACTTCGAGTTAGACTTGCATTTTTTGAGAGAAAAAGTTGCAAGTAGACTAATTGAACCAGAGAAAATTGCTACGGAGGATCAGGTAGCAGACATTTTCACGAAAGGGTTAAGTAAATCCAACATAACACTTTGTGTAAGAAACTGTGTCTGTTTGATATGTTCGCTGCATGAATTATGGGGGATGTTGAAAAATAAGGTCTTTGTAATTCATGTAGCTTAGTTAAATAAATCAGTTTGGAATCTTTTAGTTGTAACAACTTATAAGTTGTTACATTTTATTATAACTAATATGTGTTTTAAGTGTGCAGGAAAAGAAGTTAAAGGGTGCAATATGTAAAAGTGGTGAAAGTTAAAGGATGTTTCAGTCAAGTTTAAAGATATCAAAGTTTCTGGATATAAAAGAGTTATAGGGTTTCATTTTTAGTTCATCATCTCTCATATTTTCTCTGTATCCTTTTGTTCTTGTATCCTTTGGTAGTTAGGGTTTGTGTCTGTTCGATCGATCCTGTGAGATTTGTGTATTCGTTGTTATTTCTTGTTTAGATCAACTGATAGATCTTATCAGTAGACATGGTCTCTGTATTGTTCATCTGATTGATCTTACATATTGTAAGATCTGGGTATTTTGGGGTATTTTTGGTTCGGGTCAAACTAATAAGATTTTAGTCACTCGTTTTGTCGCTATACGTTCGTGTTCATATAGATCTGTACTTTTCTTCATGAATGTACAAGCTTACATGTATTGCAGCTTAACTTAATTAAAAATTAGTTAAATTAAAATATGTCCGATAATCATTAATATATTAACATATTGATAATAAATTCCATATTTTTTAATATTGTAGATTTATAGGGGTGTTCACGGTGAAACCATGAGCCGAACCATTAGTAACGGTTTAAGATTATCCAAAACCGAAACGAACTACTCAATTTTCAAACCGAACCTAACCGGACCATTACTAACGGTTTGGTTTTGCGGTTTAGACTTTTGTTGGCCTTTTGTATAAGATGCATAAACTATAAAATAAAAAGGTTGTAATATAAATACACAAGTTAATAAATACTAGTTGTTAAAATTTGAATTTAGTAGCACAATTTGAGTTTGAATGCAGAATGTCCAAAACAAAAAAAAAGTTCCGGATTACGTAAAGAAATCAAATCCTAATTAGCTAGTACAAATACGAGATCCATGCACATATTGTTTAAAAAAATAGCCCACTACACAATTTCAATGCATCCAAATAAACTGAAGTTGCCACTATACCAGAATATATATGTGTGTGTACAATTTAGAAAGTTGAAATGTTTCTCAAACTTATGGTCCGGTTCAGGTTTATACGACTGGTTTTTGGCAAAAACTGTAAATCAAACCGTTTGTTACGGTTTAAAAAATCTGAAACCAACCGACGAAAGTTAAAAAAACAAATCGACTGCAAAACCGAACCAATTTAAACAGTTTCATGGTTTTAAACCGAACCGTAAACACCCATAAGATTTACCATGATGTATGTGTCAAAAATTGGGGGTATGTGAACCACGTTACTATAGCATCTGCTCACCACTAGGGCTGTCTTTTTTAACCGAAACCCGAAACCGAAGTCACTCGAATCCGAAGTAGATGAAACCCGAAGAACCCGTAACCGAATAAATGTAAACCCGAACCCAAATATAGTTCTATGGATTGGTTCACGGGTTGAATAATGGGTAATCGGTTTAATCCGAAAAAACCCGAAATAGATTTATTACAATTACCATATTTTCTAGATATAGCCGTATCTTTTAAAATGACCTATAAATCCTTTGTAATTCAATGTGCAACAAACCATATCTTCTAAGAATTCTAAATCACTATCTTCTAAAACTTTTATATCACGAAGTTCATCCATATCTCTAATTTTTAAAAGTTTTAAATCAAATCATACATAATATATTCCATATATTCAATATCCCGAAATACAAGAGTTGTTTATAAAACCGTTTTTATAGTTTTCGTTAATAACTAATATTGATATTTTAAAATTTTAAAGGTTGTACTTTTATGTTAAACTAGTTCATTTTCTAACCCGATCTAACCCGACTCGTTCTAACCCGAAACCCGATCTAACCCGACTCGTTCTAACCCGAACCATTTCACCGAAGAACCCGAACCTAGAATGGTTCGGTTATCGGGTTAAATATTTAGCTTTGAAAACCCGAAAACACGAACCGAAAAACCCGAAACCCGAAGAACACACCACCATGTGGAAGAAAGAAAGTCCACGTGGCTACCAGGTTACTCTAGAGTCTAGCCCCTTTTTATTTATTTAATTTAATTGATTATTGATACGAGATATTCAATTAACAAAATAAAATAGAATTGAAATTGCAACTAAAAAAATCATACTTGATGAATAAAATAATGATTTAACAAGAGTATAAGATGATCGCTTGATTCTATAATGAAAGTTTAAATACACCATAAATATATACAATCTTATATATTAAAATAGTAAAAAAAACTGCGGATAAAGATGAAACAAGAATCTAAATTATGTTTATGACATATATATACTTTATAGTATAAAATGTGATTTTCATAATCATGATTCATGATCGAACAGAGCACTTTCTAGAAAGTTGTACTTTCTTTCAACAAATAATGACAAATTCAACTTTCAGAGAAACTTCCTCAGAAATAAGAACCATACTCTTATTCACTTATCAAATTTACAAAAAATAAAATAAATTAAAACAAAAAATTTCTCTCGTTGAATTGAGATTTGAGATGGTTTCTTACAATTTAAGTCGATATATGTAGTTCATTGCTCCGGTAATATTCACCGTTTAAACTCGTTTAATACGATTAGTATAAGTGTATAACAGTAAAAAAATGTCTCAATTGTATGTTTTTTAAATGTACTCTTAGTGTTCTTATTTTTCTACATGATATCTAAACCCGCACCATTTTAATACGGTAATATCTTGATGTCACTAGGTTAAGAAACTATCGGCTCAAGATAATAAAAGGGTGTACGTCATCTGTTTGTAGTCTGGCACGTATTTTATGTTTGTCCCAAATATATCCCGACTCCCGGATCTCTTTCATATACTCTTCCATTTAGAAAAGGTTAAGTTACATTTTAGCCAAAAATTCTAGTGACATTTTCATATCCCCATCGAGTTATTGGTTAGACATCACGCATAAGTTACCAGGCTAGGTGTTTGAATATCTTTTAGAACGGCTAAATCATACAATCTCTAAATTACCTCTAAATCTATGCAAACAATATTTGTAACAATTATAATCTATGTATGATAGCCCATAGGTTATATAAGATGTTTTTCAATTATACTTTTAACAATCACTATTTATAAGAAACAATTATGATTTATAATGTATAATATAATTTAAGAATTTATTCGAGCACTAATAACAATTATAATAAATATAAAAACTTATGCTCAAGACATTAAGAAATTAATAAAATCTTGATAAATAAGAAATCGTTCAAAATTAAGAATTTGAGGTTGAGTGATTGGCAAGTTGAAGGTACAATAATAGCTATTTAATAAATTAAGAAAAATTCAAGCAACCGTTCACTGAAAACCATTTACACAACAAAATAGATAATATTCTAACTGCCATCAGCGTGGAGTGGTAAGAGAAAGACCTGGTGTTCCAAGTAATCTAGGTTCAAATCCTGCTTCCAGCATTTAGTTTGATGGCACCTGATGATGATGTGAGACTAGGTGAGTAGGCGACGATTGCTAGTTCGACCTTGAACTGGACGGCTTTTACCTCACTGCACTGTCGTGCCTCCAGGCGAGTGTTCACGGGCATCAACCCTAGGTGAAGGTTTTCCCCGATAAGGTAGGCGAGTGTGCCCCAATGTGGTGAATTTCGCCAATAGCCCATTTAGGAGGATTCGTTGGACGTGAAAAAAAAATATAGTCCAACTTTTATATCTAATTCAAAGATTTTAAACCTTTTTTTAGCTTTTAGCATTAGTTGGGTATGAGATTATAGGCGTGAACAATGCGAGTTATTAGAGTCTTCGAGACAGCTGAAGAAAAGTTCGAAACAACCCGATCTTAAATGAGCTCGACCAGAACCTAAAAAAAGCTTGTTTAGTGAGAGCCCAAGCCCGTGCTTCAGTTATCGAGCTGACTATTATTTACATAATTTTTATTTAATATTTGAAATATATATTTTTATATAAATAAAAAATAATTATTTATAAATTATGATAAAATCACCAATAATATATATGTATATAAATAATTTATAAAAATATAATATGTTTTTTATAATCAATACAATTTACTAGTGAATAGTAAATGAGCCAAGGCCAAGCCGATCTCGGAGCAGGCCCGGCTTATTTGCACCTTATACCAGATCAGATCAGATCATTGTATGTATTTTTTAATCCTAAAATGTATAATATTGGAATTTCAGTGTCGTGACCCAATCCGATAAAGAAAACAATCCATAGATCGAAACATAGTTAACCCGATCGAAGATCATAAATATTGAAGTCTTGTACTCTTGTTCCTGCTTCCTTCCTTCCTTCATTGGCAAGATAATATATATACAAATGTAAACAAGTAGACAGACCAAAGGATTCTGAAAGATCAGTTGCATGTTCAACAACATCCAAAACCACCAACAAAACAACACAAAATCTCTACTTGCAGTCATTGGATTTTTAAAACCACCCAATTATCACCGTCCATGTCCAATTCCTTTAACCATATATATTTATATTTGTCTGCAAATATGCAACAAGATTCCTGTCCATGATCTATTGCATACTCTCATGGATTTGTTATTTATATGATCTGGATGACCACCTATATGCACATGTATGCATGAATATTAAAATAATGTCAATGATGAATGTGTATATACATATATACAATACAGAATGTAGTGTGATTGTTGCAACAGATTTTTCTTAACATCAACTTCAACTCCTTCATCGCCGGTGAAAGTTAAACAATCAACTACAAGATTTGAACAAACTGAATAATAATTTCACTTGAAGAACACATTTACAAATTTACCCTTGTTCAGTTCCTGAACTCGGGTGCACAAATGGGATATAAATGTTGAAAGCTAAGCTATAAATATAAAACTTGTTTTTTATGGTTTTTCTTGCATATGCAAACTATACATGTATCCTATATTCGGAATAACTTTTATCTACAAATTAGTATATAAAGAAGGGAGAAGCCAAAGATTAAAAAGAGCCGAGCCTGTAGATAAGCACCAAGACAAGAAGGCCATTGCAGCCGACAGTTGATATCTGCTGCACAATTTTTTGCCACAAAAGAAGGCACTTGCTTCTGTGATCATGAAATCGGCCACACTCGCTGTTGAACATGCTGCGGCTAGTGATAGGAATGAGAGAACCTGTCATCGTTTCCAAACTAGTTACCTTCAGACAGACAGTTGGATATTTTTATTCATTCATATTGAAAAAAAAGTACCCAATCGCCTATAACGATGATAGAGACTATCTGTACTTGACGAGATGGGCGTTTTATGAACACAGAGAATGCATCGGCCATTGCCAGTGTCAAACTCCATGGTATTGTTAAACCTTTGATTGTCACCAAGAAGCTGAAACAAATATAGGAAATCAGTTATCATACACCATATAAAACTTAATAAGAAGATTAACTGCCATTTTCGTCCCTGTGTTTTGTTCACTTTTACCATTTCAGCCAATTTTCAAAATTGCACCATTTTCCTCCCTGACATACTGAAAAAATGTCATCTCAGTCCAAAAAACTAAACTCAGTTTTTATTTTCATTTTCATTTTTTAGACTTCAGTTTTAAAATAAACTTCATAGGTAAAATGAAAAAAATGAAAAAAAAACTATGTAAAATGACCATTTTACCCCTGAGCTAACTGAGTTATTCTTACTGGGGTTAGTTTTTTGGACTGAAATGGCGTGTTTCCAGTACGTCAGAGAGGAAAATGGTGCATGTTTGAAATTGGTCTGAAATGGCAAAAGTGAACAAACCATAGGGACGAAAACGGCAATTAACTCCAATAAGAAAGTATGTTAATAAATATAATTATCTAAGATCCACTTTTCTTATAAGTAATCCGATAACACATAACTTGATAAGTATATTTATGTGTCCAGAAATCAAAAAGGAACAAGGCAGGCGAGTAGTGAGTATATTTAACAGATAAGAGTATTCCACATATCAGATGTCACTAGGATATGTTATGCCTACTTTTAATACTCGTAAGTCGTACACAACGTGTTAGGGAAGAAAAACTAGATGATACCTAGTTCTTCAAAAAGCATACCTAATTACCATTTACTGTATAGTTTAGTGCCACAACTATCATTCTTATTATAATCAAGCATTTAGCACACAAATACACATATTAATAATATCAAGAATCCTAAACAAGCATAACAAAATCCAAATCATTACTCATGTGGAGTGCTGATTGCTAAACAATACAGTGTAACAAACATACATCTCCATATCTACTAATATCCAATTCGGTACATTCTTTTTTTTTTGAACGGTGACTTTCTTTTTGAGCGACCCTTTCTTTTTGAGTGACCAATGTCACACCGCCTAAACGGCAGCCCTAGCCAAGATCTGCCCAGACTACGTTGTCTTAACCGGGCCCGCGCTGGGTTGGTCACACGAGTTGCCTCGCTGAAATAACAGTCGGATGAAAACCG
This sequence comes from Scalesia atractyloides, assembly GCA_947069175.1. NCBI lineage: Eukaryota > Viridiplantae > Streptophyta > Magnoliopsida > Asterales > Asteraceae > Scalesia > Scalesia atractyloides. The sequence goes on along the minus strand of CAMTDV010000014.1, from coordinate 22,199,705 downwards.
GGGTGCGGCTTAGGATGAACCCCCCTCGGTGGGTTTGACACCATCATTGCACAATATCCACCAAAATATGACACAAGTGGGATTTGAACTTGAGTCTCTATTGGAAAACCCAATTCGGTACATTCTAGTTCACCAATCAGGAAACATATAACTAACTTTCAGTTAATTAACCAACAGCAGGTGATAAACTGAGAAACCGTTGGTTGTTTCCCAACACGAAACAAACACAAAATTAGACCACAACATGTGATAAAACTGCCTAACTTAGAATTCTGTCAAGTTCTACAATCTACAGTCATCTAGTACTATAACACTAACTAATTACAAATCCCGCTGTAACATCGTATCCCGTGCCAAAATATTGTCCGTTTTACCCTTCCAAAAACTCACGGTTTTGTTTTTACAAAGACAAATTGTTTGCCCAGGTAAAAACAGGTGGAGACCTGGTCACGTTTTAAAAACCGGGCTAACAATTGGTGTGGTAAAAACAAAACTGTGAGAGGCAAAACCGACAATAGGATGTTCTAAAACCCTAAATAAAAAGGAAAAAAAAGAAAGAGGTAATTACCAGAAGGAGGTATAGGCATAGAATTCAACACCGACACACATGAAGAGGAGTGAAGCAACGGAGAAGATGGCCTGGCCTAATCGTAGGGCTAAGCTTGCGCTTGTGCCTACTGCACCTGGGAATTCGTCTTCCATTAACTGCTTCACTGTTTTGGTTGAATCAGAAAGTGAAAATTGAGATACTGGTGATGATTGAATTAGAATTAAAGTTTGTTGAATTTTGGGTGTCGGTGGTTGGGTGATGATCATAGCGATTGGTAATAATCGTGCGTACAAGCCATTCCACGTTTCTTTTCAAGAATAAAAGTAACTGATCATCGACTAACGACGTCTGGATGATTGAAACAGACGACGGTGGCCGGGTAGGTGGGTTATGGGTTGTTGGTTAATCCTGTTGACCTCTTGTCTGTCTTTTTTTTTTTTCTCTCTCACTATATCATATGTATTGTATTTGATTAAAGGGGCTGCTAAACGCACCCGTTTTCTTGAATTTTACTAAACATACTCCTTCTTTTAAGTTTTAAATTAATACAATTTAAACCCTTTTGTTTTCTTTTTTGGTTTATTGCCTTTTTTTATCTTTTATTATTAGATTATTTTATTATGTTTTATCTTCAATTTACTATAAAATGTTTTACCGCCGGTCTAGAAAATAAGTGTGTGTGTTCGTGTTCGTTCGTTAACATTCTAAATGAACAATTTACAAGCATAAGCAAACAAACATGAATTAATAATAAACAGATGGATATAAATGAATGAACATAAAGAACGTCTACCAACGCAAATGAATAACGAAGCATATATTTATATTCGTTTATTTAACTAAGTGAACAAAAATAATTGTTCATGTTCGTTCATTATTATATAATCGAACTTCCATATGAAGGATTCCCGAACGGTTCATTTACATGTGTAGATGGACACCAAAAAATAAGTACCGTTTATTTATTTTTTAGAAAAAAAAGTTATATGATTATTGTCTAAAAAATTATATTATAAATACTTAAAATACTAGTATAAGAAACAGTTTTTAAAACGTTTTTAAAAACATTATGTGAAAAAGAAAATGTTTTTTGAAAAATAATCAAAAGTTACGTTAAATAAGAAAGAAACTTTAAACAAATAAAAAAAATACCTTCTTATGTATTTAAAAAAATGTATTTTTAATTTTTTTTCAAAAACCATTTTCTTATTCAATAAAAGTGTTTTTTAACCTTTTCCTGTGACAAAAAAAAGTTTTTTAAATAATGATGTTACGAAGGGTCAAATATGACAAGTTTTAAATTGATTTTCTTAGAGAGAGTATAAAAAATAAGAAAGGGGGTATATTTAGCCTACCCTTAAAAAATTGCGTCTTAATCATTGTAGTTGTACTAAATTTAAAGAAAGATTGTGTCTTAATCATTGTAGTTATACTAATTAACATTGATTCATTTGCCTATGGCTTTATAGCTTAATGAGATCTTGGTGGTGGATAAGGCTTTGGGACCAATAGGTCCAGGGATCGATTCCCACAAGGGGGTTTTCTCATGTTTATTGGGTTTCCTCCTGAATTGGTGTGACATTATGCCTATGGAGATAGATATGATCGGGTGGTTCATCTGGGGCACGATTAGGGATGAGATCGGTGTCATACCGGTACCGATACCACAAATACCGTTACCGAAATTGAGGAAAAGTGGATACCGAATACCGTACCGAATTTCTCAGTTCGGTAACGGTACGGTACAGTATCGGTACCGGTATTTCGGTATTTTACCGCATTGGTACCGCTTGGTGTTTTCCATTGGTTTACCTAAAAAAAATCATATAAATCTATCCATCCGTTATTAACTAAATTGGTGTAATATATAGTGGGAAAACTAGACAAATGTATGTAGTAAAAACTAAAAATTCAAAAGGAAAACATACATGGGTTTGACTTTTAACATCCAAATTCCAACATGTCTAAAAAAATATCATAATTCATAACTGATACATGGGTTCGTCCTTATTGCTTTTATAAATTGTTTCTAGTAATACTAGGAGATTATGATTTATATTTGTCAAAATACTTCTTATAATTCCTTATTAAAATTCGGTATTAATACCGTTTTTTACCAAAAAATACTGGTACCGATACCGTTATTTACCGATACCGAAATTCGAAAAATCTATTACCGATACCAGTACCGTTTATACCGGAACGTACGGTACCGGTATTTCGGTAAAAAACTCATCCCTAGGCACGATGATACTCCAGTGGTCCGTCAGTGATCCAATTTACCGTTTAAAAAAAATTGATCCACTTCAAGCTAGGCTAATAGAAGACACTTATTTGGTAGATATTGATGCTTTTTAAAAAGATCTTACGTTTTAAATGTGATAAAATAGTTATTTTGTTAATTGTTATAATGTATGATATAACGAGCTTTGCTGATAAAAATAAAACAAAACATTGATTTACTTCGATGTCGATGTGAATAAAGAATACTATTTTGTTTTCTTGACCACGAGTACCTTTTAAATTAGGAATAAAAATACTGGAAATAAACTAGCAATGTTTGTACCACTAAATATATATAAACAAAATATTCTACACCAAGTGATACACATCCAAAGTCAGAATGTCCTGTGTCAATGTTGACCATTTCCTTCTTTGGCGATTGGTACTTTTTTATTATAGAGTAAATTGCTAAACTCGTTTTCAAAGTTTGGGTATATTGTTAGTTTTATCTAAAACAATTTTTTTTACTAAATAATCTTCAGTTTTGAGATTTTTTTCACGTTCATCTAAAAGTCTAATTTGTTTATTTTTTCTGTCAAATATTTAGATGAAAATGTAAAAAATCTCAAATCTCATGGTCGATTTTGGCAAAAAAAAAAGTTAGACGTGTGGATGAAAATGACAAAAAATCCCAAAAGTGAAGAGCAATATGGTTATAAAAAAAGTTGCTTTGGTTGAAATTGGCAAACATGCCCAAAACTTAGAGACGATTTTAGCAATTTACACTTTATTATATCACATCATTACATGACTAATTTTTTTTTATGTTCTTTAACGAACTTAAGGTTCAACACTTGAAATGTATTTAAAGATGATCTGCTAGACGTTTCTATACCAGTTCTTTTTATGCAAATCACATTACAGGTATGTGTCGTGTCACAAAGTTGTGTATGGGTTAGTTTTAGGCTCAAATCGAACCAAAAACAAAGAAGCTATATTGTTTGGGTGTCAAAAACCTTTTGGTTTTCGGTTTTTGCCATTTGGGTTTAAAAGAGTTTGGGTTGAAAGGCCCAAAATAAGGAGACTGAGGGAGCCTGAATGAAACTTTGGTCTTATTTATTTGCCATAAAAAATCAACATACTTTCTGTTTTTCCATAAAAGTCCTTTCACTTTTTTTTGCACTTAAAAAACCAACATATTTCTTTTTTCTTTCATAAAAGTCCCTCCACTTTCTTTTGGACATAAAAAAACCAATATACTTTCTTTTTTATCTCATTGAAGTCCCTAAATAACTTTTGTATATACAAAAGTCACTCCACATGTTAAATTTGAACAAAATGATGAATATATTTTTTTACTTATTCTTTATTGTTCCCGTTAAATGCAACTGCTTTTTAGGATGATCATGACCGTTCAAAATCTTCAACTTTGAATCTCAACCATTTAAATTCACTTAAACCTTCTAGAAGGGGAGGTTATGGACGGTTGCAAAATATTAAAGCATATATTATAACCCCACCCACTACTGTGAATGTAAGAAACTACGCATCAACGCCCGAGTTCTCCAGAAGAAGAGAAATAGCAAGACCGAGAGCCAACTCTTCAAGAATTAGCGACATTAAGGGGCTGTTTGGCTAAACTTATTTTAGTAACTTATTTATTTATTGACTTTTTGAAAAGTTAAAAGGTGTTTAGTTATCTTATTTCTGATAGGAATAAGTCAATAAGTCATAAATCACTTAAAAATAAGCTTAGCCAAACAGCCCCTAAGTTACAATTTAATTGCATATACAATCAATTAGAGCATATATCTTGCTATTATCCTTGTATGCCTGTTGTTTTCGCTGTGGTTGTCATCTTCAGTAGTATCGCATTTACGTGCATCAATCGAGGGTACAAGCCCATCCAGCATGGCTGATTGTTTAGGCCTTGATCCTTCCAAGGTACATAACTGTTCTCTACCAAGCTTTTTATAGTGACTAACTAACAAAATTGGGTCTTTTGTTTATGACTTATTTCTTCAGTTCGAAAGCAGATCAATCAAAATTGCAAATAACGATCATTCTGGCTCAGTTACAAGCATTACTATGCACAATTAGGGCAATTGCTATGGCAATTCTTCACATTTAAAGGCATCTTTTGAACAACACGTAACCGACATACGAGCCCTTTGTTGTAAGACTTATTTTTTAGTCAGATTTTGATAAAATAGAGTAACTTGACTTGACTTTATAGGTTTTATGAAGTGCACCATCCCTGTCATAAGGGTTAGTCATTGCACCTTTGGTTGTTATTTCATATGCATGCCGCGTTGGTCAGATGGATGGGTAAGCTTGGTGCGTGTCAGGTTGGTTGACCTGTAATATTTTTTGTTCATAAACACTGATTTTTCGTATAAATATTTAGTGGGAAATTAGAGTATTGCTTTTTTTTTTTGGTTATAATTCATTTTTTGAACAAAATACCAATTTGGACTCATTTTGACCCATTTGAACTGCTTCCACTTTAAGCTATTTTTTGTTGGAATAATGGCCCGAATCAATCAATTATAAAAGGAAGCGCATTTAATAATTCGTTTGATTTAAAAAAAAAATAGAAAATGAGATGCTAAGAAAGTTCATGGGTTTTCTGTTATTAGGTGCCGTTGGGGCAGAATGGTTACAAGCATTCAAAGGCTACATAGAATATCTTGAGACAATGTTGCTTTAAAGGCATTTTCTTTTTTCCATTTCTTTTCTCTTTGCGATTATCAAATTATTTCCTTGACCCACATATGCTACCGGCAGGCTTTGCTTGGATAACATGTTAATTTCTGGGACCCGCATATTGTTAGTGCACTTGTGTTTTTGTGTGTTGAATTATTTAGCAAGCACTTACACAGATGAAGATTAATTCTTAGCAGGATGAGCATAAAAGTCAAAAAGTCAACTCTGGATGTGGGTTAAGGCAGGTAAACTAAGTACTTGGGTTCATTAAGTATATTAAATAATGAGGATTGTCGTGTAGCAAATATTCAAAAAGTATATTTGAATAAGAGATGTTATGCTATATGATATATTATGTTTCTTTGTTTTGGCAGGTGCCACCTTTGCATTATGTTTGATTATCATGGTTCCAACCAATTTCTTAGTCCATAAGTCAAGGTAGCAACTAGCATATCAACGTAGTTTTAATGCTTTATATTTTTTTAAATCCGTTTGTTTGCCGCTGTAAAATAGTTATTTAGTTTATATGTCATGAAAAGTAAGTATGAGAATTAAAGAAAAAAACATACCAAGTAGACAGGGATTTAACCGATGGTCAGCTCTTCCAGTAGCTAATGCATAGATTTTTATGCTTTTGTACTGCTTAACGTGACAGGGAAGGAATAATAGCGCTATTGGAGCAGCTGATGATGCTATACGCTTATGTTATCAATGTGAAGATCATTCGGTAGGCATTTCATATACAATTTTCTTCTTTTTGCTTTTCAAAATATTGGGAAAAAGGTCTGGATTTCTTTTCTTACATTGCAGATTATTTTTACCAATATTTGATGTTACATCATTTGTCCAACTTTGGGCGTGCTATCTATATGGATGTCTATTTTTAGTCCTTTTTTTACAGATAATCCTTTTTTTTTTGCAAAATTTACCTGTGTGACCGTTTTTATAAAGACCAAACGAGATTACATTAGAGGGGTGCTAAAGATGTATGGGTCTGTATATTTATGTATAGTAGTCAGTAGAGATGGTGATTTCAACACATTTGTTTATGAATGGTTCTGTTGTGGTTTTTTTTGTCTTTCATAGGCAAAATACAAAAAAAAAAAAAAAAAAAAAAGGTAAAAGAGAAATGGGTCAAATGAATTGAAACTTGAACGTCCCGAATCCTTTGAAACTATTTAAAATTTTGATCATATTGGGTGGATTTTTATTTGCAGGATAACATGCTTCTTGCTTGTGCAAGTGATGACGGGACCTATAAAATTTGGAAGTGGGAATTGATGGCGTGAGGCGTGAACACTTAATATGTAGTGTCGATCTGCAATTGTTTTCATAACTGATAGGTTGACAAGAACAGGTAAATGTGATGTGATTATCAATATGTTGGTGTATGTGTGTGAGGCGAGTCACTGTAGGTTATATTTTGCCTCTGTAATTGTTGGTTATCTGTAATTGTTAGACGCTTAAGCTTAATTCAAAGATGTAGTTATGTTGACGGAGGTAGAGAACTTGTGAATGTAGGGAATTTGCATCTCCACATTGTTTCATTCTTAAATTAGTTTGTCACCTGGCTTCTCCTTACAGTTTATGTTTTTTATGAGCAACATGATTATGGTCTTACTTGCTTATGGAGAGAACGTTTCATATCTATCAAGAGGTCAACTAGACGTAAACCTAACCGTTTTAGATTTTTATAGGTATGGCAACTCTTTTACCCTTAAACTTACTAATTAATTATGGGAAGACATTTCTTATTAATTTACAGAGACGGAGTAACTGAGGATCAACTCTTATTGAATGAGACGGACACATTCTTAAGCTAGGAGATTAATTACTTTTTCCCCTAAAATGGCTTGTCATGACCTGAACCGGTATGACCCGTTACCTGACCCGTATTGCCAATGTTAGTTAATATGCAAATCTCTGAGTAACCATCTTACTCCAAGTTGTTCCGACTGTTTTACTGGTGTAAATTGTTTTTATAGTTAATTGTTTTCTCTTACAGTTTTGAGTAAAATGAACAAACTTAACATAATGACAACAGTTATTCCTACTGCTATATAGTGTTCATTTTACCTTAGACAAATATTTTTTTAAGAATACAAAGAATAAAATACCTATGTCATTATACCATTAATATACCCTTCCACCGGACGGGTATAAAACTAGTTAATATCATGTTAGAAAAGAATTGCGATTAATAATATTTCAAATTTGATATATGGCAAATAAAGTATGTTCAATGTTTGTCTTTTCTTTTCCATTTTTAATTCAATAAATTGATAACAATAAATATTATCCGAAAAACAATATAATAAAAATTCACAAGCGTGGATGTCGTAACTCAAAATAAAATAAGATAACAAACATCGAAAATGGTATGTATGAATCTAAAATCGATAAAAGGAATAACATAATTTGCAAATAATATCTCTTGATTTCATCCGATTATAACTAAGAGATTTTTGTTAAAATTTAATATTTTAAGGGACTTGTATTATACAAGAGTAGAATGTATGTTTTTTATGTATAAAAAGTGGTTAGGGGAATGTTTTGAGACAAAAAAGAAAGTATGTTGGTTTTTTATGTGCAAAAAAAAGTGGAGGGACTTTTATGAAACAAAAAGTATGTTGTTTTTTAAGTGCAAAAAAAATGGAAGGACTTTTATAAGAAAAAAACAGAAAGTATGTTAGGTTTTTTATGTGCCCTTATTTATTTTGTTAATTAATGTTAAAATGATATTTTACATATTTAGGCATAACACTTTTAATTTATTTAATAAAGTATTATTATATTAATTCAATAAAAGTTATTTTTTTATTACTGTTCAATATAAATTCGTGTTTTCGTTTTGTTTTTTTTTTATAACTACTTAACATTCAAAAATAAAAATTACTAATTAATTATCCATAAATTCAATAACAAAAGTCGATATTTTGGTTATTACGGGTTTGGTTCGGTTATAAATCTCGGTTCTGTTTTTCGGTTTCCGTCATACAAAATTGAAACCGAACCTGAAATTCAGAATTTGAAAAAACATAACACCAAGCCGTCGGTTTTGGATTGGGTTCGATTATTTCAGTTTCACGCACACCCCTAGTTATCATGATTATCATACATGTCACTTTATACACGTGTCTGCTTGATTTTATTTCGCTCTTTCATTGATGACAGTGTAATCCCCCAAACCCATATAGCCCTTCATTCCCGATTGAGAGGATTAGATTACATGTATATATGGTTTCACCCATAATTGTGTTGAATTATGGGTGAAACAATATGTAGTTTCATCTTATCAATAACATCACGCACACTCGTTCTCTTAGCGCCCATACCAAATTGTGCCATCCGCTCGACCACAACATCTCCCTACGATGCGTTACCTATCTCGGTAGCTATTATTCCCTACCGTCCCGCTAAGTATGTCATGATCCGTTGGCCAACAACTAACATCCCCAACACATTGTCTTTAGTCATAACTTGAGTTTAAAGGCCGAGATGAGTTATAATGTCTTTCGTAGGACGGGTTAATCATAATTCAAAACACACAAAAATATCATAACATTCATTAATTATAAGTATTCTTGATAATATACAAGCAAGAAATACATGGATGCTAAAAACTGATCAATCATTCCAACTGGGCATACCAAACACCCTGAATCTTCACATCCTTTGGAGCCTTGGCCCCAAGATCAGTATCTGAAGGCTGAATGCTCTCAAACACCCCAATCACCTCACCCGTTTCCGGCTTGCTAGAGGTCACACTGAAGGTGATCTCTCCTTTCCCTGCCGCTGTGTTCTTAATGTTTTCTTTAAGCAGCTCCTCTTCGTCTCCTCTCCCGCCAGCTGGCAGAGCCACAGCATTGTCATAACCAGTCGAACCACCTCTGCCCTTTGGGTCAAGAAAAGACGACCCTCTGTACGATGGCACTAGAAAGTTTCCACCAAAGCTTTCAGGTTTACCCGTGGCCACGAGTTCCTTGATTGTAAACAGGAATGGCACACGTTCACCTCCTGGAAGTTGAACAGTCACAGCAGCATAATCGATTCCGTCTTTCTCCTCGAACTTTATGGTTCCGTCAGATGATACTTCCAAGGGACCCTCGATCTCATCAAGGGTGTAGGTCAAACGGGTCATGAGTTTAGTTTTTTGGAACTCGGGTGCGGAGTTCTTGCTTACACCTTCGGCTTTGACTGTGAAAGATGTGGGTTCCAAACAGAACTTTTTGGCGTTGTATTTGCCTGGCTTGACCGCGAACCCGTTAACCCCACCTTCAATGGTTGGGCATTGGTTAGCTGTTCCGGTTCCTTTCACTTCCATGTATGTCTTACTTTGAATTTCGTCATAAGTTAGCCTCTTCGGACTTCCCTCGGCACTTGCTCCCTGATATGTATTTACATCCATTATCATCAAATCATCCCACAAAAGATCCGATAATCATATATTCTCGAGTTTACACATAGCATAAACTAAATTACTCTGATCAAATCATCAACAAAAGTACATCAAAAACAAGATCAAAACGAAGAACCATCGATTACTATAACTGTGCTAGCCTATTGCTAACATAAAATTCATGTTTTGTGCAAACCTTTCATGAGATTAGGAACCAGATATCAATAGATATTTAAACAAAATAAAACGATATTGACGAATAATATTTTATGTTATACAGAGATGTTACAGCCAGATATATATAAAACATAGTAATGCAATCATACCCAAATATATCTCTAATAAAATTCATTAGGGTAACACTGGCATACTCACTTAGGCAAAACAACAAACAGTTGGCATGCATACTAGTATCAACATTTCACAACGTCCACCATAAGTATTAATAATGTAAATCAACAAAACAAGTAGAATATAAGATCAACATATGACCATACAAGCTCTAAATCTATGATACTTAGGCATTTCATCAAACACTTTGAGTGCAAAAAAACATACCGAGACAACAAGAGCAGAAGTGGCAAGAGCAAACCCAGCGATCTTAGCCGCATCGGTACACTTCTGAGCAAAGTCCTTGAGATCAGCTTGAAGAGAGCAAGACACCTTGGATCCGGTGGATTCCACACCAAAGGCCTTGCAGATGCTCGGAGAAGACTTGAGCTGCACCCTGCTGGTTGGTGTCATGAAGGTTGCCGCTGCTTGTAAGGAAGCTGCCATTGTTGCTATTGCTTCTCCAGATGGTGATTATTGCTTGGAGAAATGGGGATTGAAGATTTGTATGGTGGGAGGGTTTTGATGGAGATTTTGTTGGGAGCCATGGGATAAGCAGATAGGATCATAGGATAAGGTAATTGTTGATTGGCTGATTTCAAGTTTGTGTTTTGTTTGTGTCGTGCCATGTGGCAGAGGATCTAAATACTTCACTATCATTTTACATATGGGATAGCATATTTTTTTTTTTAAACGGATCACTGACGGACCATTGGAGTGCCACCAGCGGACCACCTGATCATATTCATCTCCACTAGGCATAATGCATATATACCAATTCAGAAGGAAACCCGGGAAAAACACCGCTTGTGGGAATCAAACCCGGGACGTATTGGTCCTAAAGTCTTATCTCATTCCCAATATGTCACTAGGCTAAAAACCCATGGACACATGGGACGAGCATTGACAAGTGTTGTTATCTGTTTATTATTCATACAAAGTTGAGTAAATTGCAATTTTCGTCCTTATGGTTTGTGTTTAACGGATCTTTTTGTGGTTTGTCTTAATTTAAGTTGCTATGTCGAGTAACATTGTTTTATGTTTATGTTTCGTTGCAGCAAATGAACTTACATGGTTTACCATCAAAGTATTTTATACAGGTGAATTTATCAACTCTCCAAGCCAAGGGTATGTAAATGGAAAGTGTGACTTAATAGACATGGTTAATACCATTAGCTTTTGTCTAGATGCATTGCTAGAGATGACTAAATCATTAGGATATCCATGTGATATGGTGTTTTACTATCATTATGAGTTTCCTATCTGGCCTTTTAAAGCAATTGGGTACCACATCTTAAGCAGAGAGTCTGTGTGCATTGGTTCTAAGATTTAAAATAATTGAGATATATGTTTAGCACTGGTACTCCAAAATTAATACCTTTTTTCAAGAGCGTCGACAACAACAGCCCGAGGAAGTTGAATGTATGTGGATTTAGGGTGTTCAGATACAAATTTTTGGTGAAAATTATGATGACAGGGAGGATAACCAAAAAGGCAATGATGATGAACTTGGTTTTGATAGAGTAACAAACCAAAAATTTGAGGAGGATGATATAGTTTTGGACAAGTTTATTTCTGGGCATTTAATTAGGTCTAACATAGAAGCAAACAAAACATGTTATGGGGATTTAGTTGGTTCAATTTTGATATTGAAGAACTATTTCTAGTTAGGGAAAGATGACCATAAAAGGAGGTACTACAACATGTAAGAAATGCAAACAATAGGGTCAAAATTCAAGAGGTTCCAGGGGTCAAGTTAAATCACAAGTTGCATCGCAATTAGCTATACAACCAAGTCAAGAATGAAGTTGCAGTTATCTTCTCAATGCTACCTTTTGATGTTATGATCTAGTTTTTTTTTTGGTTAAAGTAATGATGGTGGACAATGTTATCATCTACTTTTAATTTGAATAATAATGTGTATTTTGGCTGAACAATGTATGCAGTCTCTAATGTTGGTATGTTATTTATAGGTTTTATGATGTGATGTTCATATGGTCAACTAACTAACAGATTATATGGTCACATGTCTGGTTATATGGTGAATTGTCAGATTAAATGTTCAGTTGTCAGATTCTAAGATCATTTGTCAAGTTATATGATCAATTGTCAAGTTATATGGTCAATTGTCAGGTTATAGGGTCAGTTGTTTGGTTATACTGTCAAATGCCAGGTTATATGGTTTGTTGTTAGGTTTATATGGTATGTTGCTAGGTTTTATGGTCTGATGTCAGGTTTATATGCTCTATAATTATTTGGTTTGCATTAGGTTTGTTAAAATTGGGTCACTTGGTATGTAGGCATGGTCATTTGTGTTTAGCATGCAAGCAGGGGGGTCATTTAGGCCTACAAATATGGTCATTGTGTCACCTGGGTCTGCAATTGGGTCAGATGTTTATAATGGCAAAAAAGGTAAAATGGTCATTTAGGTCAAACATTCAAATAAACGAATCATAAAGTCTTAAAGTTCTACATGTTTATGCAGGAGTGAAGGGTCTAACAATAAAATTCCTTCATTGATATATATCTTGTTTGATTACCATTTAAACCATAAAACAAGTTAAAACTGGATCAAATTAACCTTCTGACACAATTGTTGAAGAAGGAAAACCCACAGTCGTGTAAGAAAATAGAAGTAGTAGTTGATGAAGATAAACAAATAGAGGTGCAGCATGATAAGCATAATCCATACTAGGGGTCTGCACTGTTCGGTTCGGTTCGGTTATTAGCATTATCCGTAACCGTAACCGAAGTCATCGGTTAATCGGTTTGTTTAATTCAGTTAATTGGTCGGTTTTCGGTTCGGTTCGGTTAATTTTCGGTTAATGACCAATTCAAACAAGGGCTATTTTTTTTTTGCTTAGAAATACATGTAGTGGAGGTATAAATACATGAAATGGATGTATAAATAAATGAAATTGATGTATAAATGAATGAATGGAATAAATTAATGAAAATGGAGGTATTATTACATGAAATGAAAGTATAAAACTTGAAATACATGAAATGGAGGTATAAAAGCTAGAAATATATAAAAGAATAAATGGTTCGGTTCAGTTAATTTCGGTTAACCGACGGTAAAAAAATATCCGTTAACCGACTTTCGGTTAATTTCGGTTCGGTTTTGTCGGTTTTAGGTTCGGGTTCGGTTAACGGTTCGGTTATTGCACACCCTTAATCCATACAACAATTATGACCCTGGTGTATTGAAAATGCTTGGAATTACGACAGTCCAAAAAAGAGGTGGAGCACGAGTTCCATAATCTATATGAATAAGCAGGAATCAGACTGGTTAAACGATGATTGTCTTTCGAAATATTGATGTTTGGATACTTGTGGTGGTCATTAGGCTTAGATGGTATGCAAGCACTATGCATGTAGTTTAAATGTATAATTCATTATCCTTAAAAGTTACAAAACCAGTTTAAAACCAGCAAACTATATTCATTTCATTCATCAACTGAAAGTCAAATGACAAGAACAATTGCATTACATTGGTCAACATTGACAATTACAAGTTTACAACTAAGAAACACCAACTAAAACCTATGATAACACAAAGAAAAACCAACTAAACCTAGTATAATCTACAGCCTTCTTGCTTCATATGCTCTTGCGGTGTCTAATTCTTGATGTTGGTTCATTCTTTTTAGCATCTTGGTATTACCCAATGTTGTAAAACAAGGTCTAGGAGGTTGAGTACTTGTTGAGTAATAACTACAAGGTAGGTGCCGAGGCGATCTATTTCAACTTTGTCTAATTACTCAGAATCGATCAAACATGGTTAACATTTGCAAGAATCGTGTCTAGTTTGTCAACTCGGGACTGTCGTCAGACGAACAAACGTTAGGAGTGAAAGGTGTCAAGGTTGGACTGAACTTGTTGCAAGTCTCAAACCACAAGGACAAAAAATGCAATTTAATTCTCAAACATATGGATCTTTAAATGTTCACCTCTTCTCCAAGAATTCTTGTCTCTCAAATGAGGCACAAAAGCCTACTATTTATACAAGAGCCATGGAGTCTTTTAAGACATAAAAACTCTACTCAGGAGTTTAATCTTCAATTCATCACATGAAAAGCCTCATTTGATAATCTTACTGAATTTCCATTCACCATATTTCCAACAACTTTATTGTGTTATTATATATACAAAACAAACAGAAATGTTATCAGTAGTAATCTTACTACTAAAATCGAATGAAGCCAGTGCCAGGTCCAGCCATGGGAGTGTACCCAAGCAATTGTTTTGGACCTTCACCCTATTAGGGCCCCAAAACTTAATAAAAAAAGAAATAAGTAGAAATATAAAAAACAATACGTGAAATAATTTTAACAGAGGCATTATGTAGTTTAATGGTGGGAATAGGGCTGTAAACGAACCGAACGAACACGAACAAAGACTTGTTCGTGTTCGTTAGTTAAGGAAATAAATGTGTTCATGAACGGTTCATGAACACTTACCGAGTGAAATTTTGTGTTCGTGTTCGTTCATTAAGGAAATGAACGTGTTCAAGAACGGTTCACGAACACAAATAAATTTAGCGAATGCGACAAAGACTAAAGGTGGATGGCCCAAAGAGTAACACTGGAACTTGAAGGTTGAAGCTCTAAATGTGGAACACATTTTTTTTCCTGCAAAAGGCCCCAAATTTTAGCTTCGCTTTAGGACCCTAAAATATGGTTGAGCCGGCCCGGCCATGGCCGAACACAGAGACAAGTAGTCAGTACCCGCACGTGATAAAGCGCCTGCTAGTCATATTTTCCAACTTTTTAAGGAGCTCAGCATTGTCAAACAAGCCCAGAATACATTCTAACCTGACTTTAAAGGCCCGATTCGTTTTTTGATCGAAGCAAAAAAATATTTTATACATTTATGATCGTGTTTTAAAAAAGAGTATACTCTTGTCAAATCTTATAACATCAAATTTCAGAATTACTGGAGTTAAAGGATATGGAAAATAAATTATTGAAGTTTTAGTATATTTCTAACAAAATCAATTGTGATTTGGTAATTATGTAATGACTTTAATTATAATTATAATTCAATAAAAAGGTAATTTGAACATAAATTGGTGATTTAAATAAAGGTAAAGATTTGTCAGAGAAACTTTAGTTCATATCTATTTATGATTGATGACTTAATGTTTTCTATCTGCCATTCGCTTTAACATGCTGTTGCCCATAAGACCAGAGGGTATGGGGGTCAGCATAGACCGGCCAGAAGCGGCGCCGCACCCCCACACCGCCCCCTAGCCCCGGCATGGTCACACCCGGCGCCCAAATGCCGCCCTTGCCGCTCCACCTTTGCACAATTTTCAAAATAATTCGGTGGGCAACGGCTCTTTATTAAAAAAATTGTTTTTTTTACTTTAAATACCAAAAAACCTCCCATTTTTTATACCACATTCACTCAAAATCCACCCACTCTTCTCATCAACTTTAAAAATCTTTTCTCTTTTTTATAAAAAAAAAACATGAATCCTTTCAACCCGACCCGTTCAACCCGAATAACCCAAACAACCCGAACCCGAACCCGAACCCGTTCAACCCGAATAACCCAAACAACCCGAATCCTAATCCTTTTTCCACGCCCGGTTACACACCAACTATCGACCCCTCTTGGGCGACAAGGCGAAAAAAGCGGCGTTCGAAAAGAAAAAAGCGGCGTCTTCCGGGAGCGACTCGAAAATGAACGAGTTGATAAACGAGATGTGTTCATTCCGAGAGATCACGGAGAAAAAAAATGAATATAAGAAAGATTTGTCGGCCGACTTCGCTCGAGCGAGTGATTTTAAAATTCTACAGTTGGATCTCGATACCATATCGGAGGATGAACGGAAGGTTTACCGGAGGATGAAGGAGAACGTTAAAAGAAAGTGGACCTCGTAGTTTTATTTTTAGGAATCGTAATTTTTATTTTTAGGAATCGTAATTTTTATTTTTAGGAATTGTATTTTTTATTTTTTGGATCGTAATTTTTTTATTTTATGTAATTTTTAAAATTTATGTTGGATTTAATTATCTTGTTTCATGTTTTATTTTTATTTAATATATGTATTCTTTTTATAAAACTAAATTAATAAAAACTAAAAATTAATTAAATATTAAAGTGGGGTAGGCCCATCCCTCCACCCCCCTTATTTTGCTAGGAGGGCCATCCACCAAAGGATGGGGATGTGGCATCCTACGTGACGGCCCATCCCCTTGGGGATGACCCTCCCCATACCCTCTAGTCTAATATATTTCAAGCAGTTCGTTTGTTTTATCGTTGTATACACACAAGGGCGTAGCTTAGTAGGGGCCGGGACACCCAACCCCCGAACTTTTCGCTCAATAGTGTCCGGCAATCCGACATGAAGTTTTGGTATAGAATTTTTTAGGTATATATGTTTTCGACCCCTGGTTTTAGAATTTTTATGGTATAATTTAAGGTTCGGTGACTTCCGAACTCTCGGTCAGGAATCTCAAATTTTGCCACTGTATACACATGCTCATTTGAGATGAACAATTGTAATGTTTATCGATCTAGAGTTTTTGCCTGTACTTACTAAACCATTAGATATATTTAATTTAACTGGTTGAGAGTAAAACATCTTTAAACATACCATAGACTTCCATGAACTTTTATTATGTCAAATACCAAGGTCAGCTAAGAACACACAAATAATAAAATAAAACAAAGATGAAAAACAACATAAAATAATCTACAAATAGAACAAACTAAATATTTTCAAAATAAAATGTTAAAAAATAACAAGTGGCTCAAAAGTGCTTGAAAAATAATCACAGTAAGTAATCCCTCATATTTATATGAGAGAGATAGTGTTCTTCATCATCGCCACTTTTAAAAATATGTTTCACAAATCAATACAATAAATATAATAAGCAATGATCCAAAGATGAGAGTTATGATATTCAGAATGAGTAGGAGGATATTGTTCAATCACTCAGCATTATTCATGCTTCAGAAGACATTGTCAAATAACTTTCATCATCTTTACACCATTTCAGATCCATCATTTTTTCCTCAAATTACAATTACAAAATAAAAACAAAACGCAAATAAAAAAATAAAAATATTGTTTCTCTCAGACAAATGCCTCGATTTGTCGTCGATAAGAATGGATAATCAGACTCGTCATCATGAATTAATCGTCATATAGAAACTTAACGAAATCAAATCATTGACATAATAATTATGAAGGATACCTGTACTTGAAGAAGATGATGAAATTAAGTGAAAGAGAAGCTGTAATGATTTAAGTAGATCAGATCATGTTTTTATATAGGGCCAGGGTGTGCCTTTCTTATTGTTAGGGTTAGGCTCTAGGGCATCATTGCCTATCACATTGTATCATGGGCCTCTGTATGGGCTCTGATAATAAGGTCATTGTTGTGGAGTTTTGGGCTTTTTAGATATGTCTTTGGAAGATAATAGAGTAAATTACAAAAGTCGTCATTTATGTTTGACACTATATTATAAAGTGTGTCATTTGTCTTTAAAAAGTACAAAAAACATACTTGATGTTTGCAAACTCTTGCAAGTTATATCCTTTAACTTTAACCCAGTTAGTAATCTGACTAAGTGTGAAGAATCTAAGTAGATCTATGGAATGGACTCTGCATAAAAGGGTTAACCCTTCGTTTGGTTTCACGATAGATGATGAATAAAACAGTACTCCGGCTGAACCTGCAAAATAGAACACCGTTAGCTCGCCACGGGGAGAAGGGGGTTCTCTCCGTGACCACTCCTGGCGTGAGAATAAGTACAGGTAGTCGGAAGTAAGTATTGTAAGAGAGAGAGTAGTTGAGAGTGAATACCTTTCCTTGAACTCCAAGTTACTTATTTATAGTCGGTGTTTGGCGCCAAAAGGAGAGATTGTTAACTTTAACGGAATCTTTTGCTATTCCGTTAATGTTTGTTGGCAATCCGTTAGTGCACACGGATCGTGAGCTCATCAGCGGTTAGGGAGGTGCCACGTGTCAACATGAGATCACTGCATCTTATAAATGTGAGCCTGCCATCACCGTGATCTTCATCGGCCGTCCAGATGCTGCAAAGTCTTATCCATTTATTCGAACATTGCGCGACTGTACGAAAAGCAAAGAGTTCGCATGGACTCCTGAAGCTGATCAAGCTTTCCAGCAGATGAAAGATTGTTTAGTTCAACTTCCCACACTTACTGCTCCTCGTGAAAAAGAACCCATGGTCTTATATCTTGCTGCATCTGAGGTAGCAGTAGGTGCCGTCTTGTTGGTAGAACGCGCAGGGGTCCAGTCTCCAATTTATTATACCAGCAAGATGTTGAACGATCAAGAGACAAGGTATTCAATTGTAGAGAAATTAGTTTTAGCATTGGTCCATGCTTCGCACAGGCTGCGAAGATACTTTTCAGAACATGTTATTACAGTTTTAACAAATTTTCACATTGGCCAAGTCCTGGCGAAACCAGATGTTTCTAGACGACTTGCGAAATGGGCAATAGAATTGGGAGGTTATAACATCTGTTATAAACCTAGACCAGCTATCAAGGGCCAAGTTTTGGCAGATTTCATCGCTGAAATTCCCACTGATAAACTTGAAGAATGCCAAGCAATTCAAAACCCAGTCCCAGTCATAGACAATAGAGCATGGACACTGTTTACAGATGACGCATCAAACAGTGATGGGGCTGGAGCAGGTCTTCAATTAATGAGTCCAGAGGGAGCAGAATTCACATATGCAATTCGGTTGGATTTTAAAAGCACCAACAACGAGGCCGAATATGAAGCTTTCCTAGCAGGCTTACGCCTCGCTATCAAAATGGGTGCAACAAATTTAGAAACCCATGTTGATTCATTACTAGTTCTGAGCAAGTAATTGGAACGTACTATGCAAAGGGAGATATCATGGCTTTGTACTTGGTGCAAGCCAAGGCTCTTATAGCACAGTTTCAACAATTTAAAGTCACACACGTCAAGCGAAGCGAAAACAAACATGCTGACGCCTTAAGTAAACTCGCAGCAACTAGTTTCAAACATTTGGCAAAGGAAGTTCGCATCGAGGTCTTAAGTAATCCATCAGTTCCCATCAGACAAGTAACAATGGTCGAAGTAGGAGATCCATCATGGATGTCTCCAATAATAATGTATTTGTTACATGGTTCTTTACCAGAAGATAAAGCGCAAGCACGTAAGTTATGATGCAAAGCCCTCAATTACGAAATGATTGACAGTATTCTGTACCGACGCTCTTACATGGGTCCTTCGCTCAGCTGCGTTAACAAACATGATGCGCAATACCTGATCAGGGTGGTTCATGAGGGGCTATGTGGTATACATTCTGGGCCACGCATGGTAGTAGCCAAAGTGAAAAGCGCACGATATTATTGGCCCGGAATGTACGTTGACGCGGTAGAGATCTTGCGCAAATGCATGTCCTGCCAAAGGCATGCCCCTAAAGCGTTGCGCCCAAAGAATCCTTTGGTACCCGTCACACCAGCTTGGCCATTTCAATAATGGGCCACTGATTTAGTGGGACCATTTCCGGATGCGCCCGGCGCAGTAAAGTTTATCAATGTTGCGGTCGATTACTTCACCAATGGGTTGAAGCCAAACTTTTAGCTTCTACTACACGATGGTAATTCGCAAATTCATCTGGGAATACATTATTTTCCGTTTTGGTCTGCCCATGCGCATTATTACAGACAACGGTCCAAATTTAACAGCTGAAGAGTTGCAAACATGGATGACCGAAATGGGAATCCAGCATGTTTTCGCTTCTGTTGCGCACCCACAAGCAAATGGTCAAGTTGAAAGCATAAACAAACAGTTGGTCGACGGTATCAAGGCCTGCCTTGCACAGCATGGCGGGGGTGGCTTGACGAATTGCCTAGCATCTTGTGGGCACATCGAACTATGCCCAAGACTAGCACTGGAGAAACTCCTTTTAGCCTTGTGTATGGCACGTAGGCGATGCTTCCTGCCGAAATTGGGTTACCATCTCCAAGAATGCTAGCTTTGTAAAAACAAGATAACGAAGAACAAAGGCGCATCGACCTAGACTTATTGGAAGAACGACGAGAAAATGCAGCAATTCGCGAAGCTAAGTACAAGTCTCAGCTTGAAAGGTATTACAACAAAAGGGTGCGCATCTGTTCCTTTTTGCCTGGTGACTTTGTTCTTCGCGATAATGAAGCGTCGAATGCCAAAAAACCGGGGAAATCAGCCCCGCAATGGGAAGGTCCGTATGTGATAAATGAAATATCGGGAAAAGGCGCGTACACTCTGAAGCATATGGACGAATCCAGCGTTCCTCGAACCTGGAATGCCCAACAACTACGCCGATGTTATATGTAATATCAGTCCTCTAAACAACTTCTGAGCGTTGCGTAACGAGACTGCTTACTTTATTTTGTTATGTAATCTTAGTGGCAGCCATAGTTTTGCGCTTTATCAGTATGAATAAAATACTCCGCCACTACTCTGCCACGTCAGCGATCCGTGTGCTTTTGTTTTTCTTTGATCCCATGCGCCGCGCATAGGCCTCTGCGGGGCGCATTGGTTGTTTTTTTTATTTTTTATTTAAAAATTAGATTGTTAACTTACATTAAAAATTGATACGTGTAAATGTTAATAATAAATCTACAAATGTTCATGTGAGGTCTCATGTGAGGACTCGGGTATATTGATAGCGTTAAGATCTATTTTAGGGTTTAGTCGACTACGATACATATCTAGTCGGTTGTCCTAAACTCTTCCCGGCGTTAATCTTCTGAACAACGTTATGTATATCTTTTGGAATGCTCTTATTATTAGGGTTCTGATTCCTTAATGTTTCCCAGATGTTACGTGTGGGAATGTCTTGCTCGGCCAGCTGCTCCACTAATCTGTATTCGTCCTCAGAAAGTCTTCTAGCATACGCGTGCCCCTCTAAAGTTTCAAGAGGAGAGTGGTTGTGTGACTCGTTCTTAACCTGTAGCCGCCAAACGTTAAGCATTTCATCATAGAACCCTATCAGTTCAAAAGGGCAACGAGTTTTTTTGCTACCGGTTTTACGAACAGTGGCTACACTCTTACGATCACCACTAAGGATACAATGTATCCACACCCTCACGAATTCACCATGTTTCTTCTTCGATCTTCCACACTTAACGATGCAGCCGTGATTACGAGCCCTCCTATCTACCCAATCCTCCATCTCTTCACGGGAGGCAAAACCCTGATTAGTTGCATAGGAAACTATGATAGGGTGTATTTTTTCCTCCTCATCTTCCAGTTTGATTTCTTCCTTGTCATATTCATGATGAAAATTACCCTCTGCATCCTCTGGAATAACTGTGTGGTGAGTAGTTCGGGTCTGGAAGAGGCAGAATGTTGACATGAGAAGGGACGCGGTTGACAACTTCCTCGTAATGGTTGGGCTGAAACGAAGATTCGTAAGAATCAGAAATGGCGGTCTCGAATGAGTCTGGAACAACAATATCGTTAGAATCCTCACTGAATATTCCGAAAAACCACGACATACCGTGAATATACGTGATTGTGATTTGAAAGGTTTATTATGGAATTGGAAATCTCATACGATAACCAACGATAATGCATGGTCTTATAGCCTTTCTGGAGGGTCTACTGCGCCCCGCAGAGGCCATTGCGGGGCACATTGAGTTCAAACATGCACATCAACTTTAGGTCACGCAGGTGTACGAGGTTATATTCTGATTCTTCGTACCCTATGCGACCCGCATGAGCCTCTGCGGGGCACATGGGTACGAGGTTCGCGTGTTTCCACGCAGACATGTCAGTGTGTTGCCTTTGTCGGAAAACCCTAACCTCATGCGAGGGCGCATAGGCCTATACGACCCGCATGGAAGGGTGTCAAAATAAGAAATTTGGGTGTCCCACTCTTTACAAATACAAATCCTCTCTTTATAACTTCTGTCCACCACCTGACCACCACCCACCTACCCCCAAACTCCATCTTCCACAATATTCAAATATCATGATTTTATATTTATAGATTATCCAAATTGATTATTCAAAAACACATGATCATATAAAGTGAACATTTTTGATTATCTAAACATGAACTTTGAAGTTTGATCAGAAGTTCAGAACATCAAAATCACAAGATTAAAACAGAAATGGAGGAACAAAATAAGGCTGATGAATCTCTTTTTAATAGAAAATTTTCAAGTCAAAATAATCAACCATGTGTGTTTCCATTGACAACAAGTACGGGTTATAAGCATTGTCAGGTTAATATTTGTGGTTCTAGATCTATGGAACGAACAATGGCGGCGGCTTCTAGATCTGTGGAACGAACAACGGCGGCGAAGCTGTGCATCGAACGATGGCAGATCTGTGGAAAGAATGTTGATGGCAGCTTTTAGGGTTTCGATGATGGCGGAACTATAGAGAGGTGTTGCTATAGTGGCCGGCGGCGGATCTTTGGAACGACGACGAACGACAGCTGTAGTGGTGGTGAACGCTGCTATGTCGGAGATGCTATGGCGGTGGTTCTATGGGTGGGGATAGCTCCTGATTGTATAGAGAGAGAGAGAGTTGAGAGACAGTGATTTTTATGAGAAAGGGAGAGGTTTTTTATTATGTATTTTAGTGTTCAGTATAGAATTACCAAAATACCTTTATATGAGATCAACTTGGTCAGTTTTAACTATTAAAAAAATTGAGTTAGGACAAAAGAATATAACATGCAAAGTTTTGCAAACATCGAGTATTTTTTTGTACTTATTGCAAACAAAGGACACACAATGTAGTGTCAACATAAAGGACGATTTTTGTAATTTACTCTTGATAATATTACCTGTTTTTTGTTTGCTGTTAACTTAATATTGATACACCTCCTTCTAGTGGTGGTGCACAAATCGAGTTTTTTGAATACACGGTTCCGGGTATAGAACCGGGTTCAAGTATCACCGGGTTCTACAAAATCGGGTATTGACAATACCCGGGTCGGGTTCGGGTTCGGGTTCGGGTTTTATACAAAAAATGTATACCCTATATATCCGGGTTCGGGTAGGGTCCGGGTCGGGTTTTCTAATACCCGGGTATTATAATACCCTATTTCCGAGGTCGGGTATGGATCGGGTTTGGTTCAGGTATGCCTTGGGTATTCATTTTTTTTTTTGCATAAAATATAGAAATATAAAATGCAAAATCTTTTTATTTCATAAAACATAGAAATACATGATGAAAATAGATAACTTCGAACAACTTGATCGTCTTCGTTTATTGTTCATCTCGAGAATAACACTTGTTGTTAAACTAAACATCAAAGACCCCTTTTATAGGGTATAGAGATATAATGTAAACCATAAAAATGGTCAAAATACTCTTTCTAATGGCTATATAGCCGTTACAAAGGTACAAAACTCGAAAAAACACAAAAAAAACAAAAAAACCTGAACAGGGTATTGGAAAATCCGGGTCGGATATTGAAAAACCCAGTTTCGAGTTCGGGTTGAAACCGGGTATTCGTAAAACCTGGGTTGAAAACATGTATAAAAAACCCGGTTCCGGGTTTCATAACATAAATGCATACCCGGTCCCTACCCTACGGGTAGGGTCGGGTATAAAAAACTCGGGTTTTATAATACCCGGTTCCGGGTTTTTTTTTCGGGTCCGGGTTCGGGTTTTTTGTGCACCACTACCTTCTTCTTCTTCTCTCTGTATATATACACACACAGATATATATGGAGAGATAAGAGTGTAAAGAATGTATAACAAGATTTAGAGGTGTGTGAATAAGATTACCCTTGTAATTTTATATTATGATATGAGATATGAGCTTAGTGTACAAAAAGAGGGTTTAAGCCCAAACAGGTTTGATTCGTAAATTGACTCGATTTTCTTTCATCATTCATAGGCTCAAACTGATTTGGCCTAAACCAGATCGGTTTATGAACCGAATTTAGGTTTGGAAGTCCAAACCTATTGGAATTGGTTTGGGGTTGGGTTCTAAACTAGTATGGTCCAAACATTTCTTAAAAGAGTCGGGTTAGATCAGAGCTCAAACCCATTGTGGTGTGTAAGGTTGGGCTGCCGCCAAACCTTTTTTTTTTACACCTAAATACCTCATAATGATGAGGCTATGAGCATCCTGTGGGCCCTAATCTATTTCTAACTTTTTTTTTACATTTTGAAAAGTTTTTAAAGAGACTACTTAATTCTTGTTTTTCTTACATTATAGGTATTGAACTTGATTTCAGTAAGGCTGGGCGGTGTGGGGTCGGCATATGGCCGGCTTGGCTCGGCACCACCCTCAACACCATTTCCCACCCCCCCCCCACCCCCGCAACGGCATGCCCGGCTTCCCCTTGATGATGGCCACAAAAAGACAAAAGTTCTCTCACACACAACATATACATACATTAATATATATATATATATATATATATATATATATATATATATATTTTAGGCTCATTCTCCATTTCCATACCTCCATCCTCTTTGCCTCATCCGCATGCCTAGCCCGCGTGACGCCTACGTATCATCCTCTTTTGGAGGGTCATCACCATACCGTGTAACCTAAACAAATTGTTTGGTTAATTGGCCTGTTTCCAATAAAAAAGACTAAGCAAGGGAGTTGGTACACTATTGTACTAAGGAGTGAAACTGCCATTTTTAATATAATATCGATAATATAAAACACATAAGCTTTAACCAAGTAGGTAAAACAACAATATTTATAAAAAACCAAATTAGTCAGAATTTATCTAAACGATTACACTTTTTATACTGTTTTAATAAAAAAAATACTATATAATTTTATGAGCAATAATATCTTTAAAATCACACTTAATAGATAATTATGATAAATAATTAAAAATCAGCTCAATTAATTATGATAAGTAATTAAAAATCAGCTCAATCTGTTTTGATATCATTTGAAGTGTTACCAACCAAAGATCCAAATGAAAATAGTCACCCTCAAGGGTCTTTCAGAGGTATCAAAAGGTAAATCATACAAGAGAACCGAGTCCCGGCAGACCCTATAAGCAGAATAGATCAATGACTGCCACCAGCTGGATCAGATGTTGGCTTTTTAGCCGGTGGTTCAACTGAACTCACAGAGACCCGCTTCACTCCCCTCCCCACAACCCCGAGATGCGTGACCCCAGAATCACCATTTGTGTGAGCAGCTGAAACAGTAGGTGACTCAAATCCAGAACTGTTAGCCATCATACCAATGCGTGAGGATGTCTGACCACCACCATCACCACCACTACCGCCAACGCCAGAAGTCTGACCACCTTTCCCCTTGGCTGCGATCATTCCCAGTATATCAGACAACAAATTAGATGGATTTGACGCCCCCTGCTGAAGATCTTCAAGCTGCAATTTCACAATAATAATTGCATAAATCCAACATTGTATTGAAATAAAAGGGCTAGCATGTGGTAAAGTTTGAAGCTTGCCTTCTTTTCAAGTTCGCTAGCAAGACCAGTGAGAATCTCAATTTCCTTTTCTTTATCAGCAACAGAATCGGCAGTTTGTGAAGCACTGGAAGATTGTCGGTTAAGAACTGCTGACTCAGCATTGCCAGGCGGCACGGAACCAGATGAACTCTCTATTTCATTTTTGAGCCGTTGCAGACGAGCCTTGCAAACTGAAATAGCCTTTTGGCAATATGGGATTGCTTCCTCACCCTTTGAAGCAATTTCTAGGCATAAGCATATCCTGAAATTTCTGTATTATCATATAAAGGGAATACATCATCAGACATAAAGAATCGACGATTATAAAGCATTGATCGTAAAAAAGGATACAGTTCGGCTATGTGACGGCTGTCTGGTTCAGCTAGACGTTCCAACATTGATAATGCTTTCAGATAATCACTGAGGGAAGTATCGACATCCTCTATAAACAGAACACATAACATATTGAGTAAAACTGAAAGTAAATTAACTAATAACTACCAAACTAAATGCAGTTTGCAATATATGCATACCTCTCTCCAAAGCTACCTCTGCTAAAGCCGAAAGAATGTCTACCTTCTCCATCGTGTCACCTGGTTGTTTTTCCGCAATTGCCCTTGCAACATCAAGCATTTTCCAAGCTAAATCCAGGTCGGATTCATCTTCATCAGCATCACTTGCTTCATCGTCTTCTTCCTGATCTTCATCACCCCCATCTATTATCAAAATCAAGCACATGATATTATCCTAATGAAGAAACAAGATTCTATTTAGATTCACAATTGTGTTACTAACCACCTTCTGACACACCTTGAGCATTTGAAGTCACTTCTTTAGCTTTACTTGAAACAGAAGCATCGCCACTTTCTGCACCTTTAGCAGAACCATGTTCAGCACTCGCCTCCTTCTTCGACACAGAACCTGAAACTAACGGATCGGACTCTTCTTGAGCTTTGTATAGCAGTGCACAACCATATTTATAATATGATCTCACACATTCAGGGGACAGCTCGCCATAATGTGCAGCCCTGATCAGCACCATCCACGAAAAAAGAGATCCTCAGTAACTCAAATCACAAATGCTCAACATTTCAAGTCATGACATACTTTCAACGAATAATTTTCACACTTTACACTAAAATCAATAGCTTACTGTACTAATTATAAGATTGTAGACGAACCAAACGAACACAAGCAGAGGCATGTTCATATTAGTTCATTTAACTTTAACCAAACACGAACACGAATATATAATCAAATTTTTTTTAAACGTTTGTTAATCTCCGTTCATTAAAAAGCTAAATGAACAATTCACAAACGTAAACAAACACGAACGAACGCAAGCAAGCAAACAAACATAAACAAACATAAATGAACGCTCATGAATGTAAAAGAACAAACAAATGTACATTAAAAATAAAAATATAATATTATATATTATATTAAATCACATCTTCTAGCTACATGCAACACAAATCCCTTCAATTTGAGGTTTATTACTTGAATGCCATTTATAATTGTAAAGGAAAAAAAAGGTTGGTGTGTATACACATAAGGGTAAATTGGGAATACATGATGTGAAAGCAAGGTTTGTCCTTTTGTTTATA
Organism: Scalesia atractyloides; assembly: GCA_947069175.1. Taxonomy (NCBI): domain Eukaryota; kingdom Viridiplantae; phylum Streptophyta; class Magnoliopsida; order Asterales; family Asteraceae; genus Scalesia; species Scalesia atractyloides. The sequence goes on along the minus strand of CAMTDV010000014.1, from coordinate 22,172,466 downwards.
TAATAACTGAAAAGCTATCTACTACATGTTATTTTATTCATTGAATGTATTATTACTTTTATAAAAGTTTTAGTAAACTATTATTATATTTTGAAGCTAAAAGGAGTTAAACAAAAAACTGTTTACTAATGAAATGAATATTTGAAGGCAATTAAATTAATAAATTAAACCACCAAAGTAAACGTCTAAATTATAAACATATAAATAAATATATAAATATATATATACACACACACAAATTTATTCTATATTTTTAGGATACAACTAACATGTTTCGTACTCTTAGAATTAATTCAAACGTGATTTAAATTAATATATCGTTTACAAATTTTGTTTCTAATAAATAAGAAATTATATTTCGTTACACTACTAAATTAAAATCATTGTTGTTTTAAAATATTAGAAAATCACTTTCGATGTTTATATTTATGGTTTTAGTTTCGATATTTATATATATTCAAATTTATTCTTTTTTTTTTTGTTACGATACGATTCAGTATAAGATCGCGAAGTAACTTTGTAACTCTTAAGTCTATGTTGGTAGCTTATACGAGAATTCCGCCGCATCGCGCGGGGAATCGTTAATATAAATACACACACATATACTGTATATCGGTATATATTTTTGAAACTTTCTAATAATATTTAAATTAACCAAACATAACTTAAGTAAATGAACATATATAAATGAACGAACACAAACAAACTTTCCACCAAACGGTTCACAAACAGATTAGTGATACCTAGGGTTCATTTCCAGGCCTAGCTAATTATTAATTAAGCTTTCTAAATATGTAATTACAAACTGGTAAATTGAGAAACAAACCTTATTAACTGAATAAAACATTATTAAAAAATTAAGAAACCCTAACCTGATTTCTAGGGCACGACTGAAGCAATCAGCGGCTTCAGCGTAATCTTCTTCTTTATTGGCCTTGGATCCTCTCTCCATCAACTCTTGGGCGTACGCAAGTGAGTTGTCCCCTTCTCCATCTGACGTCAGACCGGATGTTTCGGCAACATGATTGTTGTTGCAGGAAGACGAAGTGCCACCGAAACCTATGGAATCGATTGTGGCTTCAACAGAAGCTGAAGGTGCGAGATTTTGTGAAGGCGGAGCTTCGTCCGCCATTGATGAAATGAAAACCCTTTGAATGAATTGAGAGTGTGAATGGCGGTTTGATTTTCAAGAGTCCTTGAAAACCCTTTGGCGGAAAAGTGATGGTATGAGTTTTCTGTTTGGTACCTTATAATATAATAAATAGGTAAATTACGCTTTTCATGCTTTACGTATATACTGGATTGCAATGAATACCCTTTAACTTCCTTCAATAATTACACTCACAGTCTTTTTTTTTAATTTATTACACCAAAAGTTCTTTACTACTAATCAGGTTAAAATTTTCAGTTAAATGTATTCCCTTAAGAGTATTCTCGTCATTTCACGCTTTTATTTAAAATGTTTCTTAATAAATAAAATCAAAAAATTATACATCATCTCCCCATTTACCCGATCCCTCAACCCTAGAACACCATCATCCTACCACCATGGACCACCCCCACCATCATCCCCTAACCATTCCTTTCTACGCAACTCAACCCAGATCTACGACCAGCAACCACCATCTTCGGACAGTAAGAACGAACCCAACCCATCGTGGGTCAACCTTTCTTCTATGGCAGCTCACCCACACCAAAACGATTCTAGAACAATGGGGGTCAGACGTGGAAGATGAAGAGAACAAAATTTACATCCTAAATAAATAAGAATAAATAAAAATACACAAATTTACAATCCAACTTATCCCATTAGTTCTCCTATGCCACCGTAAGTTTGTTTATGTTTTAATTTGGAATTTGATTTAGTGTGCTCTTCTTCTGACATCTCCACCCACCTCACAAATTAAACTTCATTTCTAATAACATAACACAGATGAATTAATGGCCTCCTTTGTCTCCTATAAATCCCCGAATTGTACTTTGCCATGGCAGTTGCTTGCGAGATGGCTTGGTGGTGGCCAGATTTAGTGGTGGTGGTGGAGGTTGGTTAGAGTGAGAGAAAGAGGGAGAGAGATGGCTGGGAGAAGAGAGGGTTTGATGGTGTTTTAGGGTTTGGGGTATTGAGGAAGATGATGTGGTGTATATGTATGATTCTGGTTTTATTTATTAATACAACATTTTAATAAAATCATGAATTAACCAAAATAACCTTAAATGAATCATTAATCGAAAATTTTAATCAGGTTAGTATAAAAGACTTAAGGTGTAATGAGTTTTACAAAAAAAGGACTGTGATTGTAATTATTGAAGTTAAAGGGTATCAATTACAATCCGATACATACATAAAGGACGGAAAGTGTAATTTACCCTAATAAATAAGTAGTGTGAAATCTCTTGCTTTGGAGCGAGCTTTTGATCGATATCGGTTCGGTGAGTTACAACGATATTATGATATGAGGACTTGGTATAGCAACCAAAAGAGGTACAAATGACCACCAGCACACATCATCGGTTCGATTCGGCACGGTACTCGGCCCAAATGGATATCGACACATGTTTTACATCTATCGAAAACTATAATTTACTTTGAAATAGTCATATAATAGTATTGGTTCTGATAATACGAATAATAGTACGATTGTTGTTCGGTCCAAATCGTTTCAATTCATCATAGTTATACAAAAAAAATTACCAGTAAAGTACATGGATGGTCCATGTGGTTTACTAAAATTTTGAATTTGATTCCTAGCTTTTCAAAAGTAAAAAGATGATCCATGTGGTTTGTATTTTGTAACGTATTAGTCCTTAGCTTTTTTCCAAAAGTACATGAATGGTCCTTATGGTTTGCACATTGTAACACATTTAATCCTTAACTTGGACCTGCCGAAACCTTTAGTTTTGTTGGCTATGGACCAAACGAGTTACAAAGTACAAACCACATGGACCATCTGTGTATTTTTGAAAAGCTATGAACCATATCCTAAATTTTGGTAAAGCACTGGACCATCCATGTATCTTATTCAAAAAAAATTACTTTTTTCAATATAACTCTATTTTCAAACATTATATTTAACTCTTTAACTCAAAAAATTACTTTTTTCAATATAACTCTATTTTCAAAGATAATATTTAACTTAGCTGCGTTGCAGCGGTTGTCGTTGTAACGCCCCGCGTTTCCGTAAAAGTTTTATTTTAGGAAATACGTGTCGTATCACTAGCATAAATATTTATCAAATTTTTTTTATTATTATCATTACTATTACTATTTATTCATTTATTTATTCTTTTTACAAAATAATAATAATAGGTTTTTTTTATGAAGCTCGTATTTGAAAAATCAGATCTCGTAGATGCGACGGGTCACTCAAAAACGCTAAACAGGTTAACGGGCCTCGGGTCCAACACAAGACCTAACCATAATTATATCTAAACCTAACCTACACACAACACACACAAACACATACATACAGCCGTACACCCCCCTCCTTCCCTCACTTTTTCCGGTCGTCGAATTCCGGCGACAATTCCGGCCAACTTCGACCGTCGCTCCTCCGGCAGCTCACCATAGACCTCCCACCTTAACCCCCATTACTCCTCCACTTACCATACCTGGCCCCAAGCACCTCTGTCTCTCCCTCGTCATCTCAGGTTACCGGCACCACTGCTTCGGCCGGTTGTCGGCAACAGATCTCTAGCGGACCACCACAACCACCTCCATCCCCCGTTCAATTCTCTCTCTCTCTTAAAACCGACTGCCGACCACCACATCTGGTGGCGGCGGCGGTGGGACAAGAGCTGTTCCTGATTTGGAATCGGGTTGGCTCCGGTTACGGGAGGTGATGGTGCGAAGCAGTGACAGCATTTCTCGATTTTCCGGTTGGGCTCAGGTCGTCGGTTTGGGATTTTAGTCTCGAGTCCAAGTCAGTGCAGGTCATGTTTGGTTCGAGTCTCACTTCGGGTCGGTTCAGGTAAGCGATTCGGTTACGAGACAATTTTATTCAAGTTTGGTTTATATTTCAGTTTTAATCTAGATTACTGTCGGGTTGTTTTGGGGATGCCTCAGTTTGGTTTTATATCTCGAGGGTTCGGTCCAAGCAGTCGTGTTTCACTCGGGTTATGTCTAGACTTTGTTCAAGTCTTGCTTGAGCTCTAGTTCAATTTTAGTCAAAGGCAGTCAACCGGTCCAACCCAGTCAAATCGTTCGGCGAATGACTTGGTAAAAGTCTATTTATATTGTTTCGTATGTATTGTGATTATTTTTAGTAATCATTATAGTTAACACGAACCGATCCGAAAGCAAAACGACACAAATTTTGTCGACTAAACTAGTAAGCTTAGTAAAAGTGATACGTTTTAGCGCTTGTTGAAGGTTATACATATGTGTATATATATTGTGGGTAACTGTTACGTTTTGACATTCGTATAGAATTTATATATATATATATATATAATAATGTTGATTAAATCGTTGGTTTTAACATTATATCGACACTTAGATTGTCGGGTTAGTCCAAAAACAAGAGGAAACTCTGCCCGTTTTTCGTAAAAATCCGCGTTTTGAAAAGCCACACACTAAAGGCTATCAAACTCAAGTGTCGTTTTATAAATATATATATATATATATATATATAACATTTCGGCAATCTCTAATATATCAATACCTTCGTTTGCTCATGTACGATGACCGCGGTGCGCTATCACGCTCTTCAACTCCTCACGAGATTACCAAGGAATGCATTGCTAAACGGTGAGCATACTCGACCCCTTTTTACACTTTAACGCATTTTTTGATGCAACATGTATAAATTACAAAATTTATTTTTAACAAGATTAAATGTGTTCCCAATACTAAACGGGTTATCAATTACGCTTATGTGAATTATATGTGTTAGATTAAACTCGTTTATACATGTACTTGTTACGTTTGAGTTGTTTATGCTTATTAGTTTTAAATTGTATTCTCACGACATTGTTATGATTATAATTACTATGCATGCTAGTTAAGGAATTCAATTATATGCTATTATTATGTGAGAGTCGACTACATATATATGCGATTCAGCTTTATTATACTCCCGTCATGATTGAAATAAACTCTTACACTTAAATTTTATTTTCAAACTTGTATATGTTCGCCAATACTTTTGTATTGATCTACGCTTTTAATACATGTCGCAGGAAAGCTGATGATGCAAGAAATCTAGTAGGATTGCCTAGATACACACTTAAAACTTTAAATGTTTATTGTACTATATCTTATTTCAAACATGTATTTCATTTCAATATCTTATATTAAATTGTTATCAATGAAATGAAATTATATTTGTTACGTGTCGTGATTTAAATTTTGTATTATTTGATTTAAACTATGTAAAAAAGAAATTATTAAACACTTGACACAATTAGCGTTATGAAGCCTCTTCAATCTCGTTTTCATCTCATCCCGATGTTTCCGCCATCGGTTGGGGTGTGACAGATTGGTATCAGAGCCATAACTATACGGAATTAGGTAGAATTGCCATGTTCGACCTAGTCTATAGTTTAAGTACCATTCTTTTGACCATTCTTGATACTTGTCTAAATTGTTATTCTTTCTATCATGCTTCTTCCCTTTCGTCTTAAAACTTACAATATGTCTTTCCTAAGACACAAAAACACAATACACATTCTTGAGAATATTTTTGTTCCACAATCGAAATAACTCATCAAAACAGGGGTGATTCCCGCCTTTGGTGACGAATTTCAATCCATCTTACATAATACTTTTACACAATTTCACAATCAAGTCAGGAGTGGTATCCATATCTTGATGGGAATTTCTATTTCATGATCTAGTGGATTTTTATTGACGATTCAAGATTTTATCTTGATACGTCGATAAACCACACTTTGGGGACGAAATTGTCAAGCCAGGATTGACATCCACACCTTGATGACTGGTCCCGTTCTTCAATTTTCAATCTCGCCAAAGTTTCGTGTTTTCGATCAAATTAGGGACATGTACTAACTGGAAGGGTGAAATACCGTTAATCGCTTGGCGACGAAAGTATTATACCTATTAGACCAAATCATGTCTCCCTAATTCGAGAGGACTTACGATTTACTTTGGAATGGTCGAAGTTTCTCAACCCGAAACACTCCAACATTTTATCAAGCCTCTCTTTTACGCTATTTTAAATTTTATGCAATATAATTCTTATTCCTTCATTTTATTTCAATGTCACATTATACTAGAATAGAATTTATGCACAACAAATTTCTCATTTATACAAAATTTATTACACAATGATTCTATAGGTGCATGCTAAACATTTTATTAGATTTGGGATTACTGGAACATTTTATGTGATAAACTCGTTATAAAACCACACCTTAACATGTATAGCGCTTGCGTAGTGCTATAGGAGTAGCGCCCGCCCGTATTCTTGAGGTCATGTTAAGTAAACTATTTCATACTAAGTAAACTATTTTACACTATGTTTCGACAATATTGACTAGTCAACATTGCGTACACGATGGTTTGACTTGTTTATTCACATGTTTATGTGGTAGACTCGTCATTAACTTTGATCAAGCCACACCTTAACATGTATAACGCTTGTGTAGCGCTATAGGAGTGACGCCCGCCCGTATTCTTGAGGTCATGTTAAGTAAACTATTTTACACCCTCTTCGTTTTAACGATGATGGGTAGTCTACATTGCGGTACACGATGGTTTGACCTGTTTATTCACATGCCAGTAATCCGTTAATCTTGGTTAAACTAAAATATATCATCTGTATTGTACACGAATGTGCGAATACGCACACTTACACTTATACTCATACTTATACACTATACCCTCTCATACTTGAATACAATTATACTTACATACTTGAGACTCTATATACGCTATCATTCTCACTCGTAATACGTTAATAAACCCTGATCGTGACACAGAAGGTAACATGGCATCAATTAGCGAAACGGACGTAATATGATACGAACATGGTGGATACGCCGCTCGTACTTCCTATATATAAGTGTTAATGCCATATTACTAAGGTTTCGTAAACCGTGCCATGAGAAATTCGGTGTTTCACTGTTATGTCTAAACTCAAACCTTAATCACTCACCACCCAAATTCCCGGTTATACCCACATACTTAGAAATGCCATTACCTCTTTCCTAAAGCCTTCATCTTGAAGGAATTTCGTGACGAAATTCCCTAAAGTAGGGGAGACTACGCCCCGCGTTTCCGTAAAAGTTTTATTTAGGAAATGCGTGTCGTATCACTAAGCATAAATATTTATCAAATTTTTTTATTTATTATCATTACTATTACTATTTATTTATTCTTTTACAAAATAATAATAATAATAATAATAATAATAATAATAATAATAATAATAATAATAATAATGATAATGATAATAATAAACAAATAATACGGTTTTTTTTATGAAGTTCGTATTTGAAAAATCAGATCTCGTAGATGCGACCACTCAAAAACGCTAGAACAGGTTAACGGGCCTCGGGCCCAACACAAGACCTAACCTTAATTATATATAAACCTAACCTACACACAACACACACAAACACATACATACAGCCACACATCCCCCCTCCTTCCCTCACTTTTTCCGGTCGTCGGATTCCGGCGACAATTCCGGCCAACTTCGACCATCGCTCCTCCGGCAGCTCACCATAGACCTCCCACCTTAACCCCCATTACTCCTCCACTTACCATACCTGGCCCCAAGCACCTCTGCCTCTCCCTCGCTCATCTCAGGTTACTGGCACCACTGCTTCGGCCGGTTGTCTGCAACAGATCTCCGGCGCTGCCTTTCTACTCCGGCGGACCACCACAACCACCTCCATCCCCCGTTCAGTTCTCTCTATCTCTTAAAACCGACGGCCGACCACTACATCTGGTGGCGACGGCAGTGGGACAAGAGCTGTTCCTGATGATTTGGAATCGGGTTGGTTCCGGTTACGGGAGGTGATGGTGCGAAGCAGTGACAATGTTTCTCGATTTTCCGGTTGGGCTCAGGTCGTCGGGTTTGGGATTTTAGTCTCGAGTCCAAGTCAGTGCAGGTCATGTTTAGTTCGAGTCTCACTTCGGGTCGGTTCAGGTAAGCGATTCGGTTACGAGACAATTTTTATTCAAGTTTGGTTTATATTTCAGTTTTAATCTAGATTACTGTCGGGTTGTTTTGGGGATGCCTCGGTTTGGTTTTTATATCTCGAGGGTTCGGTCCAAGCAGTCGTGTTTCACTCGGGTTATGTCTAGATTTTGTTCAAGTCTTGCTTGAGCTCTGGTTCAATTTTAGTCAAAGGCAGTCAACCGGTCCAACCCAGTCAAATCGTTCGGCGAATGACTTGGTAAAAGTCTATTTATATGGTTTCGTATGTTTTGTGATTATTTTTAGTAATCATTATAGTTAACATGAACCGATCCGAAAGCGAAACGGCACAAATTTTGTCGACTAAACTAGTAAGCTTAGTAAAAGTGATACGTTTTAGCGCTTGTTGAAGGTTATACATATGTGTATATATATTGTGGGTAACTGTTATGTTTTGACATTCGTATAGAATTTATATATATATATATATATATATATATATAATGTTGATTAAATCGTTGAGTTTTGACATTATATCGACACTTAGATTGTCGGGTTAGTCCAAAAACACGAGGAAACTCTGCCCGTTTTTCATAAAAATCTGCGTTTTGAAAAGCCACACACTAAAGGCTATCAAACTCAAGTGTCCGTTTTATAAATATATATATATATATATATATATATATATATATATATATATATATATTATAACATTTCGGCAATCTCTAATATATCAATACCTTCGTTTGCTCATGTACGATGACCGCGGTGCGCTATCACCCTCTTCAACTCCTCATGAGATTATCAAGGAATGCATTGCTAAACGGTGAGCATACTCGACCCCTTTTTACACTTTAACGCATTTTGGGGTGCAACATGTATAAATTACAAAATTTATTTTTAACAAGTTTAAATGTGTTCCCAATACCAAACGGGTTATCAATTACGCTTATGTGAATTATATGTGTTAGATTAAACTCGTTTATACATGCTACTTCTTACGTTTGAGTTGTTTATGCTTATTAGTTTTAAATTGTATTCTCACGACATTGTTATGGTTATGTTACTATGCATGCTAGTTAAGGAATTCAATTATATGCTATTATTATGTGAGAGTCGACTACATATATATGTGATTCAACTTTATTATACTCCTTTAATGATTGAAATAAATTTTTACATTTAGATTTTATTTTCAAACTTGTATGCTCGCCAATACTTTTGTATTGATCTACGCTTTTAATACATGTTGCAGGAAAGCTGATCATGCAAGAAATCTAGTAGGATTGCCTAGATACACACTTAAAACTTTAAATGTTTATTGTACTGTATCTTATTTTAAACATGTATTTCGTTTCAATATCTTGTATTAAATTGTTATCAATGAAATGAAATTATATTTGTTACGTGTCGTGATTTAAATTTTGTATTATTTGATTTAAACTATGTAAAAAAAGAAATTATTAAACACTTGACACAATTAGCGTTATGAAGCCTCTTGCAATCTCGTTTTCGTCTCATCCCGATGTTTCCGCCATCGGTTGGGGTGTGACAGTCGTAAAATTGTGTTAAGTAGTATCAATGCTATACCACTGTCAGCAACCGCCAACACCGGAAAAGCTTGTAAAAATAAAATAAATAAAAAAACGAAAAAAATAACGCTGAGCGAAAAGCAGACATAAAATCTTTGAATCACGAACGCTCGTTGCAAAGAAATTAAACTGAAATGTAAAACATAGAAAAAATAACTAAGTCAATCCAGGACCCGCGCGTTGGACGAATTTGTCAAACGGAGAAAAATAAATGTGTTGCGACGGGCCAGTCAAACGGGAAAAAATATACGAAAATATGTTAAACCCCACACGCACGTTGTAGTGCGTTAACTCACAAAATTTAGAACGAAACGAAAAACTTGGGAAAAACGAAAAGTATAGTGGACCAAAACTGAAAATAAAAAAGAGTTGGGATTAAATTGCAAAAGATGAAAAACTTTGGGTTAAAAGTAAAAAATAAAGGGTCTAATTTATAAAATTAAAGTTATTTATTAATTTTAGATAAAGATAAAGATAAAAATAAGATATATAAATTAGTTATTAATAACATTAATAAAAATATGAGGTTGAAGGAGAGAATGCTATGTGACATTTTTTGTAGTCTTTTATTATAAGTTAGATTTAAAGAAAATAAATAAAAGAAAGTGCTAGTATAACTAACGGTTGGAAGTTAGTATAAGAAATATTGTATTCCTATTTTCTTTTATATAATAGGGATATTTGATATAAAGGAATAAAATATATGAGGATCGTCCAGTATTTAATGTATTTTATACATGTCATCCATACGTCAAAAGTATCATATATTATGTATCCCATATTGGCAGATATAATTGTGTTCTTGAGTCACCTATAAGTCAATTTAGTTTCTACGGTGACTAATAACTTCTTAAGTTATATATATTATAATTTCGTATTGTACCTAAAAATGATTTGCTAAATAATCTAAAGAGCAAGGAGAACACTCCACTATTTAGTATTAAGCGACACTTTTATCACTAAACACGTTTATGTGACATTAATAGACTTTACTTTAGGGACACTCGGGAACAAGGGTAACAACAGGTGGCAGGATTGATACTTATTTGCGATGCATTACTTATAATAAACTTGTTATCGCCCACAAAATCAAACCTACCAACTCACTCAACCATGTGTTTAGTCAGTGGCGGATCTAGAAACTTTTTTAGTGGGTTCGTTTTGGTATATTTTCACTAGCTTTTTTCAAATCATACAAGGTTTTCACTTTTACTTCCTTTTTTTTCCAACCCGAGTGAGTTCATGTGAACCTACAAAACAGGACTGGATCCGCCACTGTGTTTAGCATTGTGTGGGCAACATAATCTCCTTCGATATAAGAGGGCCAAGATTCAATTAATTACCACTAGAATACTGACGCTAGGGGTGTGCACGGTTCAGTTATTAGCATTATCCGTAACCATATCCGAAGTCATCGGTTAATCGGTTCGGTTAATTGGTTCGGTTAATCGATTCGATTAATTCGGTTAATTTGTCGGTTTTCGGTTCGGTTCGGTTAATAACCAATTCAAACAAGGGCTAAATTTTTGCTTAGAAATACATGTGATGGAGGTATAAATACTTGAAATAGATGTATAAATACATGAAATGGATGTATAAATAAATGAAATTGAGGTATAAATGCATGAAATAGACGTTTAAGTACATGAAATGGAAGTACAAATAAATGAAATGAAGGTATAAATAAATGAAATGGAGGTATTATTACATGAAATGAAAGTATAAAACATGAAATATATGAAATGGAGGCATAAAATCTAGAAATAAAAAAATAAAAATGGTTCGGTTCGGTTAATTTCGGTTAACCGATGGTAAAAAAATTATCCGTTAACCGATTTTCGGTTAATTTCGGTTCAGTTTTGTCGATTTTTCGTTCGGTTTCGGTTAACGGTTTAGTTATTGCACACCCCTAACTGATGTTGGCATGTTGATACACTTACTTTCAGGAGACCCATCAACATAACTTTTATGTTAAGTGTAGAGTTTCAAGATATGAAAGTAACATGGAAATAAACATATGGAAGATTATATAAGGTCCAACAAATGTTTGTATAACGTCTTATAGGTATGGGATTAAACTTCGTGTATGAATAATGAAGCTTTGTATAAACAAGTTTCTATAACATCTTATAGGTATGAGATTAAACTTCGTGTATGAAGCTTTGTATAAACTGTCACACCCCGACCCGCAGCGGAATAAGAGTCGGGGCATAATTGGGTTATCACCAAAGCTCATGACATTTACTAATATGTTTCATATTTAATAAAGTCAAAGTTACATTTCCAAATATCCAAACATGTTCATACAATACAAAGAAAATAAACCAAACATAACAATCCCAACTTTAAATCATTTAATTCTTCTAGTCCAATCCTATGTGTTCCTAGCTGCTGCTGGTTCACCTGTATCATGTGTAAAAATGGGGGTTTTTGGGTCAACATAAGTTGGCGAGTGAACCTTATTAGATAAACATTTATTAATGACTTACTTGTTAGTTTATCAATGAAAAATTGTGCATAATCATAAATGAGCAAATGTAAATAATCAAGCAGTGGCAAATAGCAATCACAACTATAACATACAATAACATATGATAGCATACATTAACATACCAACAACATACGATAAATAACATAAATGAACTGTGCGATCAAGGCTCAACCAAACGGAGCCGATCGTATTGCATGTACTGAAAATGAAAATGTCTGTGCGATCAAGGCTCAATCAAACGGAGCCGATCGTATGTGGGCACGCCAGGTTCAACCTCATAATGAAATGGGGAACATGCTCAACGCTCATAATGTAATGGGGAGCGGCGGCCTATGAAATTGCATGTACTGAAAATAATAAATTGCATCCAACAATAACTACACAACAGAAACAAACTGAATACACATGTTCATGATATGATGTATGCACAATGGTTTAATTATAATATATATAACAAGACACATGATACACCCCAAAACGTGATTAAAACGGGGAATTTGTAAAGATTCACTCACATTGGGTGCGTTGGATTGGAGATGGTGAGATGCGCACGAATTAGATGATCGGAACAACGAGAAATACTAACCTAAATAATAACGGAAAAATATATTAAATGAGTGGATTTTATTAAGGATTTTAATGAAATTTTTAGATATATTTTTGTGAGTTCAAGGCTATTTTCTATCTTTAAAAATGTTATTTTTAAGTATTTTTAATTGATTTTTAAATTAAATTAAATAAATAAAAATATAAAAAAAATTGTTTATTTTGCGTTGACCGTTGACCTGTTGACTTGTTGACCGGTTCGGTCAGTGACATAGTTTGCGCCGGGTGAGGCTCGAACCCGAGACCTCCCGTTCGCGTGCACGCAGCTCTACCAACTGAGCTACGTGTCTAACCTGAAATAATCTTGTTTTTAATTATATTTATATATTAATTCGGTTTAACCAAAATTCTTTTAATTTCAAAAACATTTTAATTCAACGAACCGATGCCAGTGACGGGTTTCGAACTCGCGACGTGTGACTTAGTGTTGCACACAGTCCACCGCTGGACTGTGTGTCTAACCTGGTTATTATCTCGGTTTTTATTATACTTAATAACTAACTGAGTTAACCGGGTTTAGTTTTTAAACAAAAAAAGGCATTTTATTATATAAGGAGTGCGTGTATCAGGGATCGAACTCGGGACATGCGTATATGTTTTGCACACAGTCCACCGCTGGACTGTGTGTCTAACCCGTTCATTTTACTGGTTTTAAATAAGCTTATAACTTAGTTAACTTCGTCTCTTCATTCAAATTTCCGACGACTGAATCACTGATCCGTTTCTTGTTTTTACGATTGACAAATATTCCTAAGGCTATAATGAAATGACAGAGATGGTAATTAGAGGTGAACATACCGATGAACGGTTTATTTCAGAATTCCGGTAATGGGTCGGTCCCTGTTTTAAGCTCTTCAACTGAACAAGACAATTAACCGTTTTTATTAGCTAATCGTGAAATTGAAGTGTTCAGCAATTGTTAACAGAGGGTTTGAATGCCCTTACCGATTCTCAGATGAATATAGCGATTTTCAGAATCTTTCCGGCGAACTGAAATTAGCTGAATACAGTGCCTGAATTCGATTTCAATTGAGAGGTTTAAGTTAGAAATAGCCTAACAATTGTTGAACTATAATGATATTGAAAGATTTACCGTTTGAGGATGAATACGGTTTTCCGGCGACTTTTGCAGAAAATTCCGGCGAGTTGATTTAGACGTTCTGACGGTCTGAAAATGTGATGAGAGTGAAATGGAGTATTGGTATGACGTTTCTGAGTCGCGAGAGGGGTCTGGAGTTGAAGTAATTGGGACTTTGATTCTTTTCGGTTATAAAAACCGATAGTAATGAAAATTGATGTTCAATCACCTCTGAATTGATTAAAGACATCGGTTCATCGGTTATGAATGTGAATGCACGAGTAATCAAACGATTTGACGATTGATTTGCCGATTTCCGTTTTTCAGTTGGCGAAACCGGTTTAACCTAGTCTGTATATAAATGTTATTTGTTTCCTAGGGATAACAGAAAATAACAAGTGGCGGAGTGGTGATGTGAGTGTGTGTTAAGTCGTTGGAGTTGATCTTGGCTGACCCGGGTTCGAGTCCCGGCAGCAACATATTTTTTTTATTTATTTTGTTTTAACTTTTTATCAAATATAATTTTTATAGTTTAGGTTATTTATTAATTATGTATCGTTTTAAATCAAAATAATCATAAATATTCAACGTGACTTTTATAACTTGATATTCGATTACAAAACGGAGCGGGTTTTGAAAACCCGATTTTTACAAATGTTACAGTATCCCCTACTTTTAGGAATTTCGTCCCGAAATTTAAGTAGTTGAAGTAGTAGGAAAAAGATGCGGGTATCTTTCGCGCTTTGAGTCTTCACGTTCCCAAATAAACTCAGGTCCCCGTTTCGACTCCCAGCGTACCCTAACAATTGGAATGCGACTTCGTCGTAGACGTTTCTCTCCGAAGTCCATGATCTCTACAGGTCTTTCAATAAAATGCATAGATTCATCAATCTGAATATCTTCCAGCGGAATGTGGAGGTTTTCATCAGCGAGGCACTTCTTCAAGTTCGACACGTGGAATGTGGGATGAATCCTGTTGAGTTCTTTTGGTAAATCAAGCTTGTATGCTACAGGACCTACTCTTTCGAGTATCTTGAAAGGTCCTACGTAACGTGGTGCTAGCTTGCCCTTTTGACCAAAACGAACTACTCCCTTCCACGGTGATACTTTTAAAAGTACATGATCACCAATGTTAAACTCTAAGGGCTTCCGTCGTTTATCTGCATAACTCTTTTGACGACTTTGAGCCGCTAGAAGATTGTTTCGAATTTGATGGATCTTGTCTGTGGTTTCTTGGATCAATTCTGGACCAGTAATTTGAGCTTCCCCAATTTCGTGCCAACATACAGGAGATCGGCACTTACGACCATATAAGGCTTCAAAAGGTGCCATGCCGATGCTCGAATGATAGCTGTTGTTGTACGAAAATTCAACTAATGGTAGGTGGGCGTCCCAATTTCCCTTGAAGTCTATGACACATGCTCGAAGCATATCTTCAAGAGTTTGAATGGTGCGCTCAGACTGTCCATCAGTTTGAGGATGATAGGCGGTACTGAGATCTAATTGCGTGCCCATAGCGGATTGTACTGCTTGCCATGTTCGTGAAGTGAAACGACCATCACGATCAGAAATAATGCTTAACGACACCCCATGTCGGCTTACGATTTCGTTGATATAAATACGGGCAAGCTTTTCGTTCTTGAAATCTTCGCGGATAGGAATAAAGTGAGCTGATTTTGTAAGTCGGTCTATAATTACCCATATAGTGTCATACCCACCAGAAGTGCGAGGTAACCCGGTAATGAAATCCATGGTTATATTTTCCCACTTCCATACAGGTATTTCCGGTTAGACTAGAAGTCCTGAGGGTCTTTGGTGTTCAGCCTTCACCTTGGAACATGTAAGGCACTTGGAAACAAAAACGGCAATATCCTTCTTCATTCCAGGCCACCAATAGGTATATCGTAGGTCTTGATACATCTTATCGGCTCCTGGGTGTATAGAATATCGCGTTTTGTGAGCTTCGTTCATAAGAATTTCACGAAGATTGTTGTGGTTAGGAATGCAGATACGATCTAGGTAGTACAGAATACCGTCAGATTTAGTTTCAATTCTTAGCTCAGCTCCACAGGACATCTCCTTTCGTACATCTTCTTCTGTTATCGAAACGTGTTGGGCTTCTCGAATTTGATCTTTCATGTCGGTTATAATTTGCGAACATAGAAGACGAATGGAGTTCGCATAACCCTTTCGACTAAGTGCATCAGCCACCACATTTGCTTTACCAGGGTGGTATCTAATTTCACAGTCGTAGTCATTTAGAAGTTCGACCCATCTTCGTTGCCTCATGTTTAACTCCTTTTGATTGAAGATATGTTGAAGACTCTTGTGGTCAGTGTATATTTCACACTTAGTACCATAGAGATAATGTCTCCATATCTTAAGAGCGAACACAACGGCTCCAAGTTCTAGGTCATGAGTGGTGTAGTTCTTTTCATGTGTCTTGAGTTGTCTCGAAGCATAAGCTATGACTTTTCCTCTTTGCATTAGAACGCAGCCTAATCCTTGCCCTGACGCGTCGCAATAGACTACAAAATCATCACAACCTTCAGGAAGAGTGAGGATTGGTGCATCACAAAGTTTTTGTTTAAGAGTTTGAAAGGCTTCTTCTTGCTTGGGTCTCCATATGAAAGGTTTTCCCTTATGAGTTAAAGCCGTGAGTGGTACAGCAATGCGAGAGAAGTTTGAAACGAACCGACGATAATAGCCAGCTAGACCATGGAAAGATCTTACTTCAGTTGGTGTACATGGAGCTTGCCATTCTTGAACCGCTTTGATCTTTGAAGGGTCGACATGTATTCCCTTGTCATTGACTACATCCCCGAGGAATTGCACCTCTTTTAACCAGAATTCACATTTGGAGAATTTGGCATAAAGCTTTTCCTTTTCTAGAAGTGCAAGGATGAGTCGAAGATGACGCTCATGATCAGATTTAGATTTTGAATAAATAAGAATATCGTCGATGAAGACTATAACAAATCGATCAAGGTAAGGTTTGCAGACTCTGTTCATTAGGTCCATGAAGACAGCTGGTGCGTTGGTTAAACCAAATGGCATAACCATGAATTCATAGTGGCCATAACGAGTTCGAAAAGCAGTCTTAGGGACGTCTTCTTCATGCACTCTAAGTTGATGATAGCCAGATCGAAGGTCGATTTTTGAAAAGCAGCTGACACCTTGAAGTTGGTCAAGAAGATCATCAATGCGAGGTAAAGGATAGCGATTCTTGATTGTTAACTTGTTGAGCTCTCTGTAGTCGATGCACATACGAAACGATCCATCTTTCTTCTTTACAAAAAGAACAGGTGCACCCCAAGGCGACGAGCTAGGACGTATGAATCCCTTGTCAGTCAACTCTTGTAATTGACTGGCTAGCTCTTGCATTTCAGAGGGGGCTAACTTATAAGGAGACTTTGCAACTGGTGTAGCACCAGGTATAAGATCAATACGGAATTCGACGTCTCTAACTGGAGGAAGTCCTGAAATGTCGTTAGGAAAAACTTGTGGGAAGTCTTTTACTACAGGAATGTCTTCAAGTTTCTTCTCCATGGTTCCCTTTTTGATGATATGAGCTAAAAACGCGACATAATTCTTGCGAAGATATTTTTGAGCTTGAAGACAAGACATTAAGCTGAGCCCTTTCGACGAGGTTTCTCCAATGATTCGAAGAGTCTGTCCGTTTGAAAGAGGAATACGAATAAATTTTTTACGACATACAACTTCTGCCTGATGTTGACTGAGCCAATCCATACCGATTATGATATCAAAACTTCCCGGCTTCATAGGAATAAGGTCGACTGAGAAATCGTGGTCGTTTAAGGTGAGTGTACAGTTGCGTATAATAGAGTTTAATGAAACTGGTTTCCCGTCCGCAACTTCTACCGTTATGGATTCCGTGAGCTTATCCCGATTTTTGTTTAAGATAGGTTCAAATTCTAAAGACACAAAACTTCTATCCGCACCAGTATCAAATAACATAGATGCATATCTACCATTTATAAGGAACGTACCGTTAACCACATTGCCGTCAGCTCTGGCCTGGTTAGCGTTGATATTGAAAGCTCTCCCTCTTGCAGGTGGTGGAGCTTGGTTTGCTTGATTCACCGGGTTGGCTTGGGCCTGAGCATGAATAATATTGACCAACCTTGGACAAGTGTTTCTGAAATGGCTCGGGTCACCGCAATTGTAGCAAGCCCGCATTGGTTGACCCATAGGATAATTGGGCTGGTAATATGTTTGGGCTAAATGTTGGGTGGGTGGTAATAGTAGGGGTTGTTGGGCTTGACCCATTAATTTTTGGTGGGTTTGGGTTAAAGGTTGGTGGCGGTTCGTTCGTTGAGGCATGCGGCAGGTTTGAACAGTATGACATGCGCGACCGCAGCCGGTGCAATATTGGCAAGGATGATCAGGGGAATGGTGATATTGGCAACGGTTACATTTTGGTAACGGGCCAGTGTAAGGTCTTCTGTATGGTGCGGGTGAAGGAGTGACTTGAGTAATGGGTTAGCAGGAATAGGGGGGTTGGTTTGAGTAACTGCAAAACTTCTGGTGTTGCGCTTCCTCTTGTTAGCAAACTTAGAGGAAGCGATGGGATGGTTTGAAGTTTGACCCTCAACAGGGGCTTTCTTTTTCTCTTCTTTGAACTTCCCGTTGCGAATTCGGTTTTCGGTCAGTTCAGTTGCTAGCTCCATAGCAGCTTCAAGTGTTACTGGTGAAACACTGAGAACTGAATCTTGGATTTTCGAGGAAGTCCTCGAATATAATGCTCGATCAGACGATAGGTTGGGGTGAACAGATTTGGAACCATTTGGTTCAACTCCAAGAACCTCTTGTTATAGGTGATGTGATCACCCTCCTTTTGCTTTAGAGAATGAAATTCGTCCTCCAGCTTTTTAATTTCACTCCTAGGACAGAAACGCCTAGTCATGATTTCCCTTAACTCCTCCCAAGTTAAGGCCATTGCATCTTCAGTTCCCCTCTTCCCTTTTTCAGTATTCCACCAAGTGAGAGCTACCCCAAATAGTCTCCCGGTGGCGTATCGAACCTTGCGATCCTCAGGACAATCGCAGTTTAGAAAGGTGTTTTCCATCTCCTCGAACCAATGTAGGAGAGCAGTGACACCCTCGGTCCCTTCAAATTTAGGAGGATCACAAGACTTAAAATGTTTGTAAGAGCACTTGCTGGTAGGAGGGTTGTCGATGTTCTGGTCATGTTGTTGGGGAGGGTTAGTAGGATTTGTAGCGAGGGCTTCTTGTACTTGGACCACAATGTCAGGCAGTATCGTGGCCATTTGTTTCGCGATCTGTGTGGCCAAACGTTCCTGAGACCTTCCTGATCTTTTACCCCTTCGTTGCTGTCTAGACGACATCTACAGGATCATACAATGAGAAGATTGTGAGTTTATGGTGTCTTTTTAGGTGTCATGTGTCTTTAAGAAAATGAAAATAACATAAATATCAATAATGCAACTACATCCATAGGATGTCTTGGGTTTGCTCATGTTGGGCCTCAAATGTCTCCCATACCTTCACCTATATAGTCATGTGGGCCCCATGGCTATTGGCTTGGTAGGATTCACATTAGTATTGGCAATTTAACACTCGCATCACCCGAATGCAAACCACAAAATATGTTCATGAGATGTTTGGTCGGAACGTGTCCAGGTGTAGACACAATGACAACTCAAAGTGGGGTTAGCTCACACGACGTTTGGTATAGCATGCTTTGGCCTAATAGGTACTTCGTACTCTCATCGTTAGTCCCCAGGTAGGCAAACTGGTCCTTTATTTTGGATTTATACGAATGCCAGCCTAGACAGGACGTTCCGACTACCGGTACTGGTACCCTTCCAGTTACTACATGGCCGTCATGAGAACTCACTTTGATGAGATTTGAAAACACAAAAATCATTGTAAAAACAATCATGATGTGTTGTGTGCTTTCATGGATGTGATATGTTATGAGTATATGATTCATGATAGGCATTATATGATAATACATACTTATGAACATGCTTGCATAAAATTGAATGTAACATTTAACATAAAACATATAAACATCATGAAATTTGGCATGTAACACACAAAAATCTTATAAGTTTCAATCAACTATAGTATAGGCTCTAAAGGTCTAATAACCTATCCTATATCCCTATAGTCATGGCTCTGATACCAATCTGTCACACCCCGACCCGCAGCGGAATAAGAGTCGGGGCATAATTGGGTTATCACCAAAGCTCATGACATTTACTAATATGTTTCATATTTAATAAAGTCAAAGTTACATTTCCAAATATCCAAACATGTTCATACAATACAAAGAAAATAAACCAAACATAACAATCCCAACTTTAAATCATTTAATTCTTCTAGTCCAATCCTATGTGTTCCTAGCTGCTGCTGGTTCACCTGTATCATGTGTAAAAATGGGGGTTTTTGGGTCAACATAAGTTGGCGAGTGAACCTTATTAGATAAACATTTATTAATGACTTACTTGTTAGTTTATCAATGAAAAATTGTGCATAATCATAAATGAGCAAATGTAAATAATCAAGCAGTGGCAAATAGCAATCACAACTATAACATACAATAACATATGATATCATACATTAACATACCAACAACATACGATAAATAACATAAATGAACTGTGCGATCAAGGCTCAACCAAACGGAGCCGATCGTATTGCATGTACTGAAAATGAAAATGTCTGTGCGATCAAGGCTCAATCAAACGGAGCCGATCGTATGTGGGCACGCCAGGTTCAACCTCATAATGAAATGGGGAACATGCTCAACGCTCATAATGTAATGGGGAGCGGCGGCCTATGAAATTGCATGTACTGAAAATAATAAATTGCATCCAACAATAACTACACAACAGAAACAAACTGAATACACATGTTCATGATATGATGTATGCACAATGGTTTAATTATAATATATATAACAAGACACATGATACACCCCAAAACGTGATTAAAACGGGGAATTTGTAAAGATTCACTCACATTGGGTGCGTTGGATTGGAGATGGTGAGATGCGCACGAATTAGATGAGCGGAACAACGAGAAATACTAACCTAAATAATAACGGAAAAATATATTAAATGAGTGGATTTTATTAAGGATTTTAATGAAATTTTTAGATATATTTTTGTGAGTTCAAGGCTATTTTCTATCTTTAAAAATGTTATTTTTAAGTATTTTTAATTGATTTTTAAATTAAATTAAATAAATAAAAATATAAAAAAAATTGTTTATTTTGCGTTGACCGTTGACCTGTTGACTTGTTGACCGGTTCGGTCAGTGACATAGTTTGCGCCGGGTGAGGCTCGAACCCGAGACCTCCCGTTCGCGTGCACGCAGCTCTACCAACTGAGCTACGTGTCTAACCTGAAATAATCTTGTTTTTAATTATATTTATATATTAATTCGGTTTAACCAAAATTCTTTTAATTTCAAAAACATTTTAATTCAACGAACCGGTGCCAGTGACGGGTTTCGAACTCGCGACGTGTGACTTAGTGTTGCACACAGTCCACCGCTGGACTGTGTGTCTAACCTGGTTATTATCTCGGTTTTTATTATACTTAATAACTAACGGAGTTAACCCGGTTTAGTTTTTAAACAAAAAAAGGCATTTTATTATATAAGGAGTGCGTGTATCAGGGATCGAACTCGGGACATGCGTATATGTTTTGCACACAGTCCACCGCTGGACTGTGTGTCTAACCCGTTCATTTTACTGGTTTTAAATAAACTTATAACTTAGTTAACTTCGTCTTCTTCATTCAAATTTCCGACGACTGAATCACTGATCCGTTTCTTGTTTTTACGATTGACAAATATTCCTAAGGCTATAATGAAATGACAGAGATGGTAATTAGAGGTGAACATACCGATGAACGGTTTATTTCAGAATTCCGGCAATGGGTCGGTCCCTGTTTTTATGCTCTTCAACTGAACAAGACAATTAACCGTTTTTATTAGCTAATCGTGAAATTGATGTGTTCAGCAATTGTTAACAGAGGGTTTGAATGCCCTTACTGATTCTCAGATGAATATAGCGATTTTCAGAATCTTTCCGGCGAACTGAAATTAGCTGAATACAGTGCCTGAATTCGATTTCAATTGAGAGGTTTAAGTTAGAAATAGCCTAACAATTGTTGAACTATAATGATATTGAAAGATTTACCGTTTGAGGATGAATACGGTTTTCCGGCGACTTTTGCAGAAAATTCCGGCGAGTTGATTTAGACGTTCTGACGGTCTGAAAATGTGATGAGAGTGAAATGGAGTATTGGTATGACGTTTCTGAGTCGCGAGAGGGGTCTGGAGTTGAAGTAACTGGGACTTTGATTCTTTTCGGTTATAAAAACCGATAGTAATGAAAATTGATGTCTAATCACCTCTGAATTGATTAAAGACATCGGTTCATCGGTTATGAATGTGAATGCGCGAGTAATCAAACGATTTGACGATTGATTTGCCGATTTCCGTTTTTCAGTTGGCGAAACCGGTTTAACCTAGTCTGTATATAAATGTTATTTGTTTCCTAGGGATAACAGAAAATAACAAGTGGCGGAGTGGTGATGTGAGTGTGTGTTAAGTCGTTGGAGTTGATCTTGGCTGACCCGGGTTCGAGTCCCGGCAGCAACATATTTTTTTTATTTATTTTGTTTTAACTTTTTATCAAATATAATTTTTATAGTTTAGGTTATTTATTAATTATGTATCGTTTTAAATCAAAATAATCATAAATATTCAACGTGACTTTTATAACTTGATATTCGATTACAAAACGGAGCGGGTTTTGAAAACCCGATTTTTACAAATGTTACATAAACAACTAGTGGGTTTATCACCTGCGCTTCGCAACGGGTTCGAAACGTAGATAAAAATAACTGACTCATTATTTACACCAAAACGCATATATAAAGATAAACATGACGACCACGCATTATATCAGGTCGGTTTATATGTAGATAAAAAGACACATCATGTATTTAGAGATGAGCGTCGGGCAGTTAAAATTTATATGTAGATAAAAAAACACATCATGTATTTAGAGATGAGCGTCGAGCAGTTAAAAAACCGAATGGTTTAAAAAACGTGTAAAAAGCAACCAGTTGGTTTAAAAGCAACGCCAAATATAGATAAAAAACTCGTGTGGAACGTTGATATAAAGGATGAAACCTAATAAAAATCACGTAACAAAAAACTCAATAAAATTTAAAGTTGTAACTTTATCAAAGTTTAGAGGTTATATTGTAAATCGGTTAAAGAAAGAGGAAAAAGAAACAACCAACTAAATTGTAGGGGTGTAAACAAAATTCAAACTAAAATATTGTGAGGAAATAAACAAAATAAATTGTAAGAGGTGTAAAAAATGAAAAGAAGGGTGAATTTGAAAACTGGAAAAGTTTAAGAAAAAAAAGGAAAAAGGTGATATGATTTTTGTGTTTGTAAATGTTAGATATAATATGTTCTAAAATTTTATCATGGGATGTAAACAAATTGTCCAAATATCTGGCTTTGCTTTTACATATTTTTGCTCATATTCACTTGTATTTGGTGAACGTTGTACGTTCATTTGATACTTATGTTTAATTAGATTATGTTTGCTACAGATATTTAAATTGAATATTTAATTTGTCATGCCTTCAATTATAATATGTCCTTTGTATAATTGTTTAGACGGAGAGAATATGTTGGGCCAAAACCAATGGTGCAAACCAGATTGAACGAAAGCCCAAACATCCGGCCCAATAAGAATAAAACACAGTAGCCTTACAATGTAGTTAGTTGTAACCTAGAAAACTCCCAACAACAAATGAAAAAGTCTCAAAGGGAACGCCTTAGTGATTAACTATGTACTCTATAACCAAAAGGTTGAGAGTTTATTTCGTATTGAGTGCTGTTAAGAATGTGAAGAAAACCAAACTAATTAACCCATAACGGAATTAACTGATGAAACTGAACCGTATAAAAAAACAGTGGGTTGGTTTAATGATTTTTTCGAAAACTAACAATAGCGGGTTGACTATGTTTAATAAGGTTTGCATACTGCCAAAACCGAACCAAACCCATTATATGTATTTTTCTTAATATTACAGATTATATGTATTTTTAACGCTATGTAACCCATTCTCCCTATATACAAAAGACCTCTGTCACACCCTCAAATTCCAATTGCGGGGTTTTACCGCAAGGCGTGTGACAAACCAGAATCTAAGACACTAGTCGAATATAACGACCTCTATATGAGAAAAATTACGTTTTTCAAACAAAAGTAAGTTGCGAAAGCGTAACTAAATGTAATGTAAAACAATGCGTCAAAAAAACCGGCCAAAACCAACATAAGTAAATGTATGAATGCAAACACCAAAAATAGTTTTTAATGTCATGTTGTGCTCCTAGCCGTGACTAAGTACCTTAGCGACCTGAGAAAGACATACAAGAACAAGTGTCAACACATAATGATGAGTGAGTTCATAGGTTTGATTTACAGATTTAAAACAATTCATTATATCAGTTGTTTACAGTCCATATTACTTGTTATATTTGTAGGTAGCTAACCTAGATGTTATGTCACTAAGCGTTCGCAACCGAAGCTGACTGTTTATGCATTGTTGCTTTTGATTACCAGGTCTATCACTGACCATGGCGATGTGATAGGCAAATTTAACACCCGTTCGACCATTACCGGTCGAGTTAGCGCTACTAACTCGGGTGGGGCTTGTCGGGCCCAATAGTACTACTTGAAATTTCCTCACTATAATCCAATACTAACGGTTCGAGACGAAGGACTTCTTGTGATAGTGTGCACTTTCGTGACCATAACTAATATAACAAAAACTCTAATACTAATTACGTTACTTTACCATAACGTAAGACATTACTTTACCGTAATGTAATACATGCTTTCTCCCCTTGTGTTATGTAAAAGTTAAAAATGTAGGGGTCGTGAACTCACCTTCGATTTGCTCGATTTGCTCGGCTGATATGGTTACCTTTTTAGTGTTAGTTAACATTCACGTAAGTCACTTGTATTCTACACGCATACTAACATGTAATTTGCAAACACGTTGACACTTAGTTATCTGATCGTGTGGGTATGTGCATGTGTACACCTTGTATCATGTATCATGTTCAATGATGTGGGTTTATGTATTAGACAACGATTAACACTTAGTTGTAGCAAGTAAACACACTTATAAACATCAATACCAAGTTTAGCATTTGCAGCTCAATTTCCGTAGCTGAGCCGTTTTTTTTTTGTTTAAAATAGTACGGACTAGAAAAATTACAAATAATTGCGAGAAGAGAATTTCCCTTCTAAGTCATCGAAAAAGAGGAGGCCCAGATGTTCACAGAAAATTCAATAAATTCATATAGCACATAAAGGGCAATTTCGTCGCATTCTGTCAACAATTTACGGTTTATTTTATATAAAAATACATGTCATTCCGATTGACAAAATTCCAGTTGGAGTATTTGATGTCCTCCTAAAACTATCTACTGTAAAAATTACAAGTATTGACTCCAATCATAGACCGAGTTATGACTCTCGTAACAGGCTGCAATTTCTGCAGAAAAACGCAGCCTGCACCTGTGTTTCCGTTTTAATCTTTTGACTGACCTAAACTTGTCGAAAAATTATGATTCGAGTTGGGGTTGAAAGCTATTTCATTGCACTTTATTTTAGACTCAAGAACCATACGATTTCATTAAATTTTGACCAAAAAATAATCTGTGCAAGTCGACTCAATTTTCTGCACAAAGGTTGTTTACATCAGCTTTTTACAAAAACATGATTAAGACTTTTTCATCATGTTTTACGACTACTATGTCATACATATCATCAGATATCTCATATCTAACGACGCAGTTATTCACCAATATCATGTTATAACGTCAAACCCTAGCATTACCTATACACATACGAAACCATACGATTACTAGAACTTCATTCTCCTTAACCTAATCATCAAGAATTAGATTCTAACACCCATATTATTCGAAAATCAAGAACTCATGTATACACATAAATCAAACGCATCCAATACTCATGTAATTGAAACAAGAACTATAACTAAGATCTAAACAAGAGTGTTACATAGAAGAGTATGGATCAAGAAACTTGAAAAGCCTAGAGAGAGTTCTTGGTCGCTGGGTTATCGCCGATCAGAAACCAAAAGAATTGAGATACAGACGTGTGTTACGAAACTAGGGTTTGCATATTATATATAACACTTTGAGTCGTGAGGGTTTGAAAAGTTTCGAATTTGTAAAAAAGATAAAAGGTTCCGAATAAGCATAACAAGGTAGAGGGTTCCAAATTTATAGGGTTAAGAGGTGATTCCGAGTTTATGATGGGTATTAGTATGTTCCGGATTTGTGAGAGGGGGTTCGAATTTATGGAAGGGAGGGTATTCCGAATTTGTGATGTTATTTTATAAAGAGTACATAATGAGTCCTTTAAGTTACAATCTTGCAACTTATGTGGAAACTTATCCTAATATAATTTTGCATTATGACGAGACAAGTCTCCCGTATGTCCAAACTTTACCATTTGTGTAGAAAGTTAACACGTTAACTTTTGAATGTGTGTACGAACTATGTGTTGTGTTATAATCACACGTTAACTATAATTGTTTGAATGTGTGTACGAACTATGTGTTTTGTTATAATCACACGTTAAATATAATTGCATATAACTATAATTGCGTTTATGAAATCATAAAGATTTAATTGAGAGGGTTAACGATGTCAACCTGAAAGTATGGGATGTCACATGATATTCACCACCTCTGTCATAACCACCGTCGCCTACCTTCCACCTCCGGCAACCACTAGCAGCCGTAACCATCACCACAACAAAGAAGTGTCACACCCCAACCGATGGCAGAATCATCAGGGCGCGGCACTAGGCGAACCAGATTGCTCAAGAGAATCCACAATGACTATTTTAATGGCAATACTTTATAACGCTTAATTTCCCATACAATCAAACTAGCATTCATAAACAATCAATACATATTACAATCCCTTAAACAAAACAAGTTCGACAACCTAGATTTTATTTAAGTGAGTTTCTAAGATAAGCCCTAAATCCATTGCTGCAAGTAGAAAATCCTCAACCTGTTACATACGTTAAAATGCAAGTCAATATAATAAAGTAAAGGTGAGCATACATGTTTAATAGCATAATAATAGTGATAAAGCGATTACGCATAACCAACATGTATATGTAGAGAAAGTGAATCTAAGTAAGCTAACAATAATGATACAAGCTAACCAACACGACTGCGATGTGAGTATGCACGATACGTGTTCACAATAACGAACACGCACGTAAAGTAAATTTGCGAGCCTTAACAACCCCTGAACCAATCGGGTGCTGAGTCCAAACTATAGTACTATCCTTGCTAAGGGTGGTCTACAAGTCCTCATTATTCACACATAGCAAACAAACATTCAGCAATTCACGTATAACATGCGAGGGCGGTTAGCGTTAAAAGAGTTTAGCGTTGTGTGTAGCGTGTTTTGATATAGAGACGTATGTAACACCCAAAAGTGTGTTAAAGCTAAAAAGGGTTCAAGTATACTCACAGTCGGTGCTCAACGAAGAGAACACGAACTGCTGTGGATTAAAGGGAGCGTCGGGATCAGCCTGTAAGCGAGAACAGAAGTGCATCAGTCTTCTAAAGTGCTGAAACGGTCGAAGTGCGAAGAGGCAGTAGACAAGTTCGGTCGAACTTGTTCTGGCTTTAAGTTGGAGGACAACTTCGGGCGAAGTTGTACCCAACTTAAGCCAGGTACAAGTTCGGCCGAAGTTGCATGATTCCACTGAAAGCTTAGTACAAGTTCGGGCGAAGTTGCCAGTGTTTCACAGAGAACTTAGTACAAGTTCGGGCGAAGTTGCCAGTGTTTCACAGAGAACTTAGTACAAGTTCGGGCGAAGTTGGCAGTGTTTCACAGAGAACTTAGTACAAGTTCGGGCAAAGTTGGCACCAATCTGGTGTCAACTTCGGGCGAACTTGCCCCTTTTTGGAGCGAACTTGTCTGTTTTCGATCCAAAATCGAGTGTTTTCACGTCGTTTGCTGAGGAAATTGAGTGTCCATCCCTCCAACCTTGTGCTATTGAGCAAAACATAGGCTGGAGAGGTCTCTGAGAGCGAGTTTTAGCCATTTTACAGGAACTCGGGCTAATCCGTGCGAACTTGTCGGTTCATACGAGTTAGTCTAGTTCGTGCGAAGTGACTGTATCGTCCTTGTGCTTCCGGATCTGAGTTCTTGCTTGAAACAGACGTGATTCCAAATCTATTTCAAGTATTTTTGTTAACAATGCCTCGTCCCACTACTTAGTGAACGAAGCATATGTCGGTTAGTTCGTATATGGTGTAAAAATCGATGCTTTGAATAGTTTTCTCAGATCTAACACTCGGTTATTCGAAATCATCAAGATTTCTAGCTTCGAGAGCCAAGGCTAAGTCCAACAAATCCATTTAAGTGTAGATCTTAGCTAAAACAAGAAGTTTTATAGAAAAAGATGAAGATTTTTATAAACAGAGAGGTTTTGATGAAAACAAAGGTAATCCTTGTGTAAAATCGTTGTGGAAAACGTTGTGGTTTGCATAAAACGAGTGATTCTTACTTGGAAAAACAAGGAAAATCGGTTTTGGGAGCTCTGAAGCGAAGTTGCAGCAAGGAGAGCATGAATGGAGGTGTTGGGTATTTATAGGTGAAGAAGAAATATGGGTGGCAGTGATCAAGTTCGGGCGAACTTGTCACAATTTAAAGCGAACTTGGCCAGTTCTGCTTGAATTGTGCAAGTTCGAGCGAACTTGCTATATGCTTGGTGACTGGTCAAGTTCGGGCGAAGTTGGGGTGCCCAACTTCGGGCGAACTTGGCCTGGTGGCAAAGTTTTGTTCGTTATTTGCTTGTTAGGTGCTTGTTTGGCGATTCGATTCGTATTATTTAGTTATGTTAAGCGTTTTAGCGAGGTGTTAAGCGTCGGGATAATAAAATAATGCGATTCGTGCGAATGAGAGCGTTGCGATAACGAGTACAACCATAATTCATAAAGCACACATAACACATAAGTAACATAATTAACCGTGATTTGAGTTTGCGTTGAGAGTTGCGAGTATTAAGCGATTTAAATGCGATAAATAAGCGATATGATATTTGTTACAAAATAGTTTAACCATTACAATGAATCTCAGAATACAAATGGGTTTTGAAACGAGAATAAACGGAAATAACGAAATTCGGATAACAATCCGAAAGATCGGGTTGTTACAGTCTCCCTTCCTTTAGGGAATTTCGTCCCAAAATTCAGGTGGCGGCCGTAACGAAGAGATGAGGATATTTAGCCTTCATAACACTTTCGAGTTCCCAAGTGAACTCGGCGCCGTGTTTGCCTTCCCATCGGACTTTCACAATAGGAATGCGAGAGCGTCGAAGTTTCTTGATCTCTCGATCCATGATTTCCTCGAAGTGGAACGTTTCGTTTATTTGCAAATCTTCAAGTGGCACATGAAGAGTTCCTTCCGCTAAACACTTTTTGAGGTTTGAGACATGGAAATTCAGATGTATGTTGTTGAGTTCTTTCGGTAATTCGAGTTGGTAGGCCACTTTGCCATTTCTTTCTAGAATCTTAAAGGGACCCACGTATCGTGGCGCTAGTTTCCCTTTCTTTCCAAATCAGATCACTCATTTCCAAGGTGAAACCTTTAAGAGAACGTGATCTCCAACTTCGAATTGTAAGGGCTTGCGGCGTTTATCGGCATAACTCTTTTGACGACTCCGTGCTTTCAGGAGATTGTCTCTGATTTGGAGAATCTTGTCTGTTGTTTCTTGTATTAACTCGGGACCAGTGATTTGAGCGTCTCTCATCTCATGCCATACAATGGGCGATCGACATTTTCTACCGTATAGTGCCTCAAAAGGTGCCATTTGAATACTAGTATGATAACTATTATTGTACGAAAATTCTATTAAAGGTAAATGCGTATCCCAATTACCACCAAAATCTATAACACACGAACGAAGCATGTCTTCGAAGGTACGAATCGTGCGCCGGTCTGACTGTCGGTTTGAGGATGGAACGCAGTACTAAGGTTAAGCTTAGTACCGAGTGCGGATTGGAAAGTCTCCTAAAGACGTGACATAAAGCGACCGTCACGATCAGAGATGATGTCATGAGGCGTCCCGTCTCGACAAATGACTTCGTCGGTATGGATTCGTGCTAATCGTTCTACCTTATAGACTTCTCGTATGACAATAAAATGAGCAGATTTTGTAAGGCGATCGACGATAACCCAAATGCTATCGTGACCAGAAGACGTGCGAGGGAGTTTTGTAACAAAATCTATAGCTATACTCTCCCATTTCCACACCGGGATGTCGAGCTGTTCGAGTAAGCTAGAGGGCATTGATGTTCGGCTTTAACTTTTGCACAAGTTAAGCATTTCGAAACGTAAAGAGCGATGTCCTTTTTCATGCCCGACCACCAATACCTGGAGCGAAGGTCCTGGTACATTTTGTCGGCACCGGGGTGGATGGAATATCAAGATTTATGGGCTTCGGTCATTAGTAACTCTCAGAAGGTTATGGCGGCTAAGGATCCAAATGCGATTCAGATAGTAATAGATACCGTTAGACTTAGTCTCCAGCTGGGTTTCGGCACCACATTTCATTTCCTCGAACAAAGTGTTCTCAATGAAACATGTGTGCTGGGTTTCACGAATCAAGGTTTCGAGTTTATTCTGGGCTTGGATGTCATGAATACTATACACATAGCTTCGTCGACTGAAGGCATCATCTACGACGTTTGCTTTGCCGGGATGGTAGCGTATCTCACAATCATAGTCGTTGAGAAGTTCAACCCATCTGCGTTGGCGCATGTTTAGTTCTTTTTTGTTAAAGATGTGTTGTAAGCTCTTATGGTCGGTGAAGACCGTACACTTTGTACCATAAAGGTAGTGTCGCCATATCTTTAACGCAAAAACAACTGCACCGATCTCAAGATCGTGGGTTGTGTAGTTCTTCTCATGGATTTTGAGTTGTCGAGACGCATACGCGATAACCTTGTCTCATTGCATGAGAACACAACCGAGACCTAGGTTAGAGGCATCGCAATAAACAACGAAATTGTCGTCTCCGTCGGGAAGTGCGAGCACGGGAGCGCCGCAAAGCATACGCTTGAGAGCTTGAAAGGCTTCCTCTTGTTCGGAACCCCAAACAAAAGGTCTATACTTATAAGTCAAAGAGGTAAGCGGAACGACGATTTTCGAAAAGTCGACGATGAATCAGCGGTAGTAACCCGCCAATCCGAGGAAAGAACAGATTTCGGACGGATTCTTCGGGGTATTCCAACTCTTTACAGCTTCAATTTTGGCGGGATCGACGTGGATTCCTTGGTCATTGACGACGTGACCGAGAAATTGAACTTCGCTAAGCTAAAATTCACACTTGGAGAATTTGGCGTAAAGACGGTTTCCTTGGAGAAGTTCGAGAACTAAACGAAGATGTCGCGCATGTTCGGCTCTTGACTTCGAGTAAATAAGAATATCATCGATGAAAACAATGACGAAACGATCCAAGAAGGCTTTACACACACGGTTCTTCAAGTCCATGAAGACCGCATGCGCGTTTGTAAGTCCAAAAGGCATGACCACGAATTCAAAATGGCCATAGCGGGTACGAAAGGAGGTTTTCGGAATGTCTTCTTCGAGTACGCGTAGCTGATGATATCCGGAACGTAAATCAATCTTCGAAAAACAAGTAGCACCTTGAAGTTGGTCAAACAAATCATCGATTCGAGGAAGAGGGTAGAGGTTCTTTATCGTGAGTTTGAATACTATACACATAGCTTCGTCGACTGAGGGCATCATCTACGATGTTTGCTTTGCCGGGATGGTAGCGTATCTCACAATCATAGTCGTTGAGAAGTTCAACCCATCTGCGTTGGCGCATGTTTAGTTCTTTTTTGTTAAAGATGTGTTGTAAGCTCTTATGGTCGGTGAAGACCGTACACTTTGTACCATAAAGGTAGTGTCGCTATATCTTTAACGCAAAAACAACTGCACCGATCTCAAGATCGTGGGTTGTGTAGTTCTTCTCATGGATTTTGAGTTGTCGAGACGCATACGCGATAACCTTGTCTCGCTGCATGAGAACACAACCGAGACCTAGGTTAGAGGCATCGCAATAAACAACGAAATTGTCGTCTCCGTCGGGAAGTGCGAGAACGTGAGCGCCGCAAAGCATACGCTTGAGAGCTTGAAAGGCTTCCTCTTGTTCGGAACCCCAAACAAAAGGTCTATCCTTATAAGTCAAAGAGGTAAGCGGAACGACGATTTTCGAAAATCGGCGATGAATCAGCGGTAGTAACCCGCCAATCCGAGGAATGAACAGATTTCGGACGGATTCTTTGGGGTATTCCAACTCTTTACAGCTTCAATTTTGGCGGGATCGACGTGGATTCTTTGGTCATTGACGACGTGACCGAGAAATTGAACTTCGCTAAGCCAAAATTCACACTTGGAGAATTTGGCGTAAAGACGGTTTCCTTGGAAAAGTTCGAGAACTAAACGAAGATGTCGCGCATGTTCGGCTCTTGACTTCGAGTAAATAAGAATATCATCGATGAAAACAATGACGAAACGATCTAAGAAGGCTTTACACACACGGTTCATCAATGTAACATTTGTCAAAAACGGGTTTTCCAAACCCGCTTCGTTTGTAATCGAATATCAAGTTATAAATGTTTCGTTGCGTATTTATGTTGATTTTAATTTTGAACGATGCATAATTAATAAACGAACTAGAATATAAAAGCTATAATTGATAAAAAGTAAAAATAAAATAAATAAAATGAAAAACAGGCTGCCGGGACTCGAACCCGGGTCAGCCGGAAAGGCAACGACTTAACACGCACACTTATAACCACTCCGCCACTTGATGTTTTCTGTTAGTTCTAGGAATCAATTAAATCTTATGTTCAACCATGAATCAACCGGTTTACGCCAACTGTAACCGTAATCGGTTTCCAAACGTCCAAAAACGTTTGAGTGTTCGCGGTTTTCTGACAATAACCGATACACCGACACCTTCAATCAATTTAGTCTTGAATGGACTTGAATTCATGTGGTGATCGGTTTTAATAACCGAAAATCTGCACTTCCTGAATTACTCCAACCATAGCCCCCTCTCGCGACTCAAACTCATCCGCAGAACCTTCAATTTCACTTTCGCTCTACTTTCAGTTCGTCGGAAAAGCTTTTTGAACTTGCCGGACTTTCGCCAGAAAACCGTGTATTCCATCAAATTAGTAAGTCTCTCAATTCTTTCATCGTCTATCAGTTGTTAAGCTTTTCTTAACTCAAACCCTTCAATCAGAATTAGTTTCAGACGACGATATCGGATAATTAACTCTCGCCGGAAAACTTCTGAAAGTTCCCAATTCTCGCTGTGAAACGGTATAGCCTTTTAAACCTTCTGGTAATTCTTGTTCAGTGCTTCAATTCCGCATCTAGCTCATCAAAATTGTTATCTGTCCGCTCAGTCGAAATCCATAAAAACAGAGCCGACGACTTCGCCGGAATTCTGAGATAGATCGTTTCTCCGGTATGTTTACTTCCGAAATCTTCTCTGCCATTTCATTTTAGTCATTTGAATGTTTGTCAATCGAATTAAACAAGAAACAGTAGAGTAATCGTAGTCTGTGATATTGTAACGAAGAAGATGAAGTTAGTTGTTTATAAGTTTAATATAAATTGGATATTATCTCGGGTTAGACACACAGTCGAGCGGTGGACTGTGTGCGCACATATATCACATGCCGCGAGTTCGATCCTTGACACACACGTATGCACCGTAATAAAAATGTTTTCTTTTTCTAACTGAACCGGATTAACTCACTGAAGTTGTTAAGTATAATAAAAATCGGTATATTAACCAGGTTAGACACACAGTCCAGTGGTGGACTATGTGCAACACTAACCCACAGGTCCCGGGTTCGAGACCTGTTGCACACTCCGGTTCGATGATTTAAACCCTTTTTGAAAATAAAAGAATTTTGAATAAACTAAAATAGTATATAAATATAATTAAAAACAGAATTATTTCGGGTTAGACACGTAGCTCAGTTGGTAGAGCAGCGTGCACGTGTACGGGAGGTCTCGGGTTCGAGCCTTACCCGGCGCACACTTACACTTTAGCAAACCGGTCAAACGGTCAACAGTCCCGGTCAACGGTCAATGGTCAACGCAAAAGTCAACATTTTTTATATTTTTATTTATTTATTTAGTTTAAAAATCAATTAAAAATACTCTAAAATAATGTTTTTAAAGATAGATAATAGCCTTAAACTCACAAAAATATATATAAAAAATCTTATTAAAATTATTAATAAAATCCACTCATTTACCATACTTCCCGTTATTATTTAGGTTAGTTAAGTCTCGTCGATCAATCCTCCAAACTCGTGCGCATTTCATCATCTTCAACCGAACGCACCCAATGTGAGTGAATCTCTACAAATTCCCCGTTTTAATCACGTTTTTGGGATGTATCATGTGTCTTACCATTTATTATATTTAAATCATTGTGCATACATCATATCCATGAACAAATGTGTATTCAACTTGTATCAATTGTTTGTGTGGTTATTGTTTAGATTTAATTTATCATTTTCAGTACATACATTATCATAGGCTGCCGCTCCCCATTACATTATGAGCGTTGAGCTGTTCCCCATTAAATTATGAGCGTGAACCGGGCGTTGCCAACATACGATCGGCTCCGTTTGATTGAGCCTTGATTGCACAGACATTCATCATAGGCCGTCCGTTCCCCATTACATTATGAGCGTGAACATGACGTTGCCAACATATACAGTTTCATTCATGTTATATATTTATGCAAGTTGATATGTTATTGTATGTTATTGTTTGTGGTTGCTATTGTTATTGTATGATTATTTACATTTGCTCACATATGACTAATGCACAATTTTTCCTTGATATTGATAACAAGAAATCAATAATAAATGTTTATCTAACAAGGTTCACTCGCCAACTTATGTTGACCCAAAAACCCCTATTTTTACACATGATACAGGTGATTCAGCTGCAGCAAGAAACACATAGGATTGGCTTAGAAGAATAAACTGGTTTAGAGCTTGGATTGTTTAGTTGATTATTTTCTTTGTATTTGTATGAACATGTTTGGAATATTGAGGATGTAATTTTGATTTAAATAAATATGAAACATATTAGTAAATATCATGAGCTTTGGTGATAACCCAATTATGCCCCGACTCTTATTCCGCTGCGGGTCGGGTGTGTGACAATCAAGTCCATGAAGACCGCAGGCGCGTTTGTAAGTCCAAAAGGCATGACCACGAATTCAAAATGGCCATAGCGGGTACGAAAGGAGGTTTTCGGAATGTCTTCTTCGAGTACGCGTAGCTGATGATATCCGGAACGTAAATCAATCTTCGAAAAACAAGTAGCACCTTGAAGTTGGTCAAACAAATCATCGATTCGATGAAGAGGGTAGCGGTTCTTTATCGTGAGTTTGTTAAGTTTATGATAATCGATGCACATTCGGAACGTCCCATCTTTCTTTTTCACAAATAGAACGGCTGCATCCCAAGGTGATGTGTAACGCCTCGCGTTTTCCATACTTTCTATTTATAGCAAGCTCGTGTTGTAATTCTATTTTTGGAAGTCTATTGAATTCGTATTCTTCATTTCGTTGTAATCGTTGTGATCGAGACTTCAATCATAATGGGAAATACATGTTTATTTTGATATTTGTTATACACAAATCTTACTTGTTCGTACAATACTTATACATGATACACATACTCGAATGCATGACATACTTGATAATACGCGACGTTATACTTGATACATACTTCATACGTGATATCTATACTCAATCTCGATCTCAATCACTTGATACACATACATTATAACATGTTACATATGCTTATAATACCTCAACATGTCATAAAATACCTTAGAAAACCATTAAAACCCGTCACATTGGGAAAAATAACAAAAAAATCAAATTTGTAACCTGGCCAAGGTCCTTACGGACCGCAAGGGGAAACCCTTACGGTCCGTAAGGGGATCTGGGCGGGACAGCGGGTTTGAATCTCCACGGTTTGCACGAATCCCACACTCAAAACCTCACCCAATCACCTCTAATGCACCATTTAATCACCTCTAAGCTAACCCTAATCATCCCCTATAAAATCCAAGTGTCCACCACACATTTTTCACTTTCACAACTCCATCATCTCTCTCAAATCACCTCAAGAACACTCAAATCAGAATTTTCAGGCAGATTGTGTCACCTTCACAAAAGTGAGCATAACTTGCTCAAAACTTGATCTTTTTACTTGATTCTTTCTTCTAATTACTTGGACAAACTTTGGGTTTGCATCCTAGGGTTCTCCATGGAGAATCCAGACTTGGAAATGCATCTAAGGTGTCCCAAACTTTCTGTTATGATTTTAACTCTTTCAAACTTTGTTTATGTTCATCAAACTTGAGTCTAACTCATCTCAAACCTATGTCCGAATGCTTACAACATTTCTTGTGGTTGGTTAGGCTTAAAAACAAGGTTGAGACATTCAAAATAGAGGATTTATCCTTACAAACTTTCTGTTTTCGTTGAGCTTCAAGCTCACAAGTGGTGCAAGTTCATAACTTGTTCATGTGTGTCCACCTTGGTTAGCCTTGGCTATCCTAATCTTTGAAACCACACGTCACTTGATGTTCTCTTAGATTAGTTGTGTATTAGTTCATTTCTTATGGTACATTCATGACCCGCCTTGTTGTCTATGACAACTCGTGTAGTGGTGAATCATATAAAGAGGTTAAATGGATGTTCATCATCCTACCTCCATGCTTGACTTACTTGAATACAAAAGAGGTTCCTAAATGGGTGTTCATTATCCTACCTCATGCTTGACTTATAACATATGTTTGTACATAAACTATATATGTATGGACTATAATATAAATCATTAAAACCGAACCCTTGATGATGATTAAGTAATCACCTATCGAGTTAATAGTTTATCACTAAAGTATGTAGTTCCTTGTCACGATTCTAATAGGTCTCGAACCTATGAAACCATATTAAACCCTTTCGGGTTATCATTAGTGTCAAGAACAAGTGCTATGTTTTAGTGATTATTTTCATACATAATACTTTAGTCTTATTTCGTAATCTTGCTCGAATAATCCGAATCTACCGTTACACTCCTAACTAATACCTAAGTTCTTCTTGTAGAATGACAGGGTGCCAAACTCAAAACATCACAACAAAGCTCCCGGGATTTCTTAAGTGGAACACTTAGCAAAACCGTGAGTACACTTGACCCATTTACCGTTTTAATCACTTATTGGTTGTAACATGTTTACCTATCAAAATACACATATCACAAACTCATGCTTTTACATGCTCAATCCTTATCTTGAATACTTGTTATGCCTAGATACATGCTTGATTATACATGCTTGATCATTAACTTAGCTAGCCCAACTTATCATATATAGCGCTATAGGAGTAGCACGCCGCCGTCGGGGTTATGTTAAGATTATCATACTCATTTTAGTCTTGTCGCTTTTGTGGCAAGGGAAGCTCGATCTCATTAAACTTTTGTGGAAACTCGGGGTTTGATCTAGTATTGCATGATTATTATGAACTTTGCTTACAATTACCATGTGGATTCGAGTTATACATTTTATACTTATGCTATGTATCACCAAACTTGTGTACTCGTCTTTGCTTTAGCATTGAACTCGTATTTTAACATGTTATAGGTTG
Source organism: Scalesia atractyloides (assembly GCA_947069175.1). Taxonomy (NCBI): domain Eukaryota; kingdom Viridiplantae; phylum Streptophyta; class Magnoliopsida; order Asterales; family Asteraceae; genus Scalesia; species Scalesia atractyloides. The sequence goes on along the minus strand of CAMTDV010000014.1, from coordinate 22,134,732 downwards.
ATGAAGATGTTGCCATGAAATTGGAGTAGTGATGATGCTTAGATACACATATAGACGTTAGGTTTATAAAATGTTGTATCAAATTTTGCCCTTCGTTATTGTTGTATTTGGAATTCCTTATAATGTATGACAATGTTGTTATGAATGAAATAAGGGTTCTATTTAAATATTGTCACCAATTAGTATTTATGAGCAATGAGCAATCTATTTCGTCCCGCCTCGATGTTTCCGCCATCGGTTGGGGTGTGACAAGATGTGCTCGGGCGTATAAAGCCTTTATCAAGAAGTTCTTGGATTTGGCTAGATAGCTCCCGCATTTCGGATGGTGCAAGGCGATAGGGAGCTTTAGCGACAGGTGTAGCACCGGGGATTAGATCAATACGGAATTCGACATCACGAGTAGGGGGTAATGTCACACCCCGACCCGCAGCGGAAAAGGTGATTGGGGCATGATTGGGTTATCATCAAAGCTCATGACATTTATTATAACGTTTCATATTTATTATTACAATTTAAAGGGAAACATACAATCATAATTACATCATGTTCTACACATCATTCTAGACTTCATTATTTTCTTCTAAGGCATTTCCTATGTTTTCCTTGCTTCATCCTGTTTACCTGTATCATGTGTAAAAATGGTTTTTGGATCAACAAAAAGTTGGCGAGTGAATCCTATGAAAAACATTTGAACAAGTTTATTGAATTGATTATAAAATAAAGTGCATAACCACATATGAGTAAATATAGATGTAAACTTATTCACAAAACACTTAATTATTAAATAATGCACACACATACAATAATAGATTGTTTTGAGGCACGCGTTGCTCAACCCGTCTCCCACGAGGAACTGATGGGTCTAATGAATGAGTTTTGAGGCACGCGTTGTTCTACGAACTGATGGGCCTAATGAATGATTTGCATACAACTTGACAATATGAAATACATAACTACAAACAATATTTACATTCTAGGTTTAAGTCATAATATGGTATGGCACGAGTTTGAATAAACGAATTAGTTTTAGTGACACATGATACACCCCAAAACGTGTAATTAAAAAGGGGAGTTGTAAGATTCACTCACATTGGGTGCGTTCGGTTGATGATGTTGAATGCGCACGAAGTTGGATTTAACCACGAGTGAAACTAACCTAGATAATAACATAATGGTTCGGTAAATAAGCGGATTTTATTAATCAATTTTTTAGTAGGATTATTGGATATATTTTTGTGAGTTTAAGGCTATTTTCTAATTTTAAAAATGTTATTTTTAAGTATTTTTAATTTGATTTTTAAATAAATAAATAAATAAAAATAATAAAAAAATGTTGACTTTTTGACCGTTGACTTGTTGACCGTTGACCGTTGACTTGTTGACCGGTTCGGTCGGTTATATGTGTGCGCTGGGTGAGACTCGAACCCGTGACCTCTCGTACGCGTGCACGCAGCTCTACCAACTGAGCTACGTGTCTAACCCGAAATATTTCTGTTTTTAATTATATTTATATACTAATTACACTAATCCGAAAATCACTTATTTTAAAAACGATTTAATGTATCGACTCGGTGCTCGCCACAGGTCTCAACCCGGGACCTGTGGTTTAGTTTGGCACACAGTCCACCGCTGGACTGTGTATCTAACTTGGTAAATAATCTGGTTTTTATTATACTTATATACAAACTAGGTAAATTGATTTCTCTCCTTATATAAAAAGTTTGATAATTGCCAGAACCGGTGCGGTAGCCTGGACTCGAACCCGCGACGTATGATTTAAACTCGCACACAGTCCACCACTGGACTGTGTGTCTATCTTGGTTATTATTCCGGTTTTCATTAAACTTAACATCTATTTGCGAGTGGATCCGGTTCAGTTTAAAAAAAAAGGAACATTTTTATTAAGGCGAGTGTGCGTGTGTCAAGGATCGAACTCGGGACGTGTGCGTGTTTATTTGCACACAGTCCACCGCTGGACTGTGTGTCTAACCCGAGATATAACTTGATTTAAATTAAATATATATATAACCGAAAACTTCATCTTCTTCGTTAAACTTAACCCAGAACCAATGTCCGACTGTTTCGACAAATTAATCAATTTCTTTAGTAAGTTGTGATTAACTACATATGAGATTAATAAAAACGAGAGAGATTAGGTGTAAGATATATCGAACAGAGATCCCCTGTTTCGCCGGCGAGTTTCCGATGACAGCAGGTTATTCCGGCGACGTGTATCTTGCGGCAGAGGTTCTTCAAGAAGTTTGAGGTGAGTGTGGGTGACTTCGGTATGAGCTCTAGGTGTTCTGTTTTTAGAGTAAGGCACAGAGGTGAAGGGGTTCGGTGAAATTACGTCGAGAATGGGTGTGATTGTGAGCGAAAAGGTTATCAGAGGTTAGAGGGTGTATTTATAGGGAAGAACATCGACGAATTTGGTCTGATTACCGTCTTGATTCGTTGGTCAAAATTTTCCGGCGGTTATGACTAATGTCGCGGACTGGACATCGGTTATAACTGATGTAATAGTTATTATACGCGTTAAGTCACAAGAAACCGACGGTGTAGGGCGAAATCGTCGGGATTTCCGACGACTGCGAATTGGGCGCGACTTGGACTGGATTTGATTTCTGTGTTTCATTATTTGAATTAATTGTTTCGATATGTTATCAAATAACCAAAGTGGCGGAGTGGTTGGATTAGTGAGAGTTAAGACTTGTGGATTCCCGGCTGACCCGGGTTCGAAACCCGGCATCAGCAATATATTTTTATTTCATTATTTTTAATGAATTTACAATTATAAATTTTATATTCTAATACAATTATTAATTATGTATCGTTTAAAATTAATTTGAGCATTAAATACGCAACGAAATTTTTAACTGATTGTTCGGTTAATAAACGAAGCGGGTTTGGTAAATCCAGTTTTTGACGGATGTTACAGTATCCCCTACTTTTAGAAATTTCGTCCCGAAATTTAAGTAGTGGCATGTTTGTCTAAAAAGGATGGTGTTTAATTTGACAGTTACATACTTAGAAGAGAGTAAGAGTTTAAATTTTTGTTTGAGGCGGTAACGTTCCTTGTAAGGGTTGAGTACCCTGCTACAGGAATCGCTTTTTGATGCCTAAGTTAATGAATATTGATAAACAAAGTTGATTGACTAAATATGATATCATGCGTAAGAGTTTTGATATGTTTGGAAAGATAAGGTTATATCCTAAAACAAAACTTCTAATACTACAACCTACATGGAACTTCTCATAACCTCCTGACAATGCCTCTGATCCTTTGGCAAGAATACTTATATATAGGAAGTACCAGCGGCGTATCCACCATATTCTCGTCAAATTTTCATTGGTTTTATCAGTAAGTTATGATTGGTTCTATGATGTAACTCTAGAACATAAATAACCACAACAACCAATGTCTGAGTCCTAATTCTGATAGTATACATGTTTGAATGGTGACACAATCCAATTTCTTTAAATGATGAGATGATATGATTGCTAAATTAGTGAGTATAACACAAATTTCAACCAAGACAATACTAAATCCTACATGGAACTTCTCATAACCGCCTGATAATGCCTCTGATGCTTTGGCAAGAATACTTATATATAGGAAGTACCAGCGGCGTATCCACCATATTCTTGTCAAATTTTCATTGGTTTTATCAGTAAGTTATGATTGGTTCTATGATGTGACTCTAGAACATAAATAACACAACAACCAATGTCTGAGTCATAATTCTGATAGTATACATGTTTGAATGGTGACACAATCCAATTTCTTTAAATGATGTGATGATATGAATGCTAAATCAGTGAGTATAATACAATCTTCAACCAAGACATTACTAAATCCTACATGGAACTTCTCATAACCGCCTGACAATGCCTCTGATCCTTTGACAAGAATACTTATATATCGGAAGTACCAGCGGCGTATCCACCATATTCTCGTCAAATTTTCATTGGTTTTATCAGTAAGTTATGATTAGTCCTATGTGACTCTAAAACATAAACAAACACAACAACCAAAGCTTGAGTCTTAATTCTGATAGTATACATGTTTGAATGATGACAGTACCTCTCTCGTTTGTTATGATGGGGAGGTTAGTCTGTGTAGAAATGGAACACAATCCAATTTCTTTAAATGATGAGATGATATGAATGTTAAATCAGTGAGCGTAAAACAAATTTCAACCAAGATATTACTAAATCCTACATGGAACTTCTCATAACCGCCTGATAATGCCTCTGATCCTTTGGCAAGAATACTTATATATAGGAAGTACCAGCGGCGTATCCCCCATATTCTCGTCAAATTTTCATTGGCTTTATCCGTAAGTTATGATTGGTTCTATGTGACTCTAAAACATAAACAAACACAACAACCAAAGCTTGAGTCTTAATTCTGATAGTATATATGTTTGAATGATGACAGTACCTCTCTCGTTTGTTATGATGGAGAGGTTAGTGTATGTAGAAATGGAACACAATCCAATTTCCTTAAATGATGAGATGCTATAAATGCTAAATCAGTGAGTACAAAACAAACTTCAATCAAGACAATACTAAATTCTACATGGAACTTCTCATAACCGCCAGATAATGCCTCTGATCCTTTGGCAAGAATACTTATATATAGGAAGTACCAGCGGCGTATCCACCATATTCTTGTCAAATTTTCATTGGCTTTATCCGTAAGTTATGATTGGTTCTATGTGACTCTAAAACATAAACAAAACTGAAATAGTAATTCGCATTAAGATCCTTGGATAAGATTCCAATTTATAACTGGGATACGGGAAAATTGAGATAACATAAAGAAAACGTAAGAAAAACTAAGCGGTTGGAGTTGAATCTTGATTTTTGGTGAAGAGGACTAGTTGGGTGGTTTCGTTTGGGCCGTCATTATCTTCAACAGGATTGGCGTTGATGTTGAAAACTCTTCCTCTTGCTGGTGGCCTAGTGATTAGGTTTCCTTGACTTGCTTGGTTAACTGGGTTTGCTTGAGCTTGGGCGTTTATGATGTTAACCAATCGAGGGCACATGTTTCTAAAGTGGGTAGGGTTGTCACAATTAAAACAAGCTCGAACATATGGGAACATGGGGTATTGGGGTTGTTGATAGGTTTGGATCATGTTTTGAGTAGGGGGGGAGATTTGGTTTTGAGAGGTGCGGCAAGCGTTGCTTAAATGACCATAGCGTCCATAATTCGCACATAGTCGACAAGGTAAGGTAGATGGATGGTGATAAAAACAGGTGTTATATCGAGGGTAAGGTCCAAGGTATGGTTTCTTATTTGGGTAAGTTGAGTTGGGTGCTACTTGAGTGATTGGGATAGCTTGGAGGGGTATGGCTTGTGAAATTGGTTGATTACGTTGGGTGACAACGAAAAGTTGCCCATCTCGTTTTCTCTTAAAAATGGGTTGAGAAGGGGATTTCGGTTTGGGTGGAGTTTGAGGTTTCAGTCGATGCTTTATCCTTCTTCTTCTCCTCCTTGAAGTCTCTATTCCGTACGCGGAATGAACATGTGTCGTATTTAGGAATGAACATTCATAAAATAAATATAAAATAATAAATCTACTACATCCATAGGATGTCTTGGGCTTTGCTCGTAATTGGGCCTTGCATGCTGCCATACTTCTCCTTCGTAATCATGTGGGCCCCCATGAATACCGGGTTTTTCATATGGTTCGCATGTGTTAGCCTCTTACGTACACTAAAACCCGGAGAAAATCGAGAAATAAGTATGTAACGTATGATATTCGGAATGTATCCCGGTGTGGACACGATGACACCTCAAAGTGGGGTTAGTTCGAACGACGTTTGGTGTGGCATGCTTTGGCCTAATAGGTCCTTCGTACTCTCATCGTTAGTTCCCAGGTAGGCAAACTGGTCCATTATATTGGATTTATACGAATGCCAACCTAGACAGGACGTTCCGACTACCGGTACTTGTACCCTTACAGTTACTACATGCCCGTCGCAGAACTCACTTTGATGAGATTTGAAAAATGGAAAATGCGACAAAATCTTGAATAACGGAAGTATGAAGATGAATTGAATATGTGTTTGCATGCATTTGTGTATGTAATAAATATGAAAGAAATAAACATCATGAGTTTGCATATAACCACATAAACAATTAAAATCTAATCAACTATAGTATAGACTCTAAGGGTCTAATAACCTATCCTATATCCCTATAGTCATGGCTCTGATACCAATCTATCACACCCCGACCCGCAGCGGAAAAGGTGATCGGGGCATGATTGGGTTATCATCAAAGCTCATGACATTTATTATAACGTTTCATATTTATTATTACAATTTAAAGGGAAACATACAATCATAATTACATCATGTTCTACACATCATTCTAGACTTCATTATTTTCTTCTAAGGCATTTCCTATGTTTTCCTTGCTTCATCCTGTTCATCTGTATCATGTGTAAAAATGGTTTTTGGATCAACAAAAAATTGGCGAGTGAATCCTATGAAAAACATTTGAACAAGTTTTATGAATTGATTATAAAATAAAGTGCATAACCACATATGAGTAAATATAGATGTAAACTTATTCACAAAACACTTAATTATTAAATAATGCACACACATACAATAATAGATTGTTTTGAGGCACGCGTTGCTCAACCCGTCTCCCACGAGGAACTGATGGGCCTAATGAACGAGTTTTGAGGCACGCATTGTTCTACGAACTGATGGGCCTAATGAATGATTTGCATACAACTTGACAATATGAAATATATAACTACAAACAATATTTACATTCTAGGTTTAAGTCATAATATGGTATGGCACGAGTTTGAATAAACGAATTAGTTTTAGTGACACATGATACACCTCAAAACGTGTAATTAAAAAGGGGAGTTGTAAGATTCACTCACATTGGGTGTGTTCGGTTGATGATGTTGAATGCGCACGAAGTTGGATTTAACCACGAGTAAAACTAACCTAGATAATAACATAATGGTTCGGTAAATAAGCGGATTTTATTAATCAATTTTTTAGTAGGATTATTGGATATATTTTTGTGAGTTTAAGGCTATTTTCTAATTTTAAAAATGTTATTTTTAAGTATTTTTAATTGATTTTTAAATAAATAAATAAATAAAAATAATAAAAAAATGTTGACTTTTTGACCGTTGACTTGTTGACCGTTGACCGTTGACTTGTTGACCGGTTCGGTCGGTTATATGTGTGCGCTGGGTGAGACTCGAACCCGTGACCTCTCGTACGCGTGCACGCAGCTCTACCAACTGAGCTACGTGTCTAACCCGAAATATTTCTGTTTTTAATTATATTTATATACTAATTACATTAATCCGAAAATCACTTATTTTAAAAACGATTTAATGTATCGACTCGGTGCTCGCCACAGGTCTCAACCCGGGACATGTGGTTTAATTTGGCACACAGTTCACCGCTAGACTGTGTGTCTAACTTGGTAAATAATCTGGTTTTTATTATACTTATATACAAACTAGGTAAATTGATTTCTCTCCTTATATAAAAAGTTTGATAATTGCCAGAACCGGTGCGGTAGCCTGGACTCGAACCCGCGACGTATGATTTAAACTCGCACACAGTCCACCACTGGACTGTGTGTCTATCTTGGTTATTATTCCGGTTTTCATTAAACTTAACATCTATTTGCGAGTGGATCCGGTTCAGTTTAAAAAAAAGGAACATTTTTATTAAGGCGAGTGTGCGTGTGTTAAGGATCGAACTCGGGACGTGTGCGTGTTTATTTGCACACAGTCCACCGCTGGACTGTGTGTCTAACCCGAGATATAACTTGATTTAAATTAAATATATATATAACCGAAAACTTCATCTTCTTCGTTAAACTTAACCCAGAACCAATGTCCGACTGTTTCGACAAATTAATCAATTTCTTTAGTAAGTTGTGATTAACTACATATGAGATTAATAAAAACGAGAGAGATTAGGTGTAAGATATACCGAACAGAGATCCCCTGTTTCGCCGGCGAGTTTCGGATGACAGCAGGTTATTCCGGCGACGTGTATCTTGCGGCAGAGGTTCTTCAAGAAGTTTGAGGTGAGTGTGGGTGACTTCGGTATGAGCTCTAGGTGTTCTGTTTTTAGAGTAAGGCACAGAGGTGAAGGGGTTCGGTGAAATTACGTCGAGAATGGGTGTGATTGTGAGCGAAAAGGTTATCAGAGGTTAGAGGGTGTATTTATAGGGAAGAACATCGACGAATTTGGTCTGATTACCGTCTTGATTCGTTGGTCAAAATTTTCCGGCGGTTATGACTAATGTCGCGGACTGGACATCGGTTATAACTGATGTAATAGTTATTATACGCGTTAAGTCACAAGAAACCGACGGTGTAGGGCGAAATCGTCGGGATTTCCGACGACTGCGAATTGGGCGCGACTTGGACTGGATTTGATTTCTGTGTTTCATTATTTGAATTAATTGTTTCGATATGTTATCAAATAACCAAAGTGGCGGAGTGGTTGGATTAGTGAGAGTTAAGACTTGTGGATTCCCGGCTGACCCGGGTTCGAAACCCGGCATCAGCAATATATTTTTATTTCATTATTTTTAATGAATTTACAATTATAAATTTTATATTCTAATACAATTATTAATTATGTATCGTTTAAAATTAATTTGAGCATTAAATACGCAACGAAATTTTTAACTGATTGTTCGGTTAATAAACGAAGCGGGTTTGGTAAATCCAATTTTGACGGATGTTACAGGTAAACCAGGTAAATCATCATGCAAAACTTTAGGAATTTCACAAACAACAGGTACGTCTTTCAAGGTTTTCTTTTCTTTTTCTGGGTTCACGATGTGGGCTAGAAAAGCGATGCACTGCTTGCGCAAATACTTGTTCGCTTGGGTACATGACAAAAGCATCAACTTCTTTAAGGGAGTTTCACCGTAAACATGTAGTTGATCTCCATTAGGAAGGGGAAAACGAATCATTTTATCAAAACATACGACTTCAGCACGATTCTCGCGAAGAAAATCCATGCCAACTATGACATCAAAACTACCTAATTGCATAGGTATGAGATCAATCAGGAAGTTGTGATTGTTGAGTTCGAGAGTACAATCATGTAGGATGAAGTTAATGGTAACGGTTCTTCCGGTGGAAATTTCGACGTCGAAGGTACTTGGGAGATTAGCGCGTTTACATTTAAAAGCTTTTCGAATTCTAACGATACAAAACAGTTATCGGCTCCATTATCAAATAAGCAAGAAACATAAATATCATTAATGAGGAACGTACCATTGACAACATGGTTGTCATTCTGAGCCTGGCGGTGGTTGATGTTGAAAGCTCTTCCACGCACAGCCTGTGGTTGTTGCTGCTGCGTCGGCTGTGGTGGCTGTTGCTGAAGCTGCTGCTGCGGTTCTTGTTTCACAACATGGTTTGGGCTGACATGTAACAACTCTGAATTTTTGTTGTTATCCTTTTCTTTTATTTCCGTTGTATCTATCCTTTTGTAATCCCGAGATTCGATTTATAAGAAATTTGTGTTAATTAATTATGCTTATTACAGTTATATCGCATCTAATCGTTTATTAATAAACGCATCGCTAATTCAAACGGAAACACAAGTAACTATGTTACCTTACTAGCCGAGTGTGTTGTTGTATAATAACCACTTGTGCCATCGCATCGCTTATCTCATTGCATTGCAAAGTGCAGTTAATTATATGGTTTTATGTTATTTATGTGTTATGTATGTTTATTTGTTATGATTAAATCAATCGCAAACTCACGCAACTCGCTCTCAAGCGTTGACTCGCTATTACGACGCTTAACACATCGCTTAATCGCTTAACATTACTTTATAACTTGATTTCATCGTTGAACAATCGATAAAAGAACGGAAAACGAAGAAATTCTGAGTTTTTGGAGAAGTTCGCTCGAACATGGGTGATGCCAAGTTCGGCCGAACTTGACCAGGCCAACCGAACTCCTCAATTTCACCCAAGTCCGCTCGGACTTGGCTTGGAACCTCATCAACTCAGCAAGTTTGACCGAACTTGCTCCTTCTGTTAACAGTGCACACAAGTTCGCCCGAACTTGTCAAATTTCTTAAGAAACTTCACAAGTTCGACCGAACTTATCTCAAAATCTCAACAGGTTTCACAAGTTCGCCCGAACTTGTCCTCTGCCCAATCCAAACTTAACTGTTTCAGCAATTCGGAAGACGGATGCACTTATGTTCGCTTACAGGCTGAACCGGCACTCTCCGCAACTCCTCGCAGATCCCGAATCTCTCCTAAAACGCACCAACTGTGAGTATACTTGAACCCTTTTTCGCTTAAACGCACTTTTGGGTGTCACACATGTTCCTATATCAAATCAGATCACACAAATCTCAAATGCTTATTCGCAACCCGTTGTTACATGATTATACGTGAAATCTGCTGAATTGTATGTATTGCTTGATTGCTTGTACACCACCCTTAACATGATAGTATACTAGAGGTTGACCCGCCACCCGGAGGCCCGGGGTTGTTAAGGCTCACACTTTTATTTCGCATTTATTTTCTCTTTTAGGATGTGAACGCTTGTTCGCATGCCTTGATCAATCGTGGTTTGTTGGTTGCATGAATCTAAGTAGTTACATCATTCACAACTATTACGTATGTCATGCGGTGTATGCTAAACGCTTTTATATCTATATTGTATGCAAAACTCGTATGATCACCTTTACTTAATTGTATTGACGTTTATTTTAACATATGTGGCAGGTTGAGGATTAGCATTGGATGCATTGGATTTTGCTTAGTTTAGTTGTTTTAGTTTGTCTGATTTGGAAGCTCATGTATTAATTCTAGGGGATATCAAACCTGAATAGTGCTTATGAGAAAACAAGTTTCTGTAATAATTGTTTGGAAATGTTATGTTTGATAGTATGGGATGTTAAACGTTAAGTAATGTTGCTAGATAATTGTTATGGAATTCTCGTGAGACAATCTGGTTGCCTAGTGCCACTACCCTGATGTTTTCGCCAGATTCGGGTCGCCACACGTGTAGCAAGCACGTGCCTGAACTGCTGGTGCTTGCGGTGCCTGGTTGAGGGGAGCGACATTGAGAGGAGCTGGCGGTGCTGCGAGAGCAGGAGGAGCTTGCTAACGTCGACCAGTGAGGCAGTGCGTCGTGAAATGACCATAAATGTTGCAATTGGCACCAAAGCGGCAGTTTCTCCAACCGCATGATGGTAGGTGAACTTAGAGCACAAAGGGTGGTCCAGTATACGCACGCTTAGCAGCTGGTGTGTTGGGTGTAGCAGCTTGGCGAGACTGGGAGTTCGGTGTTGGGACTACTGCGCAGTTCTTGTTGTTACCCTTTCGCTTGCGGTTCTGGGGATTTGACTTGGAGGCTTGAGATGGAACAGTATTGGTGCTTGGCTCAACAGTAGCTTGGCTGAGGTTCTTGGTCAAGACTTTGAAAGCTCCAGCCAAGACTCGCTTGTCATTGGTCTCGGCCGCGAGTTGGTAAGTCACTTCGATGGTAGATGGTCTTGCAGCTTGAACAAAGTCAGCGACACAGTCGGGGAGAGCGCAGAGATACTTCTTATAGCTTTTTCGGTAGTATCCACCTGACCTGGGCAGATGAGACTGAGCTGCTTGAAGCGAGCGGTCAGACCAGCATTGTCACCACCTATTTGTTTGATACCCCAAAATTCATTTCCAACTTCAGGATTTCGTGCGGTGGGCAGAATTCTTTGATCATGAGCTCCTTAAGTTCTTCCCATGCGAGAGAGTAAGCTTCGTCATTACCGCGTCTGTTGCGCTCGGCAGTCCACCAGTCAAGTGCCCTTGACTAAAAGACTCTAGTGGCGTTGACAGTGCGGAGGTTTTCAGGGCATCCGCTTTGCCTGAAAGTGACTTTGAGAGTCGAACCAGTGAAACATCTTGGTTGGTCCATCTTCGCTTGTGAATGCTGCAGGACCGCACGCTTTAAACTACTTGAAGCTGAACTGAGATTTCGGAGCATCGTTCTTGGAATCGACTGATGAGTTGCTGCTGATCGCTTGTATTTCGCTGACAATTTGCGGGATCACCTTAGCCATTTCCTTGGCTACGAGAGAGGCGATGCGTTTGTCGGCGTTGTTGCGTTGAGCGGTGCGGCGGGTGTAAGATCCCATGGATGCCATCTAAAGACAAAGATTGGATGAGATTCAATTATAATGGGTTTTGTTTTAAAAGCTTGTGTTTTACAACATGAACTTATTATTATTATTAGTCACATAAGGCACAAAACACGTAAGCACGTATCCACGTAAGCACATAAGCACGTAAGCACATAAGCACGCTAGCACATATTTTGCACGTATTCACCTTCACTAAAACTTGCATAGTGCGCTATGATGTGCGAGTAGTATAAGCGTAGTAAGCGAGTAATACGGCGTATGAGGACATTTGCGTAAGAGGGTTGAGCGTTTTAGTTTGGTTTGCGATTAATTAGAGTTTTAGATTACGAGAGCTGTGCGAGTTGTGCATATTTTCGTAAAGCGTAAAGCGATAAAGTGAGAAATCGATAAAACGTAAATTCACAAAATTTAAACACATAATAGATAATAAAACTCGATGATGCGTAAAATCAGCGATTGCAGGCTTAAAACAATTTGGAGCGTCCTGGGTTTTGAGACAACGACTACCCAAAGTGGTTCGAAAATTCTTTGAGTTCGGGCACACGATTTGGGCGAATAGACAAATGCTCTCGCCGTACAACGGTTAACGGCATTTATCCTTCCAGTTACGTCGTGCCCCGAGTCATCGAAATAGTCGAGACTTTGGTGAGATTGAAAATCGAGGAGTGGAATTAGTTATTAAGATGCGTGTTTCACCTCTAACTTAACAACTTCGTTCCATGTTTGTGGGTTTTACCACTGAAGTAGAGGTGGAGATTTTCGTCAAGATATAGATATCACTCCTAGCTTAACGAAAGAATCTCGTGTAGTAAATAGTACGCGGAGTGAGTGATCTTATCGAGAGTTCTTGGTTTTCACACATAATTCCGACACAATCACTCGTTTGTGTTATACGAGCGTTTTCAAGCGTGTACTTTGTGTTAGCCTTAGGAAAGGGATGTAAGCATTTAGGGCAAGTAGTTTAAGTATTTAAGTCGAAGAGTGGTCTAATTGGGTACTTAGACTACAGACTAGGTCGAACATGGCAATTCTACCTAATACCCTAAAGTTATGGCTTTGATACCAATCTGTCACACCCCAACCGATGGTGGAATCATCGGGGCGTGGCACTAGGCGAACCAGATTGCTCAAGAGAATCCATAACGACTATTTTAATGACAATACTTTATAACGCTTAATTTCCCATACAATCAAACGAGCATTCATAAACAGCCAATACATATTACAATCCCTTAAACATATTACAATCCCTTAAACAAAACAAGTTCGACAACCTAGATTTTATTTAAGTGAGTTTCTAAGATAAGCCCTAAATCCATTGCTGCAAGTAGAAAATCCTCAACCTGTTACATACGTTAAAATACAAGTCAATACGATAAAGTAAATGTGAGCATACAGGTTTAATAGCATAATAATAGTGAGCGACTACGCATAACCAACATGTATACGTAGAGAAAGTGAATCTAAGTAAGCTAACAATAATGATACAAGCTAACCAACACGACTGCGATGTGAGTATGTGCGATACGTGTTCACAATAGCGAACACGCACGTAAAGTAAATTTGCGAGCCTTAACAACCCCCGAACCAATCGGGTGCTGAGTCCAAATCGTGTGTCCGAACTCAGAGAATTTTCGAATCACTTTGGGTAGTCAAGTCTCAAAACACAGGATGCTCCCAATTGATTTAAGCCTATCATCATCGATTTTACGCATCATCGAGTTTGTTATTATTTATGTGTTTAAATTTTGAAAATTTTCGCTTTCTTCGATTTCTCGCTTTATCGATTTCTCGATTTATCGCTTTTACGCTCCATCGATATATGCACTCTCACACAGCTCTCGAAATCTAAAACGCTAATTAATGCACCAACCAAACTAATCGCTCAACTCGCTTACGTCCATGAGGGCATGTGTGCCTCATGCGTGGTATTACTCGCTTATATCTCGCTTATATGTCGCATTTCGAACGCGCTACGCTTAACTTATGAGAAGGTGAATACATGCAGGTATGTGCTTACGTGCTTATGTGCTATGTGCTTATGTGCCTACGTGTTTGCCTGCCTACGTGATTACTTGTCTACATGCTTATGTGATTTTGTGCCTTATATGAATAATAATAATAAAAATTTTAAACATAAACCTATTATAATCGAATCTTATCAAATCGAATCCTTCAATGTAGATGTCTTCAATGGGATCGCACACCAGAAGGAATCTTCAGCGCGGCCAAGCTGACAAGCGCATCGCATCACTGGTGGCCAAGGAAATGGCCAAAGTGATCCCCCAGATAGTCAACGAAATCCAAGCCGCAACCAGCAACACTTCTGTGGACTCGAAAGTCAATCCACCCAAGTCATCATTTAGTTTCAAGTAGTTCAAGGCTTGTGGACCCCTCACTTTCTCAGGCACCGAAGGACCCAGTGCCATGTTTCACTGGTTTGATGCTATTGAGGTCACATTCCGTCAGAATGGATGTCCCAAACCCCTTCGCACTACTAACGCTACCGCCATTTTCCAGTCCAGGGCTCTCGACTGGTGGACTGCGGAGCGTAACAGGAGGGGAAATGACGAAGCCTACGGACTCTCCTGGGAGGAACTTAAGGAGATAATGATCAAAGAGTTTTGTCCACCTCACGAGATCCAGAAGTTAGAGAACGAATTTTGGGGAATTAAGCAAGACAGACCCGACAATGTTGGTTTAACGGCTCGATTCAAACAGCTGAGCATCATCTGTCCTGGTCAAGTGGACACGACCGAGAAAGCAATCAAGAAGTACATCAACGCTCTGCCCGATTGCGTCGCTGAGTTTGTTCAAGCAGCTCGCACTACTACTATTGAGGAGACCTACCAGCTAGCCGCAGAGATCAACGACAAACGGGTTCAGTCTGGTTATTTCAAGAACAACAAGGTCGCAAATCAAGCCATTACCGAATCAGCAGCTCCCTCTGATCAATCTCGAGAGGCAAAGAACAGTCGTCGTGGTCGCAAGCGAGAAAACCCGAGCAAGAACTTTGCTCTTACTGCTCCAGCGAACCCTCAGCCGCTCCAATCTGCAGCACCAAACGCATCGCCGGCAAAGCGTGCGTATACTGGCCCGCATCCTTTGTGCTCAAAATGCACTTATCATCATGCAGTTGGAGGCAACTATCGCTTCTGTACCAACTGCAACATCTACGGCCACTTTACTGTCAGTTGCGTTCAGGCCCTTGTCAGCCTGCTCCTCAAGCCCCAGCAGCACCAGCTTTACCAGCTCCTCCCTAGGCCAATCAGCAGCCAGCTCCAAGGGCACATGCCTGTTACACGAGTGGTGATCCGAATCAGTTCAGTAACGTCTGCCCAAACAAACCTGTGAAGCAGGAACAACAGTAGCAGCAACAGCCACAGCCACCACAGCAGTAGCAACAACAGGCTGCACGTGTACAAGCCTTTAATCTCAACCATCGCCAGGCCCAGAACGACAACAATGTTGTCAATGGTACATTCCTTGTCAATGGTATTTATGCTTCATGTTTATTTGATACTGGTGCCGATAATTGTTTTGTATCGTTGGAATTCGAAAAGGTTTTAAAATGTAAACGCGCTAAACTCCCAAAGACTTTCGATGTGGAAGTCACCACCGGAAGAACCGTTACCATTAACTCCGTCCTACGTGGTTGTTCTCTCGATCTCAACAACCATATCTTCTCGATCAATCTCATACTTATGCGGCTGGGAAGCTTCGATGTCATAGTAGGCATGGATTTTCTTCGTAAGAATCATGCTGAAGTTGTTTGCTTCGATAAAATGATTCGCTTTCCTCTCCCTAACGGTGATAAACTCCATGTCTATGGTGAAACTTCCTCAAAGAAGTTGATGCTTTTGTCATGTACACGAGCACACAAATGTTTGCGAAAGCAATGTGTTGCTTTTCTAGCCCATATCGTGAACCCGGAGAAAGAAAATAAGACTTTTAAAGACGTTCCTGTTGTTCGTGAATTTCCTAAGGTTTTTCCCGACGATTTACCTTGTTTACCCCCTACTCAAGATGTTGAATTCCGTATCGATTTGATTCCTGGTGCTACTCCCGTTGCTAAAGCTCCTTATCGTCTCGCACCATCAGAAATGCGCGAGCTATCAAGCCAACTTCAAGAGTTTCTTGATAAAGGCTTCATACGCTCGAGCACTTCGCCTTGGGGCGCACCCGTTCTTTTTGTGAAAAAGAAAGATGGGACGTTCCGAATGTGCATCGATTATCGTGAACTTAACAAACTCACGATAAAAGAACCGTTACCCTCTTCCTCGAATTGACGACTTATTTGATCAGCTTCAAGGCACTACTTGTTTTTCTAAGATCGATCTAGTTCCGGTTATCATCAGTTATGCGTGTTGTAAGAAGACATTTTGAAAACCGCCTTTCGTACCCGTTATGGCCATTTCGAATTCGTGGTCATGCCTTTCGGTCTTACCAATGCACCCGCGATTTTCATGGACTTGATGAACCGTGTGTGTAAAGCCTTTTTAGATCGCTTCGTCATTGTGTTTATCGATGACATACTTATCTATTCGAAGTCGAGAGACGAACACGCGCGCCATCTCTGTTTAGTCCTCGAACTTCTCCAAGGCAATCGCCTTTACGCTAAGTTCTC
The DNA here is from genome assembly GCA_947069175.1 of Scalesia atractyloides. Classification (NCBI taxonomy): domain Eukaryota; kingdom Viridiplantae; phylum Streptophyta; class Magnoliopsida; order Asterales; family Asteraceae; genus Scalesia; species Scalesia atractyloides. Next base: position 22,117,928 of record CAMTDV010000014.1, on the reverse strand, counting down.
TAAATGTGAATTCTGGCTTGAAGAAGTCCAATTTCTCGGCCACATCATTAATAGCAAGGAATTCACGTCGACCCTGCAAAGATTGAAACTGTTAAGAGTTGGATTACACCGAAGAATGCTTCCGAAATCCGTTCGTTTCTTGGATTGGCGGGCTACTACCGTCGATTCATCGCCGACTTTTCGAAAATCGTTGTTCCGCTTACCGCTTTAACTCATAAAGACAAGCCTTTTGTTTGGGATTCCCAACAAGAGAAAGCTTTTCAAGCTCTCAAGCGTATGCTATGTGACGCTCCCGTACTCGCTCTTCCCGACGGAAACAACGATTTCGTTGTTTACTGCGATGCCTCTATTCTTGGCCTTGGTTGTGTTCTTATGCAACGAGACAAGGTTATCGCGTATGCGTCTCGATAACTCAAGACCCACGAGAAGAACTACACAACCCACGATCTCGAACTCGGTGCAGTTGTTTTTGCATTGAAGATATGGCGACACTATCTTTACGGTACTAAGTGTACGGTCTTCACCGACCATAAGAGCTTACCACATATCTTCAACCAAAAGGAACTGAATATGCGCCAACGCAGATGGGTTGAACTTCTCAACGATTACGATTGCGAGATACGCTATCATCCCGGCAAAGCAAACGTCGTAGCCGATGCTCTAAGTCGATGAAGCTATGTGTATAGTGTTCGTGACTCTCAAGCTTTGAATGATCTCGAAATCATGATTCACTCTGCCCAATTCGCTTGTTTTAACGAGAATACTTTGGAGGAAGAAATGAAATGTGATGCCGAAACTCAACTCGTTGTTAAATCTAACGGTATCTATTACTATCTCGATCGCATTTGGATTCCCAGTTGTGGTAATCTTCTTGAACTGCTAATGACCGAAGCTCATAAATCTCGATATTCCATTCACCCCGGTGCCGACAAAATTGTTAGGGATAGAATTTTAATGTTTATGGATCATATGTCCTTCTATATGTCTGGATCATGGATCCTCAAGACACGGTGCAGGAAGGCTAAGGATCATTGATCCTCATTATTGTTCTAATTAGCTAACAATGGTTTCCAATGTATTATGGCATGGTTTTGTAGGAGCTTTTCGAAGATGATCTACCAACCGAGAATAAGGGGAATATGCCATTATTCCAGCACGTGCCAGGAGTTCGTGACCGTTGTTGGTGAACGTGGGATATTGCCGCGATTTTCGGATAGTTAGTTAAGGATAGTTTTTAGCTGAATAAAAGGGATATTGAGCTTGAATAAGAAAGGGATTCGAACACACACATCTGCGACCTACACTGCTCTTTGATACGCACACTAGCAACATTGTAACAAGCTCAATATGTCCGAAGTTGTAATTGTTTTTTGCTTAATACCAATTGGTGATCGGTATTTGCCATCACCCGAGGTTTTTTGTGCCGGGGATCATCTCTTGATCAAGGGCTTTTTCCTCGTACAAATCATTGTGTTCATTGTCATTTACTTCTAATTTTTTGTTCACATACATGTTCATATAACCAAGCATCCAACCTCACATTCAAAGTTTGGTTACGTTATCCTTAGTGTGATTTTTGACCAAAACAGTTTGGCGTCCACCGTGGGGCAATCGGTGCTTCAGTTCTAAAAACTCATTCATTTCATTCATTTCTTTTCATTTCCATCAATCACATGGATTCTCAAGGAAAATCCAGTTCAAGTGCCATACCGGCGGTTACCACATCTCAGCCTAGTGCATCATTGCCACCCATTCCTCCTGCATACCAGAAGAGTGCTGAGAATCTCCAGAAGAAAACTACACCTGTTTATACAGGATCGAAAACCTCTGTTGTTTCCTCATCTACTCCCACTAACAATGACCTCTCTACTTTGATTTTGCAGATGAAAGGATACATGGAACAACATGACAAAACAAACCAGAGGATCCTTAGGGAGACTGATGAAATGAAGAAGAAGAAGAGATCAGTGGAGGATCACTCTCCACTAATGCCCAGGTCATTGGATTTTGCTTCTCCAGCATCGACGATCCAGTATTCTCAAGGATCCGGTGTCCAAATGCAAAGGTCCTCCAACTATCATCAAGGATCATTGGCGATGACACAGGCTCAAGGATCCTACTTCCAGCCTCAAGGATCACCTATCCTTCAGCGAGGATCACTAGGAATTACGGATCCTCAAGGATTATTCTATGAACCTGCAGGATGCAAGAGATGTACCAGCCCAGAGGATTCTATGCACCACATCAAGGATCCCCATCTTAAGTTCAAGGATCCAACTCGTTCCAGGATCAAGGATCCTTAGGGAGCCAACCGTCCAGGAACTCTGAAGTTCATGTAGGAGACTTCATTCCTATGCAGACTATTGCTTCATCTGGCCCAACTGTGGCACCTGAAGTGTCCACTTTTGGATACACTTCTGCGATACCGGTTCCAACCCAGTCAGGAGGTAACAATTTCAATACATCTTTTGGTAGTAATTATGGTTCCATGCAGGACACAGGTATCAATCAGGCTATGGCGCGGGAACTTCATAAGCTTAAGGATATGATATCCAGCTTTCCAGGAGTGGTTAAGCCCATTCCTGAGATCCCGGATGGAAGTCACAGGGTGTCTCGCTTCGCACCTCCTATATGCAATGCAGAGATACCAAAACGCTTTCAAACCCCCAACATGAAGCTGTACGATGGCACAACTGATCCGGAGGAGCATGTGGCACAATACCGGGAAAGAATGGAGATCAACCCCATTCCAGAAAGGTTAAAGGAAGCCTGTCTTTGTAAGGGCTTTGGATCCACACTCACTGGATCAGCACTGAAATGGCTGCTAAGTCTTCCTCCCTAATCAATTACTTCATTTTCTCATTTAGTTAATTTGTTAAATAATCAGTTTTCATGTAGTAGAACCTTTGTACGATTAACTAGTGATTTATATAGGGTAACACAGGGTCGTGATGAATCATTAAGAGATTACATCACTAAGTTTAGTCGAGAATCCTTAGAAATTCCTAATTTGGATATTGCCACTGCTGTAGAGGCATTTAAAATGGGCTTGCTTATGGATTCCTCATTCTATGATGACCTTGTTACGACACCTTGCAGGAATTTAGATGAAGTAAGGAACAGGGCATTGAGGTTTATTCGTTTAGAAGATGATAAAAGGATCGAGGAGAGACTCTCAGGATCCTCAAAACAGGAAAAGCAAGGATCATTCTTTAAGAATAATCGATCCAAGTCATACTCTAAACATGATAATCACAATGTGAATGCAGTTGAACAAGACGAAGACGATGAGGATTATCCTTCAATATCTGAATATTGTTTTTCTGTGGATAATCATGAACTAATACTTGCTATGCAGAATTTAGGTGACAAGGCTAGATGGCCAAGGAAAACTGATAAACCTGGAGCTACTAAGGATAAATCCAAATGGTGTGCTTATCATGAGGATTTTGGCCACCTAACTGATGAGTGTATAGCGTTGAGGAAGGAAATTGGCTATCTTCTTAGCAAAGGGTATTTGAAGGAACTGCTAGGAAGGAAACGTTCAAGGACTCAGGATACTGAGAAAGTGCCTGAGAGAGCTCCTCCACCACCAGCAGATGCTCAGATCATTAACTTTATTTCCGGTGATTCTGATATCTGTGGAACTTCGTTTTCAGTGGCTAAAAGGCATGCTAAGTAGACGAAGATGGAGAATGGGGAGAGACCAGTTCGAACATCTACCATAACACAACAAAAAGTGATATCTTTTGATGATGAGGATCGAGTAGACATTCAGGATCCTCATCATGATGGTCTTATCATTACTTTGTTTATTTCTAATCATTTTGTTCGCAGGATCCTTATCGATGGAGGGAGTTCAGTGAACATAATCCAGTTAGATGTCCTAAAAAAGATGAACAACCCTGAATCTGAGATCAAGATCATCGGTGCTCGTGGGATTCAGTGGGGAAACCAAGAATACATTGGGGGGACATCAAGCTTCCAATTTACATAGAGGGAGTGAATTCTATCCAAAACTTTTGTGTAATAGATAGCTTATCTTGCTGTAATGTTATCCTTGGCAGGCCATGGATACATGACATGAAGGCGGTCCCATCAACATACCACTAATGTGTCAAGCTTCCAAGTCCATGGGGAATAGTCAAGATAGAAAGTGATCAGCAGGAGGCGAAGAATTGCTACACTTCCTCAATGAAACCTGCTTCCAAGTCTAAGGAAGCATAGCAATTAAAGCATCCTCCAAAAGACGTCATGGAGGCAAGAGAACAGGACGTCAGGGAAATACTCTTAGATCTTGAGGATCCTGAATCTAAGGTGTATATTGGGTCCGGGATCCAGGAGAGCATAGAGCAGGATCTAGTATCCTTCCTTAAATGAAGAAAATCTACCTTCGCCTAGAAGCACGAAGATATGACAGGTATTTCGAAGGATATCATTACTCATAAGCTTGGTATTGACAGGTCTTTCAGGCCAATTCACCAAAAAAGGAGGAAGTTTGCACCTGAAAGAAATGCAATTATCCAAGAAGAGGTAGACAAGTTACTAAAGGAAGGTATGATAAGAGAAGTCAAGTATCCAAGATGGTTAGCCAATGTGGTTGTTGTTCAAAAGAAAAATGGAAAGTGGAGGGTATGTGTCGATTTTACTGACTTGAACAAGGCATGTCCCAAGGATCCTTTCCCTTTACCCCACATTGACTCCATGGTGGATGCTACGGCGGGTCATGAGTTGTTAACTTTTATGGATGCTTCATCTGGATTTCAGCAAATTCAGATGGAACCATATGATCAAGAGGATACAGCGTTCATGACACCCACCGGCATATATTGCTATATTGCTATGCCCTTTGGTTTAAGAAATGCAGGTGCTACATACCAAAAACTGGTGAATATGATGTTCAAAGACAACTTGGACACACGATGGAGGTATACATAGATGATATGGTGGTCAAGTCTAAAAGAGCTGAGGATCACCTTAAGGATCTCGAAGAAGCATTCAATATCCTTGACCAATACAATATGAAATTGAATCCTTCCAAATGCCATTTCGGAGTCAAAGATGGAAAGTTCTTAGGATACATGGTGACCAAGAGAGGGATCAAAGCAAGTCCAGAGCAGATAAAGGCTATAATCAACATCAATTCTCCTGCCAACGCTAAGGATGTGCAAAGATTGACAGGAAGAATCGCCACCCTGAACAGATTCATTTCAAAATCCTCAGAAAGATGCAAGGATTTCTATGATATTCTGAGGAAGAATAAGAAGTTCGAGTGGACGGAGAAGCATGAAGCTTCTCTAAAGGCTCTCAAGGATTACTTATCCTCAGCATTGGCTTTAATGAAACCTGAAAATGGGGAACCATTATCCTTATACCTAGCTGTTTCAGGTAAAGTAGTAAGTGCGGTCCTTGTTAAGGATCATGAAGGCGAACAACATCCGGTATACTATGTAAGTAAAAGTTTACTTGATGCTGACGCCAGGAAACCAGAGATGTCGGGGAGAATGGCAAAATGGGCTGTTAAACTTAGTGCATATGACATTAAGTATGAGCCTAAAACTGCTATTAAATCCCAAGCTTTGGCTAACTTTGTGGCTGATTTCAGTAGTGATCTACAAAGAGAAGCTGAATTGGAGGTACAACAACTTGAGGAGACCAAGGATCCTTGGACACTCTTCACAGATGGAGCCTCGAATGTCAAAGGAATTGGACTAGGCCTACTACTAAAATCGCCACAGGGGGACATTATACCCCAATCAAAACCACTAATAACGAGGCAGAGTATGAGGCCTTGATAGCAAGTTTGCAATTAGCTAAGCATATGAGGATCAGGTATCTTCAAGTGTTTGTGGATTTCCTATTAATTACTAATCATTATAATGGTTCTTATGATGTTAAAGGTGAGAAACTAATCAAATATTTGGAGATAGTCAAGAAATTGGCAGATTCTTTTGCTTTTTTCAGCCTTACATAGGTACCTAGAGAAGAAAATGCAGAAGCAGATGCCCTGGCCAATCTAGGATCCTCACTAAAGATACTAGAGGATATAAAGATACCTATTATCCATGTCCTAACTCCTGCAATTGAGGAAGATGAAACAATGGAGATAGTGGGTAATACTACAATTCTATCCAGTGATGATCCGGAGTCGAATTCAGGATCCTGGATCCTTCCAATAATGAAGTATATTCAGCATGGGGAAATTCCGATTAGCGAGAATCTTAAAGCCTTTAAGATAAAGGTATCCCAATTCAGTATAATTAATAACATGTTATATAAGAGATCTCTTGCAGGACCCTATCTACCATGCATTGAGGATCCGGAGATCCAAGAAGTCTTAAAGGATTTTCATGAAGGAGACTATGGAAACCACACTGGGGGCAGAGCACTATTTTCAAGGATCATCAAGACAGGATACTATTGGCCTACAGTGAAGAAAGATGCTGTGGAGTATGCGAGGAAATGTGACGCTTGCCAAAGGCATAGTAACATTCTCCATTAACCGGCAGAACCTCTGCATCCTATACCATCCTCTTGGACATTTATGAGGTGGGGAATGGATATAGTAGGCAAGCTTCCCAAGGCACCGGGAGGAAAAGTGTTCATGCTAGCTATGACAGACTATTTCTCTAAGTAGATAGAAGCTGAAGCTTTTGCCCAAGTCAGAGAAAAGGAAGTTATATCCTTTATTAAAAGAAATATCATTACTAGATTTGGAATTCCTTCTAAAATTGTTTGTGATAACGGATCCCAGTTTATTGGGGGTCGTACTACTAACTTTTGTGACAGCTGGGGGATTAGGATGATTACATCGACACCAGTCCACCCACAAGCTAATGGCCAGGCAGAATCATCCAACAAGATCATCATCAACAACTTGAAGAAGAAGCTTAGATCCAAAAAGGGCAAATGGGCTGAGGAATTACCTTATGTCTTATGGGCAGACATGACAACTCCCAAGAATGCAACGGGTCAGACTCCCTTCTCCTTAGTCTTTGAAACTGAAGCAGTGATCCCTACAGAAATGGAAGTCCCTATGGCCAGGACAAGCATCCGTGATCCTGAAGTAAATGCTGAGACTCTGACTCAAGACCTGGATATCGTGGAAGAACTTAGAGACTTGGCGAGAATTAGGTCGGCTAGCTATCAACAAAGGATGGCTGGAGCTTACAACAAGAATGTCAGGGTTAGAAGATTTCAAGTAGGTGACTTGGTATTGAGGAAAGCATTCCAAAATACCACGAACCCTGCTGATGGCAAGTTAGCACCAAAATGGGAAGGCCCCTATCTAATTGAAGCTGAGGCAGGAAAGGGGGCATATCGTTTGTTAACTATGGATGGTGACCTTCTGCCAAGAGCCTGGAATGCTATCCACCTAAAGAAGTACTTTATGTAAGGATCAAGGATCCTCATAGGATATATGATCCTCACTTTGGTAACATTTTACCAATGCTTTCATTTGTATTATACCTCTTATTATTTATTATAAAGTAAGGATGTTGAATTTCCAACATTCAACCTTATCAAGCTTTAAGTTTTGCAGAAGTTATGACAAAGGATCAAGAAGTTGGCCACCTCTACAAAGTTTTTGGGCTTGTCCCCAGCTAAGGTTGTCACACCCCGACCCGCAGCGGAATAAGAGTCGGGGCATAATTGGGTAATCACCAAAGCTCATGATGTTTACTAATATGTTTCATATTTATTAAATTCAAAATTACATTCTCAATATTCCAAACAAGTTCATACAATTACAAAGAAAAGTAACTAAATAAACAATCCAAAGTCTAAACCGATTTATTCTTCTAAGCCATCCTATATGTTTCTTGCTGCAACTGGATCACCTGTATCATGTGTAAAAATGGGGGTTTTTGGGTCAACAAAAGTTGGCGAGTGAACCTTGTTAGAAAACAGTTATTATTGATTTCTTGTTATAATTAATATGGAAAAATTATGCAATAATCATACGTGAGCAAACGTAAATAATCATACAATAACATACAATAACAAACCACCTTGCAATAATATATGACATGAATGATAATGTAAATGTTGGCAACGTCACGTTCACGCTCATAGGTAATGGGGAACGGTTCCGCTCATAGGTAATGGGGAACAGACGGCCTATGATGAATGTATGTGCGATCAAGGCTCAATCAAACGGAGCCGATCGTATGTTGGCAACGCCTCGTTCACGCTCATAGGTAATGGGGAACGGCTCACACTCATAGGTAATGGGGAGCGGCGGCCTATGATAATGTATGTACTGAAAATGATAAATTTAATCTAAACATTAACCACGCAAACAGTTGATACATATTGAATACACATTTGATCATTGATATGATGGATGCACAAGTGTTTAAATGTAATAAATAATATGACACATGATACACCCCAAAAACGTGATTAAAACGGGGAATTTGTAGAGATTCACTCACATTGGGTGCGTTCGGTTGATGATGTTGAATGCGCACGAGTTTAGATGGTTGATCGACGAGGATTAACTAACCTAAATAATAACGAAAAGGTACGGTAAATAAGTGGATTTTATTAACAATTTTAATAAGGTTTTTAGGTTTATTTTTGTGAGTTTAAGGTTATTTTCTAACTTTAAAAACATTATTTTTAAGTATTTTTAATTGATTTTTAAATTAAATAAATAAATAAAAATATAAGAAAAAATGTTGACTTTTTGGGTTGACCGTTGACCATTGACTTTGACTGTTGACTGTTGACTGTTGACCGGTTCGGACGTGTGTATGTATGCGCTGGGTGAGGCTCGAACCCGAGACCTCCCGTACGCGTGCACGCAGCTCTACCAACTGAGCTACGTGTCTAACCCGAAATATTTCTGTTTTTAATTATATTTATATACTATTTAATTTATTCAAAATTCATTTATTTTTAAAAAGGATTTTAATTACATCGAACCGGTGTGCATTTTCATTTAATTTCCATTTTCATTTTTAATTGCTTTATTTTTATTTTTTAACAATTTTAATTTCCATTTTCTAAAATGTTTATTAGTTATGTATTGTTTAAAATTAAAATGAGCATTAAATGAGCAACGAAATTTGAAACTGATTATTCGATTAATAAACGAAGCGGGTTTGGAAAACCCGTTTTTTGACGGATGTTACAGTATCCCCTACTTTTAGAAATTTCGTCCCGAAATTTAAGTAGTAGTGATAACAGGAAAAAGATGCGGGTATTTTTCGCGCATTGAGTCTTCACGTTCCCAAGTAAACTCAGGTCCTCGTTTCGACTCCCAGCGTACCCTAACAATTGGAATACGACTCCGTCTTAAACGTTTTTCTCCGAAGTCCATGATCTCTACTGGTCTTTCAATGAAGTGCATAGATTCGTCGATCTGAATATCTTCTAGGGGAATATGGAGGTTTTCATCGGCGAGACACTTCTTTAAGTTTGATACGTGGAATGTGGGGTGAATTCTGTTGAGTTCTTTTGGTAGATCAAGCCTGTATGCTACAGGTCCTACTCTTTCGAGTATCTTGAAAGGTCCTACGTAGCGTGGTGCTAGCTTGCCCTTCTGGCCAAAACGAACTACTCCCTTCCACGGTGATACTTTTAAAAGTACATGATCACCAATGTTAAACTCCAAAGGCTTTCGTCGTTTTCTGCATAACTCTTTTGACGACTTTGTGCCGCTAGAAGATTGTTTCGAATTTGATGGATCTTGTCTGTTGTTTCTTGAATTAGTTCTGGACCGGTGATTTGAGCTTCTCCAATTTCGTGCCAACATACTGGAGATCGGCACTTACGACCATAGAAAGCTTCGAAAGGTGCCATGCCGATACTTGAATGATAGCTGTTGTTGTACGAAAATTCAACTAATGGTAGATGAGCGTCCCAATTTCCCTTGAAGTCTATGACACATACTCGAAGCATATCTTCAAGAGTTTGAATGGTGCGTTCAGATTGTCCATCAGTTTGAGGATGATAAGCGGTACTGAGGTCTAATCGTGTACCCAAAGCGGCTTGTACGGCTTGCCATGTTCGTGAAGTGAAACGACCATCACGATCTGAAATAATGCTTAACGGTACACCATGCCGGCTTACGATCTCGCTGATGTAGATACGAGCTAACTTCTCATTCTTGAAGTCCTCGCGAATCGGAATGAAGTGAGCTGATTTTGTAAGACGATCAATGATTACCCATATAGTATCATACCCACCAGAAGTGCGAGGTAACCTGGTAATGAAGTCCATGGTTATGTTTTCCCACTTCCACACAGGTATTTCAGGTTGAACTAGAAGTCCTGAGGGTCTTTGATGTTCAGCTTTTACTTTGGAACATGTAACACTTGGAAACGAAAACAACGATATCCTTTTTCATGCCAGGCCACCAGTAGGTGTATCGAAGGTCTTGATACATCTTGTCGGCTCCTGGGTGTATAGAATATCGTGTTTTGTGCGCCTCATTCATAAGGAAATCACGAAGGTTATTGTGGTTAGGAATCCATATGCGATCTAGGTAGTACAGTACCGTCGGATTTAGTTTCGATTTTAAGTTCAGCTCCACAAGACAGCTCCTTGCGTACGTCGTTTTCCGTTACTGAAACATGTTGGGCTTCTCGGATTTGATCTTTGATGTCGGTTATGATTTGCGAACATAGAAGACGAATGGAGTTCGCATAACCCTTTCGACTGAGTGCATCGGCCACCACATTTGCCTTGCCAGGATGATACCGAATTTCACAGTCGTAGTCATTAAGAAGTTCGACCCATCTTCGTTGCCTCATGTTTAACTCCTTTTGGTTGAAGATATGTTGGAGGCTCTTATGGTCAGTGTATATTTCACACTTAGTACCATAGAGGTCATGTCTCCATATCTTAAGAGCGAACACAACGGCTCCAAGTTCTAGGTCGTGGGTGGTGTAGTTCTTCTCATGAGTTTTGAGTTGTCTAGAAGCATAAGCTATCACCTTTCCTCTTTGCATTAGAACACAGCCTAGTCCTTGCCCTGACGCGTCGCAATAAACCAGGAAGTCTTCACAACCTTCAGGAAGAGTGAGAATAGGTGCGTCACAGAGTTTTTGTTTAAGGGTTTGGAAGGCTTCTTCCTGTTTGGGTCCCCATATGAAGGGTTTTCCTTTATGTGTTAAAGCCGTGAGTGGTACAGCGATGCGAGAGAAATTTGCAATGAAACGGCGATAATAACCTGCCAAACCAAGGAATGATCTTACTTCGGTTGGTGTACGTGGCGCTTGCCATTCTTGTACTGCTTTGATCTTTGAGGGTCGACATGTATTCCCTTGTCATTGACGACATGTCCAAGGAATTGTACCTCTTTTAACCAGAATTCGCATTTGGAGAATTTGGCGTAGATCTTTTCATTCCCTAAGAGTGTAAGGATGAATCGAAGGTGTCGTTCATGATCAGACTTAGACTTTGAGTAAATGAGGATGTCGTCAATGAAGACTATAACAAAGCGATCGAGATAGGGTTTGCAGACTCTGTTCATTAGAGCCATGAAGACAGCTGGAGCGTTGGTTAGACCAAATGGCATGACCATGAATTCATAATGACCATAACGAGTTCGGAAGGCGGTCTTTGGGACGTCTTCTTCATGTACTCTGAGTTGATGATAACCAGAACGAAGGTCGATTTTTGAAAAACAGCTGGCGCCTTGAAGTTGGTCAAGAAGATCATCGATGCGAGGTAATGGGTAGCGGTTCTTAACCGTTAACTTGTTGAGTTCTCTGTAGTCGATACACATGCAAAACGTTCCATCTTTCTTCTTCACAAAAAGGACAGGTGCACCCCAAGGCGATGAGCTAGGACGTATGAATCCTTTGTCAGTCAACTCTTGCAATTGACTGGCTAGCTCTTGCATTTCGGATGGGGCTAACCTATAAGGAGATTTTGCAACTGGTGTAGCTCCAGGTATAAGATCAATGCGGAATTCGACTTCTCTCACTGGAGGAAGTCCTGAAATGTCGTCAGGAAAAACTTGCGGAAAATCTTTTACTACTGGGATGTCTTCAAGTTTCTTCTCCTTGGTTCCCTTTTTGACGACATGAGTTAGAAATGCGACATAATTCTTGCGGAGATATTTTCGGACTTGAAGGCAGGACATTAATTTGAGTCCTTTCGAAGGGGTTTCTCCAAAGATTCGTAGAGTCTGACCGTTTACAACAGGAATGCGAATAAACTTTTCGCGGCATACAACTTCAGCATGATGTTGGCTGAGCCAGTCCATACCAATTATAATGTCGAAACTTCCCAACTTCATAGGTATGAGGTCAACTGGAAAATCATGATCGTTTAGGGTGAGAGTACAATTGCGTATAATAGAGTTTAATGAGACCGGTTTTCCGTCAGCAACTTCTACTGTTATGGATTCCATGAGTTTATCTCGAGTTTGGTTGAGGATGGGTTCAAATTCTAAGGACACAAAACTCTTATCCGCGCCAGTATCAAATAACATGGATGCATAACTACCATTGAAGAGAATCGTACCGTTAACCACATTGTTGTCAGCCCTAGCTTCATTGGCGTTGATGTTAAAAGCTCTTCCTCTTGCAGGTGGAGGAGTTTGGTTAGCCTGGTTTACTGGATTAGCTTGAGCTTGGGCATGGATAATGTTCACCAAGCGTGGACAGGTGTTCCTGAAATGGTTCGGGTCTCCACAGTTGTAACAAGCCCGCATAGGTTGCACCATAGGATAGTTGGGTTGGTAGTAGGATTGCGCTACATGTTGGGCAGGTGGTAGGAGTAAAGGTTGTTGGGCTTGACCCACTATCTGATGGTGGGTTTAGGTTGAGGGCTGATGGTGGTTCGTTCGCTGAAGAACGCGACAGGTTTGAATGGTGTGACCTGTGCGACCACAGCCGGTGCAATGCTGGAAGGGATGATCAGGAAAGTGATGGTATTGGCAACGGTTGCATTTTGGGTATGGGCCGGAGTATGGCTTCTTATATGGTGCAGGCGAGGGGGCAACTTGAGTGATTGGTGCAGCAGGGATAGGGAAATTTGTTTGCGTGACAGCAAAGTTTCTGGTGTTTCGTTTCCTCTTATTAGCAAACTTTGAGGAGGAGGTGGAATGGTTTGAAGTTTGGCCCTTAATGGGGGCTTTCTTTTTCTCGTCCTTAAATTTGCCGTTGCGAATACGATTCTCGGTAAGCTCGGTAGCTAGTTCCATAGCAGCTTCAAGTGTTGCAGGCGAAGTGCTTAGAACTGAGTCTTGAATTTTCGAGGGGAGGCCTCGAATATAGTGTTCGACTAAGCGGTAAACTGGGGTGAACAAGTTAGGGACCATTTGGTTCAACTCTAAAAACCTCTTGTTGTAGGAAGTATGATCTCCCTCCTTTTGCTTCAACGAGTGAAATTCATCCTCTAACTTTTTGATCTCGCTTCTTGGACAGAAGCATCTCGTCATGATTTCCCTTAACTCCTCCCACGTTAAGGCCATTGCATCTTCGATTCCTCTCTTACCTTTTTCAGTATTCCACCAGGTAAGAGCTACTCCAAATAGTCTCCCGGTTGCGTAACGTACCTTGCGATCCTCGGGACAATCGCAATTGAGGAAGGTGTTTTCCATTTCCTCAAACCAGTGGAGGAGAGAAGTGACACCTTCGATCCCTTCAAATTTCGGGGGATCGCAAGACTTGAAGTGTTTGTATGAGCACTTTTTGGAGGGAGGGTTGTCGACGTTCTGGTCTTCTTGCTGGGGAGGATTGATGGGATTTGCGGCGATAGCTTGTTGGACTTGAACTACGATGTCAGGAAGCACCGCGGCCATTTGTTTTGCGATTTGGGTGGCCAAGCGTTCGTTTGACCTTCCTGACCTTCTACCCCCACGTTGTTGCCTAGCCGACATCTAAAGGAATATACATAAGAAGATTGTGAGTTTAAGGAGTCTTTTTAGGTGTCATGTGTCTTAAAAAAAATAAAATGACATAAACATCAATAATGCAACTACATCCATAGGATGTCTTGGGTTTGCTCATGTTTGGGCCTCCAATGTCCCCCATACCTTCACCTGTATAGTCATGTGGGCCCCTATGACTATTGGCTTAGTAGGATTCACATTGGTATTGGCGGTTTAACACTCGCATCACCCGAATGAAAACCATGAAATATGTTTGCGAGATGTATGGTCGGAGGGTGTCCAGGTGTAGACACAATGACAACTCAAAGTGGGGTTAGCTCACACGACGTTTGGTATAGCATGCTTTGGCCTAATAGGTCCTTCGTACTCTCATCGTTAGTCCCCAGGTAGGCAAACTGGTCCTTTATTTTGGATTTATACGAATGCCAAGCCTAGACAGGACGTTCCGACTACCGGTACTTGTACCCTTCCAGTTACTACATGCCCGTCATGAGAACTCACTTTGATGTGATTTGAAAATACAAAAATCGTTGCAAAAGTCATGGAAATTGTGTGGTGTGTGCTCTCATGGATATGATATGTTATGAGAATATGATTCATGATAGGCATTGTATAATAATATGTACTTATGAACATGCTTGCATAACATTGAATGTAACAATAAACATAAAGCATATAAACATCATGAATTTTGCATGTAACACAAACAATTTAAAAATTCTAATCAACTATAGTATAAGCTCTAAGGGTCTAATAACCTATCCTATATCCCTATATTCATGGCTCTGATACCAATCTGTCACACCCCGACCCGCAGCGGAATAAGAGTCGGGGCATAATTGGGTTATCACCAAAGCTCATGATGTTTACTAATATGTTTCATATTTATCAAATTCAAAATTACATTCTCAATATTCCAAACAAGTTCATACAATTACAAAAAAAAAGTAACTAAATAAACAATCCAAAGTCTAAACCGATTTATTCTTCTAAGCCATCCTATATGTTTCTTGCTGCAACTGGATCACCTGTATCATGTGTAAAAATGGGGGTTTTTGGGTCAACAAAAGTTGGCGAGTGAACCTTGTTAGAAAACATTTATTATTGATTTCTTGTTATAATTAATATGGAAAAATTGTGCAATAATCATACGTGAGCAAACGTAAATAATCATACAATAACATACAATAACAAACCACCTTGCAATAATATATGACATGAATGATAATGTAAATGTTGGCAACGTCACGTTCACACTCATAGGTAATGGGGAACGGTTCCGCTCATAGGTAATGGGTAACAGACGGCTTATGATGAATGTATGTGCGATCAAGGATCAATCAAACGGAGCTGATCGTATGTTGGCAACGCCTAGTTCACGCTCATAGGTAATGGGGAACGGCTCATGCTCATAGGTAATGGGGAGCGGCGGCCTATGATAATGTATGTATTGAAAATGATAAATTTAATCTAAACATTAACCACGCAAACAGTTGATACATATTGAATACACATTTGATCATTGATATGATGGATGCACAAGTGTTTAAATGTAATAAATAATATGACACATGATACACCCCAAAAACGTGATTAAAAAGGGGAATTTGTAGAGATTCACTCACATTGGGTGCGTTCGGTTGATGATGTTTAATGCGCACGAGTTTAGAGGGTTGATCGACGAGGATTAACTAACCTAAATAATAACAAAAAGGTACGGTAAATAAGTGGATTTTATTAACAATTTTAATAAGGTTTTTAGGTTTATTTTTGTGAGTTTAAGGTTATTTTCTAACTTTAAAAACATTATTTTTAAGTATTTTTAATTGATTTAAATTAAATAAATAAATAAAAATATAAAAAAATGTTGACTTTTTGGGTTGACCGTTGACCATTGACTTTGACTGTTGACTGTTGACCGGTTCGGACGTGTGTATGTATGCGCTGGGTGAGGCTCGAACCCGAGACCTCCCGTACGCGTGCACGCAGCTCTACCAACTGAGCTACGTGTCTAACCCGAAATATTTCTGTTTTTAATTATATTTATATACTATTTATTTTATTCAAAATTCATTTATTTTAAAAAGGATTTTAATTATATCGGACCGGTGTGTATGACAGGTCTCGAACCGGGACCTGTTGTTTAACGTTGCACACAGTCCACCGCTGGACTGTGTGTCTAACCTGGTTAAAACACTTGTTTTTATTTCTCTTATATACAAACTGGAAGTTTCCGAATTTGGGTTTTATAAAAAGTCTGAATATTGTGACGAATCGGAACATGGACAGACTCGAACCCGGTATCTCTATGATTCAAATGCACACAGTCCACCGCTGGACTGTGTGTCTAACCCGAGATATATCCCGATTTATATTAAATATATACACAGTCTAAACTTCATCTTCTTCGCTAACAACACAGACAACGATTTATTCTACTGTTCTTGTTTAATTCGATTGACGGACATATGACTGATTAAAATGAAATGGATAGGGAAGGTTTTGGGAATGAATGTACCGGAATGATGACTTTTCTCAGAACTCCGGCAAAGTCGTCGGCTCTGTTTTATGAACTCCGTCTGAACGGGCCAATTAATAGTTTTGATTAACCAATTGTGAAATTGAATGACTAAACAAGAGTTATCAGAGAGTTTAGATGATTATACCGATTCACAGCGCGATTTAGGAATTTTCAGAAATCTTCCGGCGAGTGCTGATTATCCGATATCGTCACCTGGGACTGATTCTGGTTGAAGGGTTTGAGTTAGTAAAAGTCTAACAATAGATAGAAGATGAAAGAATTGAGAAATTTACCGTTTTGATGAATGACATGGTTTTCCGGCGAAAGTCCGGTGATATCAGATAGCGATTCCGACGATCAGAAATTAGAGTAAAAGTGAAAGTATAGGTTCTGTGAGTGTTTTTGAGTCGCGAGATGATGATATTGCCGGTGAAAATCAGGAAGTAAATGATTTCGGTTATTAAACCCGAAAATCATATGAATTCAAGTTCAATAAAGACTGAATTGATTAAGATCGTGGGTTTATCGGTTATAATCAGTAATATCGAACTTCAACTGTCTGAACCGTTGAGAGCCGATGAGCGGTTTCAGTTTTGGGCAAACGGATGATTCACGGGTAGAGTTAAGTTTTATTGTTTCCTTGATTACACAACAAAACAGCAAGTGGCGGAGTGGTTAAGGGTTTGGTGATTAAGTCTTCCGGCTGACCCGGGTTCGAAACCCGGCAGCCCATTTTCATTTTTAATTGCTTTATTTTTATTTTTTAACAATTTTAATTTCTATTTTCTAAAATGTTTATTAGTTATGTATTGTTTAAAATTAAAATGAGCATTAAATGAGCAAAGAAACTTGAAACTGATTATTCGATTAATAAACGAAGCGGGTTTGGAAAACCCGTTTTTCGACGGATGTTACAAAGGTATCTATTACCTCCTACGGGTCTTTACCATTCACATGAATTGGGTTCCGACACCCTCGCTATTTGCGCATGTTTTCCGAGTATAGTTCGAGGCAATGGGACAAGTACCCGCTTTAGTGGCTGACAATTTCATTGCTGTTGGCTATATGTAGGATCCTAAGTATTGTAACATCCGTCGAAAAACGGGTTTTCAAAACCCGCTTCGTTTATTAATCGAATAATCAGTTTCAAATTTTCGTTGCTCATTTAATGCTTATTTTAATTTTAAACAATACATAACTAATAAACATTTTAAAATATGGAAATTAAACTTGTTAAAAAATAAAAATAAGCAATTAAAAATGAAAAGGGGCTGCCGGGTTTCGAACCCGGGTCAGCCGGAAGACCTAACCAACCAACACTTAACCACTCCGCCACTTGATGTCTTCGTGTAATCTAGGAAACAAATAAAACATAAGTTCACCTGTGAAATCATCTGTTTGCGCCAAACTGAAACCGTTCATCGGCTTTCAACTTTCTAGACGATTGAGTGATCGCAATTACTGATAATAACCGATGAAACCATTACGATGCACTTTCTTAATCAAATTCAGTCTTTAATTGTTTCGATTCATATGAGTTTGGGAGTTAAAAACCGAAATCCTTTACTTCCTGATTTACTCTATCAAAATCATCATCTCGCGACTCAAAAACACTGACAGAACTTCCCATTTCACTTTTGCTCTAATTTCTGATTGTCGGAATCGCTATCTGATATCACCGGACTTTCGCCGGAAAACCGTGTCATTCATCAAAACGGTAAATTTCTCAATTCTTTCATCTTCTATCTATTGTTAGACTTTTACTAACTCAAACCCTTCAACCAGAATCAGCACTCGCCGGAAGATTTCTGAAAATTCCTAAATTGAGCTGTGAAACGGTATAATCATTTAAACCTTCTGATAACTCTTGTTTAGTCATTCAATTTCACAATTTGTTAATCAAAACTGTTAATTTGTCCGCTCAGACGGAGTTCATAAAACAGAGCCGACGACTTTGCCGGAGTTCTGAGAAAAGTCATCTTTCCGGTACATTCATTTCCAAAACCTTCCCTATCCGTTACGTTTTAATCATTCGTTAATTGAATTGAACAAGATCAGTCGAATATCAGTTATCTGAGTTGTTTTAGCGAAGAAGATGAAGTTAGGTTGTGTGTATATTTAATATAAATCGGGTTATATCTCGGGTTAGACACACAGTCCAGCGGTGGACTGTGTGCATTTGAATCATAGGGATACCGGGTTCGAGTCTGTCCTTGTTCCGATTCGTCACAATATTCAGACTTTTTATAAAACCCAAACACGGAAACTTCCAGTTAGTATATAAGAGAAATAAAAACAAGTGTTTTAATCAGGTTAGACACACAGTCCAGCGGTGGACTGTGTGCAACGTTAAACAACAGGTCCCGGGTTCGAGACCTGTTATGCACACCGGTTCGATGTAATTAAAATCCTTTTTAAAAATAAATGAATTTTGAATAAATTAAATAGTATATAAATATAATTAAAAACAGAAATATTTCGGGTTAGACACGTAGCTCAGTTGGTAGAGCTGCGTGCACGCGTACGGGAGGTCACAAGTTCGAACCTCACTCAGTGCAAACAAATACACGACCGAACCGGTCAACAGTCATGGTCAATGGTCAACGGTCAACCCAAAAAGTCAACAGTTTTTTATATTTTTATTTATTTATTTAATTTAAAAATCAATTAAAAATACTTAAAAATAATGTTTTTAAAGTTAGAAAATAACCTTAAACTCACAAAATAAATCTAAAAATCCTATTAAAATTGTTAATAAAATCCACTTATTTACCGTACCTTTTCGTTATTATTTAGGTTAGTTAATCCTCGTCGATCAACCCTCTAAACTCGTGCGCATTCAACATCGTCAAACGAACGCACCCAATGTGAGTGAATCTCTACAAATTCCCCGTTTTAATCACGTTTTTGGGGTGTATCATGTGTCATATTATTTATTACATTTAAACACTTGTACATCCATCATATCCATGATCAAATGTGTATTTATTATGTATCAACTGTTTGTGTGGTTAATGTTTAGATTAAATTTATCATTTTCAGGACATACATCATCATTAGGCCGCCGTTCCCCATTACCTATGAGCGTGAACCGTTCCCCATTACCTATGAGCGTGAACGAGGCGTTGCCAACATACGATCGGCTTCGTTTGATTGAGCCTTGATCGCATATACATTTTATCATTAGCCGTTTGTTCCCCATTACCTATGAGCGGAACCGTTCCCCATTACCTATGAGCGTGAACGTGACGTTGCCAACATTTACATTATCATTCATGTCATATATTTATGCAAGGTTGTTTGTTATTGTATGTTATTGTATGTTATTGTATGATTATTTACGTTTGCTCACATATGATTATTGCACAATTTTTCCATATTAATTATAACAAGAAATCAATAATAAATGTTTTCTAACAAGGTTCACTCGCCAACTTTTGTTGACCCAAAAAACCCCCATTTTTACACATGATACAGGTCATCCAGTTGCAGCAAGAAACATATAGGATGGCTTAGAAGAATAAATCGGTTTAGACTTTGGATTGTTTATTTAGTTACTTTTCTTTGTAATTGTATGAACTTGTTTGGAATATTGAGGATGTAATTTTGAATTTAATAAATATGAAACATATTAGTAAACATCATGAGCTTTGGTGATAACCCAGTTATGCTCCGACTCTTATTCCGCTGCGGGTCAGGGTGTGACAAGTATAATGGTAGGCGTACCATACATCCATTCCTAAGGTTTCTAACGTTTTCACGTTAGCTAAGGTTTTGGCATTTTCATGTCACTTACGATCGGTTAGTCGCCAGTTTGGGCCATACACCAGAATCTTAAGGTTTTGGCATTTTCATGTCACTTACATTGGGCTTGTCCCCAGTTTATTTGGGCTTGTCCCCAGTTTGTTTGGGCTTGTCCCCAGTTTGTTGGGCTTGCCCCCAGTAACTAATGATTCTTTCATTTGATGTTTGGTTTAGTCCCAAGTTAAATACTGCTACAGGTTTACGAAGTTTAACAGCTAAGGATCCTAAATCCTAAAGTCCTATCGATTGTTATGCTTTGGTTGACACAACTGTAAGTATTAAGGATATAGAATCCTAACTTGGATTCACTTGTACGATCCTTCATTTGCCTTTGTTTTATTTTTGGTTTATTTATGTTACCCTTCAACCTTTGACAACAGGGTGTGTGATCCTTGATCATATGATGCAAAGTCTTTAAGATAGAACTTGTTTTGACACATATTCGGTGTTCTTTTTAACAACTTATAAATTCCAAAATCATATAGGGAATTGACCAATAAGTATAGATGCAACGATATTCAAAACGTAAAATAAGTAGGTGACACCAAAGATAGCCAAAAGATTAAAGTTTTATTTATAATAAAACACTTTAAGAGGTTGTCAAAATTGCCTACCCAAGCTTCTACCAGCAAAACGTGGCCCGTCCACTTGGGTTGGCAAAGGGTGTCCATACTAACGGGTCATACATTGCAGAGTTTAAAAGTGCAGGAAATAAAAGGCGGGGGCATCAAGGGCTTCATCCTCCACAAACAGAAGGACCCATCCACCTTTGCTACCCCCTATTGTTCGAAGGATCAGTGATCCTTAACCCTAAATACTATTGTTTAGTTATAGACAATCATTGTTTAAAATCAAAATACCATCAAACAAAAACCAACAATCCTAAAAAATGGCTCCGGCCACGTCTAGAATTATCCATCATCACCCATTCATGCAACCTACTCCACGGCTGCTTCACCACCTTCACCTCCTTCTCCCTTGCCACCAACCGCTGCCTCCGCCAGATCCATCACGCTACTTGGCTCTGCCTCCGGGATGGGTGCCTGCTCAGGATTTTCTTCGTCACCCAGCTCGATCAACCTCTGCTTCCAAGCGGCCACATCCCACTCAGCCATGTCAAAAGAAGGATTCATGGCCTCTTCAACCATTTTTATCCTATCTTTGAGGATAGACTTAACGACAGAAACCTTCACCTCGTCAGCAGCCTCCAATCTCTCTTTGTTAGCCCGGATCTGATCCACCAAGATCTCCTTCTCCAAGCGCTTGACCTCCTTTTCCAAGTTGGAGATCCTTTTGTCCTTGGCAGTAGCAATTGTGCAGAGCTCATCAAGCTGCTCTTCAGCTTCAGCTAGGAGTTTTCCTTGGAGGGCTTCGAGTTGGGATATATTCTGCGTAAGACAAAATTTTCAGGATCAGTGATCCTCAAGGATCAAGTGGAATTCAAGAATAAGTGATCCTTACCTCAGCAATGAAGTCAGAGATTTCCTGCTTGATCTGGGAGGTATCCTCGGTTGGCTTGCTCGGTTTCTTCCTTTTGCTCCCGTATTTGGCTCTAGAAGGCATGGCCCTTGTTCCTGGCTTACTTTAGCCCGAGGCCAGTTCAGCCTTGATGGAGCAGGGGGAGATGATACTTTGAAGTTCCCCGAGATCAAACTTGGTGGCAGATTTGGATGTAGACTTAGCAGCACCTATGCAGATCAAACTCAGATAAGTATTTATAAGCTATCTATTTTGTTGAATATTTTCATATACTTGTATACAATTACTTACTTGACATCGTGACAGAGTTAGAGGTATCTTCTTCTAAATCCTTGATCTTGGGGTAAAAGGTCCTCACAGATGAATCAAGTGCCCAAAAGGCAGCAATCCTTACTGGCGTGGCAGGTAAATCTCTCAAGGCAGCGTAGCTGGTCACTGCATGCACAAAAAACAGGATCAGTTATCCTCAGTATAACAAAAAATAACATATCCTAAATCCTACCCTTCAAGTTCCACGTTTTGGGAAGATACCCCCCCCCTGAGGAATGGAGTCTCTTCTCACAAAGAAGAACTGGTTTTCCAGTTGGTGTCATTCTTGGTGATTTTGAGCAGTGGGGTGTGAATTTTGGATTTGGATTTGAAAAGATATCGATAAGACCCATGAGTCACAAGACTGTATAGGTTGGGGAGTTCAGTGATACCAAAGCTTAGACCCTCATTCTTGATCAACTGTTCTAGAGTATACAATACCCTCCACAGCATAGGCATGGCCTGGTTGTAGCACATGCCGGTCTGGAAAAAGAATGTTTTAGTAAACACTGGGAAAGGATATGTATAGCCGATCAAGAATGGAGCGGCAGGAAAACAGATCCAGAAGTCTGATTCTCAATCACTTCTCAGTGATGAATCAAAGGGTCTGAAAACTGTTTCCTCCGGGAAACAGGGGCGTATTTGATCAATTTCAGGATCGGTAAAACGATAAAGCTCATCCGAAGGATTTTTCAAAAGATTTTGGCTCTTAGGAGTGTGATCTTGTGGTTGATATTTGAGAGGGGAGGATCGGGTTACCATTTTTCCCATGGATTAAAACAACGGAAAAACAGAGGATTGAATAGGGAGAGAAAGAGGATACTTGTTTGATGCTCTGGATATGCGTATAAAAAGGCAGAGATCAGCTTTAAATAAGATATATGATCTCTATCCCTATGCTATAAATAATGATGTTTGTTGCAGGTTATCAAATCAAGTGACGTCACACTGAGCAACGGATATATGCAAGTGGCAACGACTAGTTTCTTTCTAACGGAAACATGACTAATTGTTAGGGCATTTAATTAGTCATGTTTGGGGCAATTGTTAGGGATAGAATTTTAATGTTTATGGATCATATATCCTTCTGTATGTCTGCATCATGGATCCTCAAGACAGGTGCAGGAAGGCTAAAGGATCATTGATCCTCATTATTGTTCTAATTAGCTAACAATTGTTTCCAATGTATTATGGCATGGTTTTGCAGGAGCTTTTCGAAGATGACCTACCAACCGAGAATCAAGGGGAATATGCCATTATTCCAGCATGTGCCAGGGTTCGTGACCGTTGTTGGTGAACGTGGGATATTGCCGCGATTTTCGGATAGTTAGTTAAGGATAGTTTTTAGCTGAATAAAAGGGATATTGAGCTTGAATAAGAAAGGGATTCGAACACACACATCTGCGACCAACACTGCTCTCTAATACGCACACTAGCAACATTGTAACAAGCTCAATATTTCCGAAGTTGTAATTGTTTTTTGCTTAATACCAATTGGTGATCGGTATTTGCCATCACCCGAGGTTTTTTGTGCCGGAGATCATCTCTTGATCAAGGGCTTTTTCCTCGTGCAAATCATTGTGTTCATTTTCATTTATTTCTGATTTTTTGTTCACACACTTGTTCATATAACCAAGCATCCAACCTCACATTCAAAGTTTGGTTACATTTCCTTAGTGTGATTTTTGACCAAAACAAAAATGTACCAGGACCTTCGTCCTAAGTACTGGTGGCCGGGCATGAAAAAGGATATCACCGTATACGTATCAAAGTGCTTAACTTGTTCGAAAGTTAAACCCGAACATCAAAGGCCCTCTGGCTTACTTGAACAACCTGAAATCCTGATGTGGAAGTGGGAGAGTATAGCTATGGACTTTATTACGAAACTTCCCTGCACATCCTCTGGTCACGATAGCATTTGGGTTATCGTTGATCGTCTTACCAAACCTGCGCACTTTATTGCTATACGAGAAGACTTTAAGGTCGAACGATTAGCCCGGATCTACACCGATGAAGTCATTTGTCGACACGGGACGCCTCGTGACATCATCTCTGACCGAGACAGTCGCTTTACCTCACGTCTCTGGGAGACTTTTCAATCCGCTCTCGGTAGTACTTTCAATCTCAGTACCGCTTTCCACCCTCAAACCGACGGTCAGACTGACCGCACGATCCGCACCCTCGAAGACATGCTTCGTGCGTGCATCATAAATTTCGGTGGTAATTGGGATATGCATTTACCTTTAATTGAATTCTCGTACAATAATAGTTATCACACCAGCATTCAAATGGCTCCTTTTGAGGCACTGTATGGAAGAAAGTGCCGATCGCCTATTGCATGGCACGAGATCGTAGAAGCACAAATCACCGGACCCGAGCTGATTCAAGAAATGACTGACAAGATCCTCCAGATCAGAGAAAATCTCTTGAAAGCTCGGAGTCGTCAAAAGAGTTATGCCGATAAACGCCGCAAGCCCCTACAGTTCGAAGTGGGAGATCACGTTCTCCTAAAGGTTGCACCTTGGAAGGGAGTGATCCGCTTCGGGAAGATAGGAAAGCTAGCGCCAAGATACGTAGGTCCCTTTAAGATTCTGAAAGGATCGGTAAAGTAGCCTATCGTCTCGAACTACCAGCGAAACTTCATAACGTCCATCCGACTTTCCATGTGTCTAACCTCAAGAAATGCCTAGCTGAAGAAAATATCCACGTCCCCCTCGAGGACTTGCAAATAAACGAGACTCTCCATTTTGTGGAAAAGCCTTTCGAAATCATTGACCGAGAAACCAAGAAGTTACGGCGCTCTTGCATCCCTATCGTGAAGGTCCGATGGACAGGCAAACGCGGTTCCGAGTTCACTTGGGAATTGGAAAGTGACATGAAGGCTAAGTATCCGCACCTCTTTGTTACGGCTACTACTTAAATTTTGGGACGAAATTTCCTAAAGTAGGGGAGACTGTAACAACTCGGAATTTTCGTTGTTATTTTTTCTTTTATTTCCGTTGTATCTATCCTTTTGTAATCCTGAGATTCAATTTATAAGAAAGTTATGTTAATTAATTATGCTTATTACAGTTATATCGCATCTAATTGATTACTAATAAATGCATCGCTAATTCAAACGCAAACACAAGTAAGTCTGTTACCTTACTAGCCAAGTGTGTTGTTGTATAATAACCACTTGTGCCATCGCATCGCTTATCTAATCGCATCGCAAAGCGGAGTTAATTTTGTGGTTTTATGTTATTTATGTGTTATGTTTGTTGATTTGTTATGATTAAATCATTCGCAAACTCACGCAACTCGCTCTCACGCGTTGACTCACTATTACGACACTTAACACATCACTTAATCGCTTAACATTACTTTATAACTCGATTACATCATTGAACAATTGATAAACGAACGAAAAACAAAGAAATTCTGAATTTTTGGACAAGTTCGCTCGAACTTGGGTGATGCCAAGTTCGGCAGAACTTGACCAGGCCAACAGAACTCCTCAATTTCACCCAAGTCCGCTCGGACTTGGCTTGGAACCTCATCAACTCAGCAAGTTCGACCGAACTTGACTGAGAATCCTCAGAAATCTAACAAGTTCACCCGAACTTGTATAGGAATATACAAGTTTGACCGAACTTGACTCCATCAGCTCCCATTTTAGCCTTTTCCTATAAATACTCAACTCCATTCTCTCATTTGAACTTGCTGCAACTTCGCTCAGAGCTCTCCTAACCCGAAACCTTTGAATCCTAAGTAAGAATCAACCAGTTTTCAAGATACAACAATGTTTACAACGATTTCTACACAAGGTTTTACCTTCGATTTCATCAAAACCCATTCTTTTATGAAAATCTTCATCTTTTTCTATAAAACTTCTATTTTTAACTTAGATCCACACTAAACGAGCTCGTTTGGGCTTAGCCTTGGCTTCCCGAACACGAAATCCTGATGATTTCGGCTCACCAAGTGTTAGATCTATGAAAAACCTTTTAAAAACTCGATTTTTACGACTTTTGGTGTATGTTTCGTTCATTTGATGTGGAACGAAGCATTTATCATTCAAGATCCCAGATCTGGAAGCACAAGGACGTTTATGTTGGTTTACACAAGCCGGACTAACCCAAACGAACCCCGAGTTCGCTCGGATTAGCCCACGCTTTTGTAAAACAGATAAAACCGCTCTAAAAGACCTCTCCGACCTAAGTTTTGCTCAGTAGCACAAGGTTGGAGGGATGGACACTTGATTTACTCGGCAAACGAGGCGAAAATGCAAGATTTTGGACCCAAAAACACCAAGTTCGCTCGGGATCTAACTGATTTTGTGCAGCTCAAGAGCCAAGTTCGCTCACCATATGGGTTAAGTTCGACCGAACTTGTGTTAAAATCTTCATAAAACCCAACAAGTTCGCCCGAACTTGTCAAATTTCTTAGGAAACTTCCCAAGTTCGACCGAACTTGCTTCTGTTAACAGTGCACACAAGTTCGCCCGAACTTGTCAAATTTCTTAAGAAACTTCACAAGTTCGACCGAACTTGTCTCAAAATCTCAACAAGTTTCACAAGTTCACCCGAACTTGTATGGAAACATACAAGTTCGCCCGAACTTGTCCTCCCAATCCAAACTTAACCGTTTCAGCAATTCGGAAGACTGATGCACTTCTGTTCGCTTACAGGCTGAACCGGCACTCTCCGCAACTCCTCGTAGATCCCGAATCTCTCCTAAAACGCACCAACTGTGAGTATACTTGAACCATTTTTCGCTTAAACGCACTTTTGGGTGTCACATATGTTCCTATATCAAATCACATCACACAAACTCAAGTGCTTATTCGCAACCCGCTGTTACATGATTATACGTGAAATCTGCTAAATTGTATGTATTGCTTGATTGCTTGTACGCCACCCTTAACATGATAGTATACTAGAGGTTGACCCGCCACCCGGAGGCCCGGGGTTGTTAAGGCTCACACTTTTATTTCGCATTTATTTTCTCTTTTAGGATGTGAACGCTTGTTCGCATGCCTCGATCAATCGCGGTTTGTTGGTTTGCATGAATCTAAGTAGTTACATCATTCACAACTATTACGTATGTCATGCGGTGTATGCTAAACGCTTTTATATCTATATTGTATGCAAAACTCGTATGATCACCTTTACTTAATTGTATTGACGTTTATTTTAACATATGTGGCAGGTTGAGGATTAGCATTGGATGCATTGGATTTTGCTTAGTTTAGTTGTTTTAGTTTGTCTGATTTGGAAACTCATGTATTAAATCTAGGGATATCGAACTTGATTAGTGCTTATGAGAAAACAAGTTTCTGTAATAATTGTTTGGAAATGTTATGTTTGATAGTATGGGATGTTAAACGTTAAGTAATGTTGCTAGATAATTGTTATGGAATTCTCGTGAAACAATCTGGTCGCCTAGTGCCACTACCCCGATGTTATCGCCATCGGTTGGGGTGTGACAAGACATTGTTGAAATGATTCAG
The DNA here is from genome assembly GCA_947069175.1 of Scalesia atractyloides. Lineage (NCBI taxonomy): Eukaryota > Viridiplantae > Streptophyta > Magnoliopsida > Asterales > Asteraceae > Scalesia > Scalesia atractyloides. The sequence continues at coordinate 22,090,469 of CAMTDV010000014.1, read as the reverse complement.
GTCGCCACACGTGTAGCAAGCACGTGCCTGAACGGTTGGTGCTTGCGGTGCCTGGTTGAGGGGAGCGACATTAAGAGGAGCTGGCGGTGCTGCGAGAGCGGGAGGAGCTTGCTGACGTCGACCAATGAGGCAGTGCGCCATAAACTGACCATAAATGTTGCAATTGGTACAAAAGCAGCAGTTTCCTCCAACCGCATGATGGTAGGTGCAATTATAGCACAGAGGGTGAGGTCCAATATACGCACGCTTAGCAGCTGGTGTGTTGGGTGTAGCAGCTTGGCGAGACTGGGAGTTCGGTGCTAGGACTACTACGCAGTTCTTGTTGTTACCCTTTTGCTTGCGGTTCTGGTGATTTGACTTGGAAGCTTGAGATGGAACAGTATCGGTGCTTGGCTCAACAGTAGCTTGGCTGAGGTTCTTTGTCAAGACTTTGAAAGCTCCAGCCAAGACTCGCTTGTCATTGATCTCGGCTGCGAGTTGGTAAGTCACTTTGATGGTAGATGGTCTTGCAGCTTGAATAAAATTTGGCGACACAGTCGGGGAGAGTGCGGAGATACTTCTTGATAGCTTTTTCGGTAGTATCCACCTGACCTGGGCAGATGAGACTGAGCTGCTTGAAGCGAGCGGTCAGACCAGCATTGTCACCACCTATTTGTTTGATACCCCAAAATTCATTTCCAACTTCTGGATTTCGTGCGGTGGGCAGAACTCTTTGATCATGAGCTCCTTAAGTTCTTCCCACGCGAGAGAGTAAGCTTCGTCATTAACGCGCCTGTTGCGCTCGGCATTCCACCAGTCAAGTGCCCTTGACTAAAAGGCTCCAATGGCGTTGACAGTGCGGAGGTTTTCAGGGCATCCGCTTTGGCTGAAAGTAACTTCGAGAGTCGAACCAGTGAAACATCTTGGTTGGTCCATCTTCGCCTGTGAATGCTACAGGACCGCACGCTTTAAACTGCTTAAAGCTGAACCGAGATTTTGGAGCATCGTTCTTGGAATCGACTGATGAGTTGCTGCTGACCGCTTGTATTTCGCTGACAATTTGCGGGATCACCTTAGCCATTTCCTTGGCTACGAGAGCGGCGATGCGTTTGTCGGCGTTGTTGCGTTGAGCGGTGCGGCGGGTGTGAGATCCCATGGATGCCAGCTAAAGACAAAGATTGAATGAGATTCAATTATAATGGGTTTTGTTTTAAAAGCTTGCGTTTTACAACATAAACTTATTATTATTAGTCACATAAGGTACAAAACACGTAAGCACGTATCCACGTAAGCACATAGGCACGTCAGCACATAATCGCGTAAGCACATAAGCACGCTAGCACATATTTTGCACGTATTCACCTTCACTAAAACTTGCATAGTGCGCTATGAGATACGAGTAGTATAAGCGTAGTAAGCGAGTAATACCTCGTATGAGGACATTCGCGTAAGAGGGTTGAGCGTTTTAGTTTGGTTTGTGATTAATTAGAGTTTTAGATTACGAGAGCTGTGCGAGTTATGCGTATTTTCGTAAAGCGTAAAGCGATAAAGCGAGAATCGATAAAACGTAAAATTCACAAAATTTAAACACATAATAAATAATAAAACTCGATGATGCGTAAAATCAGCGATTGCAGGCTTAAAACAATTTGGACCGTCCTGGGTTTTGAGACAAAGACTACCCAAAGTGGTTCGAAAATTCTTTGAGTTCGGGCACACGATTTGGCCGAATACACAAATGCTCTCGCGGTACAACGGTTAACGGCATTTATCCTTCCAGTTACGTCGTGCCCCGAGTCATCGATATAGTCGAGACTTTGATGAGATTGAAAATCGAGGAGTGGAATTAGTTATTAAGATGCGGGTTTCACCCCTAACTTAACAACTTCATTCCATGTTTGTGGATTTTACCGAACACGTCGGGAGTTCCACTGAAGTAGAGGTGGAGATTTTCTTCAAGATATAGATATCACTCCTAGCTTAACGAAAGAATCTCGGGTAGTAAATAGTACGCGGAGTGAGTGATCTTATCGAGAGTTCTTGGTTTTCACACCTAATCCCGACACAATTACTCGTTTGTGTTATACGAGCGTTTTCAAGCGTGTACTTTGTGTTAGCCTTAGGAAAAGGATGTAAGCATTTTAAAGCAAGTAGTTTAAGTATTTAAATCGAAGAGCGGTCTAATTGGGTACTTAGACTACAGACTAGGTCGAACATGGCAATTCTACCTAATACCCTAAAGTTATGGCTCTGATACCAATCTGTCACACCCCAGCCGATGGTGGAATCATCGGGGCGCGGCACTAGGCGAACCAGATTGCTCAAGAGAATCCATAACGACTATTTTAATGACAATACTTTATAACGCTTAATTTCCCATACAATCAAACTAGCATTCATAATAACATCCGTCGAAAAACGGGTTTCCAAAACCCGCTTCGTTTATTAATCGAATATCCAGTTATAATTTTTCGTTGCATATTTATTGCTCAAACTAATTTTAAACGATACATAATTAATAACTATATTGGAATTTAAAAACTATAATTTATAAATAATCGTAAATTGTGAAAAAAAAATAAAATGGGGACGCCGGGTTTCGAACCCGGGTCGCCCACAAACTCAAACACACAACACACCGCTCCGCCACATGTCTCCTTTGTGAAATTACTGAAACAAATAATACTTAAATTAAAACTCGAATTCAAAACCGGACCTCAGCGCGGTAGAACTCGCAATCACCGGAAAATCCGGCAATCCGTGAGTTTAGCCATTTTCCTTTTGACTAAAACGCTATAACCAACTTCGACATCGGTTATAACCGACGTCTAACAGTCAATTGCGGTCGTAACCGCCGGAGAAACTTTGACCGCGAATCAAGACCAAAATTCGGACTCAATACATTATGTTCTTCCCTATAAATACCCACCCAAACCTCTGGTAACCTTTTCGCTCAAAATCGCACAATCTCTCGAAGCTTTAGCACGTCGCCGGAGATACTCTTCATTCGCCGGACTTTCACCGGAAAACCGAGACTTACTTCAAATCGGTAAAATTCTCGACTGTTTTGTTTGCAATCCATTATTAGGCAAGTATTAACATAAATCGTTCAACCGGAATCTGTCTCAGACAACGTTGCTGGGAATTCCTGCACTCACCGGAAAATCGCTGGAAATTCCGAAGTCTCGCTGTGAATCGGTACAATCATCTAACCCCCCTGATATCCCTTGTTTAGTAACTTAATTGCACAACTCATTGATCAAAACCGTTAATTGATTCACTCAGACGGAAGTCACCAATCAGAGCCGACGACTCTTGCCGGAAATCTGAGAAAAACATTTTGTTCGGTACATATTACTCCGTAACCCTCTTTATCCATTTCATTCCAATCAATTATATGTTCGATGACCGATTTAAACAAGAACATCGGACATCATTGTTCTGTGTCTTTGTAAACGAAGAAGACGAAGTCGAACATGTGTATAAGTTTAATTAAAACTGAATATTTAACCGGGTTAGACACACAGTCCAGCGGTGGACTGTGTGCAACATAACACGCACGTCACGGGTTCGAATCGCACACGTTACCGAGTTTCAGAAATAAAACCAATCCTTTTTAAACCTATTCAGATCACCTTTCAACATGTATATAAATATAATATAATTCAGTAATTAAACAGGTTAAGCACACAGCCCAACTGGTTGGGCTGTGCGTACTCGAACCGAACGTCTCGAGTTCGACTCCGGGTCACTGAAGTCGGTTCGGCCATTTTAAATCATTTTCGAAATAAACTAAATAAGATAAAAGTTAATCAGTATATATATATAATTAAAACAGATAATATTTTGGGTTGGACACGTAGCTCAGTTGGTAGAGCTGCGTGCACGCATACGAGAGGTCCCGAGTTCGAACCTCACTCAGCGCATATAATTAACACAATCCGACCGGTCAACGGTCAGAGTCAAAAAAAGTCAACATTTTTTATTTATTTTTTTATTTATTTAATCAGAAAATTATTTAAAAATACTTAAAAATAATATTTTTAAAGTTAGAAAATGTCCTTAAATTCACAAAAATAAATCTAAAAATCCTATTAAGATTATGAATTAAAAGTATTAATCTCAAATAAAATCCATTTATTTACCGAACCATTTCGTTATTATTTTAGGTTAGTTTTCCTCGTCGATCAAATCCCAAAACTCGTGCGCATCCAACGTCATCAAAGAACGCACCCAATGTGAATGAATCTCTACCAATTCCCCGTTTTAATCACATTTTGGGGTGTATCATGTGTCGTTTAATTCCTTATTATATTTAAACACTTGTGCATCCATCATATTTGTGATCAAATGTGTATCAAATGGTATCAATTGTTGTGTGAATTATGTTTAGATTGAAGTTATCATTTTCAGTGCATGCATTCCATTAGGCCCATCAGCTCCCCGTGGGATACGGGTTGAGTATTAGGTGCTTCATTCGATAGGCTCCGTTTGATTGAGCCTTGATCTCACATACATCATCATTCATGTCACTCGATCGGCTCCGTTTGATTGAGCCTTGATCTCATATACATCATCATTCATATCATTTACTCATCCAATGTGGTTTGTGTTTATGTTATATATATATGTTTGCTCACATGTGATATTGCACAAATTTTCAATATAACAACAAGAAATTAATACCAATGTTTTCTCAAGGTTCACTCGCCAACTTTTGTTGACCCAAAATATCCCCCGTTTTACACATGATACATGTGATCCAGTTGAGGCAAGAAACACATAGGAAGGCCTAGAAGAATAAATCAGTTTAAGCTTGGGATTGTTTTACTTAGTTTCATTTCCTTGTAATTGTATGGATTTGATTTGAATATTTAAGTTGTAATTTGAATTTAATAAATATGAAACATTTTAGTAAACATCATGAGCTTTGGTGATAACCCAATTATGCCCCGACTCTTATTCCGCTGCGGGTCGGGGTGTGACAGATTGGTATCAGAGCCATGACTATAGGGATATAGGATAGGTTATTAGACCCTTAGAGCCTATACTATAGTTGATTAAAATTTAAAATTGTTTATGCGTTACATACAAAATTCATGATGTTTATATGCTTTATGTTTATTGTTACATTCAATGTTATGCAAGCATGTTCATAAGTACATATTATTATACAATGCTCATCATGTATCATATCCTCAAAACATATCATATCCAAGAGAGCACACACCTCACAATTCCTATGATTTATGCAACGATTTTTGTATTTTTCAGATCACATCAAAGTGAGTTCTCATGACGGGCATGTAGTAACTGGAAGGGTACGAGTACCGGTAGTCGGAACGTCCTGTCTAGGCTTGGCATTCGTATAAATCCAAAATAAAGGACCAGTTTGCCTACCTGGGGACTAACGATGAGAGTACGAAGGACCTATTAGGCCAAAGCATGTTATACCAAACGTCGTGTGAGCTAACCCCACTTTGAGTTGTCATTGTGTCTACACCTGGACACCCTCCTACCATACATCTCGCAATCATATTTCATGGTTTTCATTCGGGTGATGCGAGTGTTAAACCGCCAACACCAATGTGAATCCTACTAAGCCAGTAGTCATGGGGGCCCACATGACTATACAGGCGATGGTATGGGGGACATTGGAGGCCCAAACATGAGCAAACCCAAGACATCCTATGGATGTAGTTGCATTATTGATAGTTATGTTATTTTTCTTCTTTTAACGACACATGACACCTAAAAACTTCTTAACTCACAATCTTCTTATGTATGTTCCTGTAGATGTCGGCTAGGCAACTACGTGGAGGTAGGAAGTCAGGAAGATCCAATGAACGCTTGGCCACTCAAATTGCTAAACAAATGGCCGCGGTACTTCCTGACATCGTGATTCAAGTTCAACAAGCTCTCACCACAAATCCTATCAACCCTCCCAATCAAGAAGACCAGAGCATCGCCAACCCTCACTCCAAAAAGTGCTCCTACAAACACTTCAAATCTTGCGATCCCCCAAAGTATGAAGGGACCGAAGGTGTTACTGCCCTCCTCCACTGGTTTGAAGAAATGCAGAACACCTTCCTCAATTGCGATTGTCCCGAGGATCGCAAGGTACGTTATGCAACAGGGAGACTGTTTGGAGTAGCCCTTACCTGGTGGAGCACAGAAAAGGGTAAGCGAGGAGTCGAAGATGCCATGGCCTTATCATGGGAAGAGTTAAGGGAACTCATGACAAGGCGCTTCTCTCCAAGAAGCGAAATCAAAAAGTTGGAAGATGAATTCCACTCGTTGAAACAAAAGGAAGGAGATCACACTTCCTACAACAAAAGATTTCTCGAACTAAACCAAATGATCCCTAATCTGTTCACCCCCGTGTACCGCTTGGTTGAACACTACATTCGAGGCCTCCCCTCGAAAATTCAGGACTCGGTTCTAAGCACTTCGCCTGCAACACTTGAAGCCGCAATGGAACTGGCTACCGAACTTACTGATAATCGCATCCGAAACGGCAAATTCAAGGATGTGAAAAAGAAAGCCCCCATTGAGGCCCAAACTCCAAATCATTATGTCTCCTCTTCAAAGTTTGCTGGTAAAAGGAAACGAAACAGCAGAAATTTTGCCGTCACACACACAAACCCTCCTATCACTGCCGCACCAATTACCCAAATTGCTCCCTCAGCTGCACCATTTAAAAAGCCATACACCGGCCCATACCCAAAATGCAACCGTTGTCAATACCATCACCTCCCTGAAACTCCTTGCCAACATTGCACCAGCTGTGGCCGTGCGGGTCACACTATTCAAACTTGTCGCACGCTTCAACGAATGAACCGCAATCAACCCTCAACCCAAACCCACCATCAGATAGTGGGTCAAGCCCAACAACCTTTACTTCTACCACCTGCACAACATATAGCCCAATCCTACTACCAACCCAACTACCCCATGATGCAACCCATGCGAGCATGTTACAACAGTGGAGACCCAAACCACTTCAGAAACATATGTCCACGCTTGGTGAACATCATCCATGCCCAAGCTCAAGCAAATCCGGTAAACCAAGCTAACCAAGCTCCTCCACCTGCTAGAGGAAGAGCTTTCAACATCAATGCCAACCAAGCTAGAGCTGACAACAACGTGGTTAACGGTACATTTCTCATCAATGGTAGTTATGCATCCATGTTATTCGATACTGGCGCGGATAAGAGTTTTGTGTCCTTAGAATTTGAACCTATCCTCAACCAAACTCGTGATAACCTCATGGAATCTCTAACGGTGGAAGTCGCTGACGGAAAGCCCGTTTCATTAAATTCTATCATACGAAATTGTACACTCACTCTAAACGATCACGATTTTCTAGTTGACCTCATTCCTATGAAGTTTGGAAGTTTCGATATTATAATCGGTATGGACTTGCTCAGCCAGCATCACGCTGAAGTAGTATGCCGCGAAAAGTTCATTTGCATTCCTCTTGCAGACGGTCAGACCCTACGTATCTTTGGAGAAACCCCTTCGAAAGGACTCAAATTAATGTCCTGTCTTCAAGCCCGAAAATATCTCCGCAAGAACTATGTCGCATTCCTAACTCACGTCGTCAAGAAGGGAAACAAGGAGAAGAAACTCGAAGATATACCAGTAGTGAAAGAATTCCCATAAGTCTTTCCCGACGACATCTCAGGACTCCCTCCTGTGAGAGAAGTCGAATTCCGCATCGATCTTGTACCTGGCGCTACACCAGTCGCAAAATCTCCTTATAGGCTAGCCCCATCCGAAATGCAAGAGCTGGCCAGTCAACTGCAGGAACTGACTGACAAAGGATTCATACGTCCTAGCTCCTCGCCTTGGGGTGCGCCTGTTCTTTTTGTGAAAAAGAAAGATGGAACGTTTCGCATGTGTATCGACTACAGAGAACTCAACAAGTTAACGGTTAAGAATCGCTACCCACTACCTCGCATCGATAACCTCCTAGATCAACTTCAAGGCGCCACCTGCTTTTCAAAAATCGACCTTCGTTCTGGTTATCATCAACTCAAAGTACATGAAGAAGACGTCCCAAAGACCGCCTTCCGGACTCTTTATGGTCATTACGAATTCATGGTCATGCCATTCGGTTTAACCAACGCCCCAGCTGTCTTCATGGATCTAATGAATAGGGTATGCAAACCCTACCTCGACCGCTTTGTCATAGTCTTCATCGACGACATCCTCATCTACTCCAAGTCTAAAACCGATCATGAACGACACCTTCGACTCATCCTTACTCTCTTAAGGACTGAAAAGCTCTACGCTAAATTCTCAAAATGCGAATTCTGGTTAAGAGAAGTACAATTCCTTGGACATTTCGTTAATGACAAGGGAATACATGTCGATCCTTCAAAAATCAAGGCAGTACAGGAATGGCAAGCGCCACGTACCCCTACCAAAGTAAGGTCATTTCTGGGTTTGGCTGGTTACTATCGCCGCTTCATTGCCAATTTCTCCCGTATTGCTGTACCGCTCACGGCTTTGACTCATAAAGGAAAACCCTTCACATGGGGACCTAAACAAGAAGTAGCCTTCCAAACTCTAAAGCAAAAACTTTGTGACACACCTATCCTCACACTTCCTGAGGGTGGCGATGACTTCGTAGTATATTGCGACGCATCAGGGCAAGGGCTAGGTTGTGTATTGATGCAAAGAGGAAAAGTGATAGCCTATGCTTCTAGGCAACTCAAGGTTCATGAAAAGAATTACACCACCCACGACCTGGAACTTGGAGTCGTTGTGTTCGCTCTCAAGATATGGAGACATTACCTCTACGGTACCAAGTGTGAAATATACACTGACCACAAAAGTCTTCAACATATCTTCAACCAAAAGGAGTTGAATATGAGGCAACGAAGATGGGTCGAACTTCTTAATGACTACGACTGTGAAATTCGGTATCATCCTGGCAAGGCAAACGTAGTGGCTGATGCACTCAGTCGAAAAGGTTATGCGAACTCCATTCGTCTTCTATGTTCACAAATCATAACCGACGTCAAAGATCGAATCCGAGAAGCTCAACATGTTTCTATAACAGAAAGGGACGTACGCGATGAGCTGTCAGGTGGAGCGGAACTCAAAATCGAACCCAAATCCGACTGTATTCTATACTATTTAAACCGCATATGGATTCCTGATCGCGATAACCTTCGTGATTTCCTTATGAATGAGGCGCACAAAACACGGTACTCTGTACACCCAGGAGCCGACAAGATGTATCAAGACCTATGATACACCTACTGGTGGCCGGGCATGAAAAAGGATATCGCTGTTTTTGTTTCCAAGTACCTTACCTGTTCCAAAGTAAAAGCTGAACATCAAAGACCTTCAGGACTTCTAGTCCAACCCGAAATACCTGTGTGGAAGTGGGAAAACATAACCATGGACTTCATTACCGGGTTACCTCGCACCTCCAGTGGGTATGACACCATATGGGTAATCATTGATCGTCTTACAAAATCAGCTCACTTCATTCCGATTCGCGAGGACTTCAAGAACGAGAAGTTAGCTCGTATCTACATCAGCGAGATCGTAAGCCGTCATGGTGTACTTTAAGCATCATTTCAGACCGTGATGGTCGTTTCACTTCACGAACATGACGAGCCGTGCAAACCGCCTTGGGTACACGATTAGACCTCAGTACCGCTTTTCATCCTCAAACTGATGGACAATCTGAACGCACCATCCAAACTCTTGAAGACATGCTTCGAGCATGTGTCATAGACTTCAAAGGGAATTGGGACGCTCATCTACCATTAGTTGAATTTTCGTACAACAATAGCTACCATTCTAGTATCGGCATGGCTCCTTTCGAAGCTTTATATGGTCGTAAGTGCCGATCTCCAGTATGTTGGCACGAAATTGGGGAATCACAAATCACCGGTCCAGAGTTAATTCAAGAAACAAACGACAAGGTCATTCAAATTTGAAACAATTTTCTAGCGGCTCAAAGTCGTCAAAAGAGTTATGCAGACAAACGACGGAAGCCCTTGGAGTTTGACATTGGGGATCAAGTACTTTTAAAAGTATCACCGTGGAAGGGAGTGATTCGTTTTGGCCAGAAGGGCAAGCTAGCACCACGCTACGTAGGACCTTTCAAGATACTCGAAAGAGTAGGTCCTGTAGCATACAAGCTTGACCTACCAGAAGAGCTCAACAGAATTCATCCCACATTCCACGTATCAAACTTGAAGAAGTGCCTCGCTAATGAAAACCTCCATGTTCCTCTAGAATACATTCAGAACGATGAATCTATGCACTTCATTGAAAGACCAGTAGAAATCATGGACTTTTGAGAGAAGCGTTTAAGACAGAGTCGTATTCCAATTGTCAGGGTACGTTGGGAGTCGAAACGAGGACCTGAGCTTACTTGGGAACGCGAAGACTCAATGCGCGAGAAATACCCGCATCTTTTTCCTGTTACCACTACTACTTAAATTTCGGGACGAAATTTCTAAAAGTAGGGGATACTGTAACATCCGTCGAAAAACGGGTTTCCAAAACCCGCTTCGTTTATTAATCGAATATCCAGTTATAATTTTTCGTTGCATATTTATTGCTCAAACTAATTTTAAACGATACATAATTAATAACTATATTGGAATTTAAAAACTATAATTTATAAATAATCGTAAATTGTGAGAAAAAAAATAAAATGGGGACGCCGGGTTTCGAACCCGGGTCGCCCACAAACTCAAACACACAACACACCGCTCCGCCACATGACTCCTTTGTGAAATTACTGAAACAAATAATACTTAAATTAAAACTCGAATTCAAAACCGGACCTCAGCGCGGCAGAACTCGCAATCACCGGAAAATCCGGCAATCCGCGAGTTTAGCCATTTTCCTTTTGACTAAAACGCTATAACCGACTTCGACATCGGTTATAACCGACGTCTAACAGTCAATTGCAGTCGTAACCGCCGGAGAAACTTTGACCGCGAATCAAGACCAAAATTCGGACTTAATACATTCTGTTCTTCCCTATAAATACCCACCCAAACCTCTGGTAACCTTTTCGCTCAAAATCGCACAATCTCTCGAAGCTTTAGCACGTCGTCGGAGATACTCTGCATTCGCCGGACTTTCACCGGAAAACCGAGACTTACTTCAAATCGGTAGAATTCTCGACTCTTTTGTTTGCAATCCATTATTAGGCAAGTATTAACATAAATCGTTCAACCAGAATCTGTCTCAGACAATGTTGCCGGGAATTCCTGCACTCACCGGAAAATCGCTGGAAATTCCGAAGTCTCGCTGTGAATCGGTACAATCATCTAACCCCCCTGATATCCCTTGTTTAGTAACTTAATTGCACAACTCATTGATCAAAACCGTTAATTGATTCACTCAGACAGAAGTCACCAATCAGAGCCGACGACTCTTGCCAGAAATCTGAGAAAAACATTTTGTTCGGTACATTTTACTCCGTAACCCTCTTTATCCATTTCATTCCAATCAATTATATGTTCGATGACATCATTGTTCTGTGTCTTTGTAAACGAAGAAGACGAAGTCGAACATGTGTATAAGTTTAATTAAAACTGAATATTTAACCGGGCTAGACACATAGTCCAGCGGTGGACTGTGTGCAACATAACACGCACGTCACGGGTTCGAATCGCACACGTTACCGAGTTTCAGAAATAAAACCAATCCTTTTTAAACCTATTCAGATCACCTTTCAACATGTATATAAATATAATATAATTCAGTAATTAAACAGGTTAAGCACACAGCCCAACTGGTTGGGCTGTGCGTACTCGAACCGAACGTCTCGAGTTCGACTCCGGGTCACTGAAGTCGGTTCGGCCATTTTAAATCATTTTCGAAATAAACTAAATAAGATAAAAGTTAATCAGTATATATATATATAATTAAAACAGAGAATATTTTGGGTTGGACACGTAGCTCAGTTGGTAGAGCTGCGTGCACGCATACGAGAGGTCCCGAGTTCGAACCTCACTCAGCGCATATAATTAACACAATCCGACCAGTCAACGGTCAGAGTCAAAAAAAGTCAACATTTTTTATTTATTTTTTTTATTTATTTAATCAGAAAATTATTTAAAAATACTTAAAAATAATATTTTTAAAGTTAGAAAATGTCCTTAAACTCACAAAAATAAATCTAAAAATCCTATTAAGATTATGAATTAAAAGTATTAATCTCAAATAAAATCCATTTATTCATCGAACCATTTCGTTATTATTTTAGGTTAGTTTTCCTCGTCGATCAAATCCCAAAACTCGTGCGCATCCAACGTCATCAAAGAACGCACCCAATGTGAGTGAATCTCTAACAATTCCCCGTTTTAATCACATTTTGGGGTGTATCATGTGTCGTTTAATTCCTTATTATATTTAAACACTTGTGCATCCATCATATTTGTGATCAAATGTGTATCAATTGTTGTGTGAATTATGTTTAGATTGAAGTTATCATTTTCAGTGCATGCATTCCATTAGGCCCATCAGCTCCCTGTCGGATACGGGTTGAGTATCAGGTGCCTCATTCGATCGGCTCCGTTTGATTGAGCCTTGATCTCACATACATCATCATTCATGTCACTCGATCGGCTCCGTTTGATTGAACCTTGATCTCATATACATCATCATTCATATCATTTACTCATCCAATGTGGTTTGTGTTTATGTTATATATATATGTTTGCTCACATGTGATTATTGCACAAATTTTCAATATTAAATACAACAAGAAATTAATAACAATGTTTTCTCAAGGTTCACTCGCCAACTTTTGTTGACCCAAAATATTCCCCGTTTTACACATGATACAGGTGATCCAGTTGAGGCAAGAAACACATAGGAAGGCCTTGAAGAATAAATCAGTTTAAGCTTGGGATTGTTTTACTTAGTTTCATTTCCTTGTAATTGTATGGATTTGATTTGAATATTTAAGTTGTAATTTGAATTTAATAAATATGAAACATTTTAGTAAACATCATGAGCTTTGGTGATAACCCAATTATGCCCGACTCTTATTCCGCTGCGGGTCGGGGTGTGACACATAAACAGTCAATACATATTACAATCCCTTAAACAAAACAAGTTCAACAACCTAGATTTTATTTAAGTGAGTTTCAAAGATAAGCCCTAAATCCTTAACCTGTTACATACGTTAAAATACAAGTCAATACAATAAAGTAAATGTGAGCATACATGTTTAATAGCATAATAATAGTGATAAAGCGATTACGCATAACCAACATGTATACGTAGAGAAAGTGAATCTAAGTAAGCTAACAATAATGATACAAGCTAACCAACATGACTGCGATGTGAGTATGTGTGATACGTGTTCACAATAGCGAACACGCACGTAAAGTATATTTGCGAGCCTTAACAACCCCCGAACCAATCGGGTGCTGAGTCCAAACTATAGTACCATCGTTGCTAAGGGTGGTCTACAAGTCCTCATTATTCACACATAGCAAACAAACATTCAGCGATTCACGTATAACATGCGAGGGCGGTTAGCGTTAAAAGAGTTTAGCGTTGTGTGTAGCATGTTTTGATATAGAGACGTATCTAACACCCAAAAGTGTGTTAAAGCGAAAAAGGGTTCAAGTATACTCACAGTCGGTGCTCAAGGAAGAAAACACGAACTGCTGTGGATTGAAGGGAGCACCGGGATCAGCCTGTAAGCAAGAACAGAAGTGCATCAGTCTTCTAAATTGCTGAAACGGTCGAAGTGCGAAGAGGCGGTAGACAAGTTCGGTCGAACTTGTTCTGGCTTTAAGTTGGAGGACAACTTCGGGCGAAGTTGTACCCAACTTAAGCCAGGTACAAGTTCGGCCGAAGTTGCATGATTCCACGGAAAGCTTAGTATAAGTTCGGGCGAAGTTGCCAGTGTTTCATAGAGAACTTAGTACAAGTTCGGGCGAAGTTACCAGTGTTTCACAGAGAACTTAGTACAAGTTCGGGCGAAGTTGGGACCAATCTGGTGTCAACTTCGGGCGAACTTGCCCCTTTTTGGAGCGAACTTGTCTGTTTTTGGTCGAAAATCTAGTGTTTTCATGTCGTTTGCTGAGGAAATCGAGTGTCAATCCCTCCAACCTTGTGCTACTGAGCAAAACATAGGCTGGAGAGGTCTTTGAGAGCGAGTTTTAGCCATTTTACAGGAACTGGGGTAATCCGTGCGAACTTGTCGGTTCATACGAGTTAATCCAGTTCGTGCGAAGTGACTGTATCGTCCTTGTGCTTCCGGATCTGAGTTCTTGCTCGAAACAGACGTGATTCCGAATCTATTTCAAGTATTTTCGTTGACAATACCTCGTCCCACTACTTAGTGAACGAAACATACATCGGTTAGTCCGTATATGGTGTAAAAATCGATGCTTTGAATAGTTTTCTCAGATCTAACACTCGGTGAGTCGAAATCATCAAGATTTCTAGCTTGGAGAGCCAAGGCTAAGTCCAATAAACCCATTAAAGTGTAGATCTAAGCTAAAACAAGAAATTTTATAGAAAAAGATGAAGATTTTTATAAACAGAGAGGTTTTGATGAAAACGAAGGTAATCCTTGTGTAAAATCATAGTGGAAAACGTTGTGGTTTGCATAAAACGAGTGGTTCTTACTTGGAAAAACAAGGAAAATCGGTTTTGGGAGCTCTGGAGCGAAGTTGCGGCAAGGAGAGCACGAATGGAGGTGTTAGGTATTTATAGGTGAAAAAGAAATATGGGTGGCAGTGATCAAGTTCGGGCGAACTTGTCACAATTTCAAGCGAACTTGGCCAGTTCTGCTTGAATTGTGCAATATGCTTGGTGACTGGACAAGTTCGGGCGAAGTTAGGGTGCCCAACTTCGGGCGAACTTGGCCTGGTGGCGAAGTTTTGTTCGTTATTTGCTCGTTAGGTGCTTGTTTGGCGATTCGATTCGTATTAGTTAGTTATGTTAGGCGTTTTAGCGAGGTGTTAAGCGTTGGGATAATAAAATAATGCAATTTATGCAATTCGTGCGAATGAGAGCATTGTGATAGCGAGTACAACCATAATTCATAAAGCACACATAGCACATAAGTAACATAATGTAACATAATTAACCGCGATTTGAGTTTGCGTTGAGAGTCGCGAGTATTAAGCGATTTAAATGCGATAAATAAGCGATATGATATGCGATTCAAACTAGGTTAACCATTACAATGAATCTCAGAGTACAAATGGGTTTTGAAATTGAAATAAACGGAAATAACGGAATTCGGATAACAATCCGAAAGATCGGGTTGTTACAAGAAGCACTCTAGATCAACTCGAGCCACAATGTCACGGCTCCACACTCTTCAACTTGATCACAACCAAAACTCGATTTAGTTTACTCATCCAAGAACACCACAACCTCAACCTACACCTACAACGACGACACCGCTTCCGTGTCCGGCTACATTTACCGGCTCAACAGCTCAACCACCACCGCAAAATCCTTCGTATCTACTAGAACATCACTCTCCAGCCTATGTAACTCGTTACCGGACTCGCATATACGATTTCTGCGACATTAGGTTCATAAGTATGTGAAATCGTGTAACAGGATTGTTACGAAACTGTCGTTCAATGCGAAGATTTGTCATTTTGGTACGGTGGAGCTTTCTGGCGAGATAGTTGTTGAAACGAAAGTTGCTAAACAGAGCGAAATTGTTGAAATTGAATTGCTGAAAATATTATCTGGCGAAGAAATTGACAAGATCTAGAAGTGGGACCGATGCAATTTGAAGGTGTGAATCATTCTTCTGAGTTGTGGCTCGAGTTATTCCGAGTCTTTGGATTCAGAACTTGAAATTGAAATTTGGCTTTGACGAATACGGGGCAGGAATCTGGAGTAAGAATTTTGTTTTATGTTTACATTAATATCACTGGAGGTGATGGTAATGGTTGCCGTCTGGTGGTGGTAGCCAAAGGTAGAAGGTAGGTGGTGGTGGTTATGAGAAAGGTGGTGGTGGGGTTTAATTAATAGTGGGGCCCACATGAGTTTAAATGATTATTTAAATTATCTTTAGTGTTTTATTTTTATTTTAGTAATAAGGGCAATTAGGTCATTTCACATTCACTTAACACCAAAAGCTAACCCACATCCACGTTAGAGACTATCCAAGAATTGAGTGTGCAAAAGTTGGGGACCAAAGTTGTAATTTTAAAAAAGGTGGGGACTATAAGTGAAATTTCACCAAACCATAGGGACTATACAGGCATTTGTCTCATACTAGTATATACAAATGTGTAATAACAGTTTATTTCATGGTCAAAACATTTCAAGCCCAAATTTTGAGGCCCAAATAATACCCATTTATATTATTTGAACTATTTTTAACTATGCTCAAATTCACGGATAATCGAACCGTTATAACTTTTAAAATCATTACCGAAACCTCCACAACTGATTGGTTATTATTATGGTTATCCATTAAACGACATCTTAATTATGGTTATTGGTCAAAATCAACCCATGCAGTTTCAAGTATATATATTATAGAAAATATAGGAATTGTCGTGACAAAAAACAAATGAATAATAATGACACTTACCATCACATTTGTTAAAATTTGCACACATACCCCTACTTCCTTAATAAATACATCTAGTTCCAAAAATGAAACATCAGCCAAGTGAATGTTAAATTCATATATACCTGTGCATTGGACAATTACATATATTTCAATACCACAATTTTATTTAATCAAACACCTAATTATATTATATATATACTATGTTAAGAAACAAACGAAATGAATAGTAGAAGCTAACGACCATATACCTACATGGCTGATTGTGTTTTTTGGGTGACACCTACGGATGATACATTTCTTTAGAGGCTTACATCTAAACATGTGCCTTCTTGCTTTTTTTATGTGGGTTTTCTTATCGACCATGCTTAATGTTGTTTATTTCTCTCGCTTTACCTACCTTAGTGCGTCGGTTTTTCATACCTTACCTCTGACCGAATGGAATCTTGTAGTGGTGGTGGATGGTGGCAAATCAGTGTACTCATGTTACGAATTCGTGTATTCACAACGCTTCCTTTTTATGTCAATCTCTCATTTCAGTTAAGGTTTCCTTTTGATGCCGACTGATGGAGTGGTGATCAGGAAGGGTGTGAGTTGCGGCTAAGGTAATCTGATGACAATTATTGTTCTGTGGTTATCCTTGCCTTGCTTTCTCCTTTTTTCCATGTTGACCCTTTTGCTTGATTAGAGTTTTCAAAAGGGTTGTGATGAGTGGAAAGATCTGATTAAATTCTGCTGAAAATCTCACCTTAGCGTGGTAGGTGTTAGAGGATGGTTGATAAACACCTGCAACCACGGCGGTTTCATTATCTCGCAAACTCTGAGCCTGAGTGTGCCAAATTACGAGCGGATGATAGGTCGCTACTTCTTATGCAAAAACACTATCATTTGATTCCTATTCAAAAGCCCTTTCATTAATGTCGCGATTTCTTATGAAAACCCTAATCGAGCAAAAGGGTCAATGTTTTTATGTTTTGGAACATGTAAGAGCCCTTTCATGAGTGAGGATGATTGAATTTGTGTTTCTATTATGATTTGGAACACATTGTATTGGTTTTTGTTTCGTCTTTCTAATCGGAATCCCTGATTGATCTGTTGGTAAGTTGTTTGTTTGTGGTTCATCTTGGCGTACATTCATGACTCCTGGTTGCTGCGTTCTCGTGTTTTTATATTGTGATCATGATATTGCTAGCCTATTTGATGTGTGTGGATGACACAATTGTATGAAGGTGGTGTGCGTTAAGCGTACTATATTTTTGTTGTCATTTTAGGTTTATTTTACGCATTAGTCAAGTTTTAAATTTATTAAACACGATATTCTACTAACACTAAACACACACTTGGGCAAGTGCCCCCATCGTGAGCGTAGTATAGCGTTGGTAATACCGAGATCGTCCAAGGACACAAGAGTTTTTAATACCGGTTCATCGTCAATGTCTAAACAATCTAAATTTTTGATAAAGATTTTAATAAAACATAAAGATAAATAAAATAAAATACAAATAGACAAGATAGAATCACTTGAATCCAACTTCTCTTTTATGTATCCTTTGATAGTTTTTGCACTTTCAGACTTTTTAAGAGATTATCTTAGTTATAGTAATAGGCCCCTCTTTTGAAGGTGACGTTACCCTCAACCCAGTGGTTTGAGTATCCCTTGATACAATCCCAAAAGTTTGGAATATTGGAAGACAATAAAGTAAGTTATTAATGTGAAAAGTGGTAGGCTCCTCTTTTGAAGGTGACGTTACCCTTGGCTAAGTGGTTTGAGTCAGCAGAGATACAATCCCAAGTAGCCGGTTTAAAGTATTAATAGTAGATTACGTATGAGGGGTTCAAGCCATTCGCGCCCCCGCCATCCAATACCCATAGAGTATTGAAGGAAGCCCTCGTAAGCTTGAACCAAGTCCTTGCAGGATCTATACACTGAACGAGACAAGAACTTTACCAAACCACCCTTCTAACCCCCTTCCAAGTAGTTAACCCGCTTTATATAGACCGT
Source organism: Scalesia atractyloides (assembly GCA_947069175.1). Lineage (NCBI taxonomy): Eukaryota > Viridiplantae > Streptophyta > Magnoliopsida > Asterales > Asteraceae > Scalesia > Scalesia atractyloides. The sequence continues at coordinate 22,071,933 of CAMTDV010000014.1, read as the reverse complement.
AAAGACACGAATGAGCAAATCAATGACATCATGAAGAAATGGTTAGGAAAAATCACTTTTAACATAAGAAACTAGTTATTAAAGTCATTAATACATACCCAAATAAAAAGTGCCGAAAGATTAAAAACTAAAAGTAATACATAAAAGATTAGTCTTCACCAAGTGATGTAAGGATATTAGCCAAGCATGGTCTTTGTTTGACAAGAACCCTTACAATCTATCTTGGATCCCAAGACTACTACACACTCTAAAGATGACTGAAGGATGATGGTGGTGGGTGTTGGTGTTGTAGTGGTGGTGGAGTGGTGACAAAGTGGGAGAGAAGTGGTTTGCCAAGGGATGCCTTTGAAGGGAACCATGCACCCCTATTTATAGTCAAAACAGAGGCCCGACCACGGCCCCGCGTCCAGTGGGCACGGCCCGTGGCCATCATTCTTCTCTTTCTTCATTAACTGCATTTGTCAGCAGAGGGCCCCACACGACCCCGTGTCCTCTGGGCACGGCCCGTGGTCAATCTGTTCACTGTACTATCTGGATTCTGCAAATCTTACAATTGACCACGCCCCATGTTGGCCTGGGCACAACCCCGTGATGGGTGAAGAAGCTTCTGCAGGTTTTGTCTTGAAGTGTGAGGTCTGACCACGCCCCGTGTTGGATGGACACGGCCCGTGGTCGTCTTCTATAACTTTGTTTTTGTCTTTTTGGTGTGTTGCTGAGGGGTCAGGCATGGTTCTTTATTCCTTCTTTTCGTATTTATGTTGGTTTTGGCCGTTTATTTGCCTCTTTCGTTCTTTTATGCTCTTTTAATCCTGAAAATACAAAAGGAACAAAGAAACGTGTTTTTTCCAACATTAGTACTAAAAAAAGGTTAGTTTTATGGCTCAATTGATGTAATTTATATGTTGCATTTTGCACACATCAGATATCCCTACACTTGAATATTTGCTTGTCCTCAAGCAAAACTCTTCAAATGTGGCTTACACACCCAAATGGAATAGGTAGAGAGAAGTTTTGTGGTTTGTCTTTGAGTGTTGGGAATCCAAGATCTTTATTTAAATTTTGTTGTTACTTTATTTACAATCCTATTCGTCATGATTTATTTAGAACACTTTTAAGAAAAATTATTTATTTAGGCATAACATGCCTCTTTTAAAATTCTATTTATTTTTATACAAGTTCACGTACCTCACCAGAGATCAGTCAACACTCGGCCAAAAATGTATTTTTGTGATATCGCTCGAGTCTGGTTTGGAACTTACTTCTACCATATGCTTGCCAAGCAATCAAACTTTCTCCTTTTTAACTATAAACCTTTGTAAATATCAAAAGGACTTTGAAAAGGGTTAGGCTTGGGCTAGGGGTATTGGGTTAGTGGTTAGTGTTTTTTGAAACTTTTTGTAAAAATTTTTGGGTTAGTGGTTATATTGTGGTTAGTGTCGGTAAAACTTTTTGTTTTTGTGACATTTATTTGAAACAAGCATTTTTAAACAAGATTTTTGAAGGAACTTGTTTGGTTATTGAAAGAGCTATGGTTATAAATTTTTTTTTACACAATATAACCGAGTTTTTTACTAAAATAAATGGGTTTGAAAGGAAAATGGTTAGTAAGTGGTTGTCTTGCGGGTTTTTGAAATGAAAAGGGGTTTAGGCTCAAAGGGGTTAACTAGGAGGATTTCGGTAATGGGTGAAAGGAAACGAAAATAATGGTTTTGAATACAAAATGGGTTAGTCCTAATGCCTCTATTATTTACTTACTTGGGTTTAAGTTGGTAAGGACCGGGAATGCATCGTCTTGGCAAGTTCTAGAGTCGTAAGAACCAAGCAGCAAGAAACGAAAATGAGCGTTTAGTTTAAAGGTGTATGTATGTATGCTCAATAAAGGCTTAAAACTCACTTAATGTGGGAATGGGTTTATAGTGTGAACAAGTATATATAATCAAATTTTAAAAGAGATTTGTTATGCCCCTTTTTATAATTTTCTTATTCGGTTCTTTTTATCACGACGCTATCGGTTGTAAATTCGTAAAACCATAACTTTTTTTAGAACTTGTTATTCCCAAATTAAACCAAGACAAGTAAAAAAATGAAAATTTTAGAAAAGATTTAGGGTAATTAGTGGTTCCAATAGAGTTTTGTGTAAGGCTTGTTATTAGGACTTGCTAAATTCAAAGTATTAGTTACCCCCCCCCCCCCAACACACTTAAATTACACATTGTCCTCAATGTGTTCAAAAATAAATTTTTCGGTTGATTCGAATGCGTAAAAGCGTGTTTAAAAACAAATTTTTATGTTATTGGGCATCTGGGCACGGGTCTGTGTGGTCCGGGCACAGCCCCGTGTCCAGAGTGCCAGTATCAAAAACTTACAGAAGCTTGACCATGGGGCGTGGCCATTTAACACGGCCCGTGGTCAATAACTTGTTTCAGAAATTTTTTCTTGCAGAACCTGGGCATGGGGCGTGTTGGACTGAGCATGGCCCCGTGCTGCACATGCTGGAAAGATGCGGAAGCTGTCAGAAGGCACTGTTTTTATGCATGGGGTGTGGTTTCGACGTCCCTTAAGCATTTTTCACCTTTTCTCGTGTGTTAAGCCATTTATTTAAGATCCAAATACCACATAATAACTTAAACCATCATATATTAGAGTGCGAGATACAAAAGGTCCTAAAGATTAATCTTAAAAATTACAAAGTTTCTAAATTTATATAGATCAAGAGATTTTAAGCCATAAATGAAGTTCCACCCTAGATGGTTATATATTTTAAGAGTGACAAAAACTCGAAATCGATTTTTCGGTAGATAGGGGCTTCTAGGAACTTCAACCCGGAGGGTGCACCCCTCAAAAGTCATTGAGCATTTCCTCAATCTCCCGAGGGAGGAAGAGGAAAGGTTCTTCTTCTGTATTTTCATACGGGGGAGGAGCGGGAGGAGTGACCGTCGTTGGAACCTCATACAATGCGTCTAGAGGAGGTTCCGGAGGGAGGTCATCCCATCCGGTTGGGTCAACGATCTCTTGAGCGAGGTTCCAATCTTCTTGGGGGAAGATTGGTTCCATGGGAGGTAGCACAAGAATGTTCAACCTTTTGTGCAAAAGGTTGATTTCGTGCAAGTAATTCTCCAATCCCACCGTCAAATAGTTAACCCGATCGACAAGAGCCTCTTCCACCGATGTCATTTCGTCGATGGCTTCCCTTAAAGCATACATGCCACGAACTAGGGTAGCCTCAATTGATGGCCTTCTTCTTCCTTGGTTGTTTCTTGAGGTTGTTGACGACGTTCCACTGTTCTGGGACGACATACTAAGAAAACAAGGGTGAATTTTAAAGAAACGGCGATTTAAAAGCTCACCACGGCCCCGTGTCCAATGGACACGGGCCCGTGTTCGTCCTCCTGCATAGTTTTTAACCCAGAAATTTCATTATTTTAACTTATTTTTCTCAGGTTTTAAACATTTGTGAACAGAAATAACTTAAAGCAATGTGATGAACATGTTGTTTATTAAGACTCTTTGGGTTAAAACATATATTTTGCAAAAATAAAGCTTGAAGCTATGGACCTTCAAGCTTTAATGGAGGATTTGAGTTCAAAGAAGAAGAAGGAAAATGACAAAAGTGGCAAAGACAAGATGGATAGATGAAACTTCTTTAAGAACATACCTTTTAAGGTATATGTGAGAAATCTCAGGAGATCCATGTCTTTGGAATGAGGACAAACATGCAGCAACAATGTTGACTTTATAGAAAGTGACAGCACATTGACCACAGCCCCGTGCCGGCTGAGCACGGCCCCGTGGTCAGACAATGTTCTGACACGTTTGTCTGTATTAGGAACACGGGGCGTGTTGGCCTGGACACGGCCCCGTGGTGATTTTTCAGTGGGCACGGGGCGTGTTGTATTGGGCACGGCCCCGTGGCTGGAGTTTTTATGAAGTGTTGTCTTGTTTTATTTTAAGGATTTCTAAAAACCGGGAGGTTCTTTACTGGAGGGAACAACATCGAAGTGTCTAAGGTACCGGAGTTTCTCTTGGGTTATGCATGAACGCAAGAGGTTATCGGAAAGGGTAAAAACTAATACTTACCGGTGGGTGAAACCAACCTTTATTACCCTTATCCGGGCTCTCGTTAAAGAAGGTGTATATCGAATCGCTCAGGGCTATGAGTGCATCGGTGGGGGCTGATGGAGAGTCCTTCATGGCACAATCGACACAGGGACGACTATCGTTAATGTTAATGCAAGAGACTAAGGTACTATTTACGGCTTCGACGTTGCTAGATTCCAAATGCAAACTCACTGTTTCTTCTTGGCTTTGGGCTTGTGATGAGTACTTCTCTCTCATCATAAGTTCTATTTTTTTATTTTTTTGAGAATCCTTTCTTCCAGTTGACATAATTCGGAAGAGGTAATGTCATATGGAGAAATTTGAGTGCATTCGGTTGGGTGATATGTATCGTTTTTATTTTCGCCAATCTTAAGGTGATTTCCAAGGTAAAGCGATGGGTCTGCTAAATAGTGGGGTTCAAAATTTAGAATGTAGTATTCTAAATCTTGATGGAATCCTCCACATAGTTGACACCACATGCCGTAAGATTGGCGAGATAAAAAATAATCAATATCATCCATGTGCGTGTTAGAGGTTATTAACTGTTGGGATCAAACAGTCCTGTTTTTAGTAGCTGGACGTTTGACACGACCCCGTGTTGGATTGACACGGCCCGTGTTCAGCTACTGTCTGGCATAGAACCAATGATGCTTCTGTTGTTGTTGGGCACGGGGGCTTGTTGGATTGACACGGCCCCGTGCTGCAGCCTGCAGAAACTGTAGATTTTCCTAAAAATCGAAAAATTCCTAAAAATAAAAAGAAAAATTGTTAAAAATAATTAGGACGTTAATTTTGAACTTTCTCAAGATCCTTGTGTCTCCGGCAACGGCGCCAAAAACTTGGTGTGCGTTAAGCGTACTATATTTTTGTTGTCATTTTAGGTTCATTTTACGCATTAGTCAAGGTTTAAATTTATAAAACACGATATTCTACTAACACTAAACACACACCGGGCAGTGCACCCATCGTGAGTGTAGTATAGCGTTGGTAAGATAACGAGATCGTCCAAGGACACAAGAGCTTTTAATACCGGTTCATCGTCAACGTCTAATCAATCTAAATTTTTGATAAAGATTTTTAAAAACATAAAGATAAATAAAATACAAATATAAATAGACAAGATAGAATCATTTGGATCCAACTTCTCTTTTATGTATCCTTTGATAGTTTTTGCACGTTCGGACTTTTTAAGAGATTATCTTAGTTATAGTAATAGGCCCCTCTTTTGAAGGTGACGTTACCCTCAACCCAGTGGTTTGAGTCAGCAGGGATACAATCCCAAAAGGTCGGAATATTGGAAGACAATTAAGTAAGTTATTAATGCGAAAAGTGGTAGGCCCCTCTTTTGAAGGCGACGTTACCCTCGGCTAAGTGGTTTGAGTCAGTAGGGATACAATCCCAAGTAGCCGGTTTAAAGTATTAATAGTAGTTTACATATGAGGGGTTCAAGCCATTCGTGCCCCCGCCATCCTATACCCATAGAGTATTGAAGGAAGCCCTAGTAAGCTTGAACCAAGTCCTTGCAGGATCTATACACTGAACGAGACAAGAACTTTACCAAACCACCATTCTAACCCCCTTCCAAGTAGTTAACCCGCTTTATATAGACCGTAAAGGCACGGATGAGCAAATGAATGACATCATGAAGAAATGGTTAGGAAAATTCACTTTCAACATAAGAAACTAGTTATTAAAGTCATTAATACATACCCAAATAATAAGTGCCGAAAGATTAAAAATTAAAAGTAATACATAAAAGATTAGTCTTCACCAAGTGATGTAAGGAATTTAGCTAAGCATGGCCTTTGTTTGACAAGAACCCTTACAATCTATCTTGGATCCCAAGACTACTACAAACTCTAAAGATGATTGATGGATGATGGTGGTGGGTGTTGGTGTTGTAGTGGTGGTGGAGTGGTGGCAAAGTGAGAGAGAAGTGGTTTGCCAAGGGATGCCTTTGAATGGAACCAAGCACCCCTATTTATAGTCAAAATAGAGACCCGGCCACGGCCCCGCGTCCAGTGGGCACGGCCCGTGGCCATCATTCTTCTCTTTCTTCATTAACTGCATTTGTCAGCAGAGGGCCTCACACGACCCCGTGTCCTCTGGGCACGGCCCATGGTCAATCTGTTCACTGTACTATCTGGATTCTGCAAATCTTACAGTTGACCACGCCCCATGTTGGCCTGGGCACCGCCCCGTAATGGGCGTAGAAGCTTCTGCAGGTTTTGTCTTGAAGTGTGAGGTCTGACCACGCCCCGTGTTGGATGGACACGGCCCGTGGTCGTCTTCTGTACTTTGTTTTTGTCTTTTTGGGGTGTTGCTGAGGGGTCGGGCATGGTTATTTATTCCTGCTTTTCGTATTTATGTTGGTTTTGGCTGTTTATTTGCCTCTTTCGTTCTTTTATGCTCTTTTAATCCTGAAAATACAAAAGGAACAAAGAAACGTGTTTTTTCCAACATTAGTACTAAAAAAGGTTAGTTTTATGCCTCAGTTGATGTAATTTATATGTTACATTTTGCACACATCAGGAGGCTTGCATCTTAAACTCAAGTTTAAAAGTTTGAATGCAAATCCTTTGTTTTGTATGTTGCACATACCACTGTTTTGAATACAATTTCCCGCCTTGTTATTGGTGGCCAAAAAATGTTGGCTTTGTAATCTGTGCATATATGCTGTTGGTTGTGTGAAAATATACTCACGTTCACACCTTGATAGATATGTACGGTTCCTTATTGATGTTGTAGTTGGTATTAGCAGCTGTTGTTTAAACACGGGGATACGATGAGCGAATAAATCTAATTAAAAATTGATTGAGAACAAAGTTGGCATGACAGAATTATAGGATGGCGGCTTATCTCTCGCAACCTAATTTGCAGCCATAATAGTTTGATCCTTACGTAGGCTCTAAGCCTAATTGTAGTTGGTAATTTTTTTTTTTCAAACGTTTGTTTTTGTGCAGTTTATCTATTATTTCCTTTTGAGATTTCTTTAGATGTCTTCGATATTTTGATATGTAACATGACAGAATAAGAACAACACTAGATAGAACACGGACGAGACAGGAGCCATTGATAGGTTCTATGTTTACCATAAAGAACTATGTATCATTTATTGTTGTAAGATACTAGCGTAATTATAATTACTCTACTAGTATAAAAACAAAATGATTTTTTTTAATTCTTAGACTAAAATATGTGCTTGACAAGATGAGGAAAAAATTCTAAAAAAAAAAATCAAAAAAATCTATCATTCACTTCTCATGTTAAACCCAATTTGTATGTTTATACGTATTTGTGCCCGAACCTAACCCAAATAATCTTATCATAACTAAAGGTCTGTTTGGTATGATGTAATTGAATGAACGAGAGAATAGAATGAACAAAGTAATGGAATTGACAACATAATGAAATTATTCCATTCCATTGTAATGTTTGGTTAGTTATATGTGAATCAAATGAATCATTACTTTATACAGTTTGATAGACAAAAAATGACGAGGTAACGAAACACAGTTTATTAAAAACGACAAGACTATAATTGTCTCAATAACAATAATAATATATTAATGGTAAAAAATTAATAATAAAATAATTGATATTAATATTATAATATTAAGACTGTGGGGTGTGGAGAAGAGTAGTCCTCAAAGGATGATCCATCACGTAGGTGTCCACGTCAGTGGGTGTGGGGATGAGCCTAAAAGGGATGGACCTAAGGCATGGGGATGAGCCTCAATATATATATGTGTGTGTGTGTGTGTTTATGTATGTATATGTGTGTGTATAAAGAAGAGAGATGTGGCCCGACAGCAGCGTCAGAAGGAAGACGGAGAGGACAGAGACGGGCCTAGGGGGCGGTGTGCAGGCACGACGTCGCACCAAGCCGGCCCATAGTCTAACAACAACAAAAAAATAAATAAATAATAATAATAAAACACCCTCTAGCCAAGGAATGAAAATTGTTATATTTGAAAAAAAAGTTACATTCCTTGTTTTTTTCATTTCATTAGAATGATTCATTCCATTTCACATTTTATTTCTTAGTACCAAACATTATCTAAAAGTCTAAAACTAATTGCATCTACAAGTTGCTTGAATGCATCACACCCTTAGCATATATTTTGATTAAACTGGTTATACCATGTTAATTATTTTAAAAATAATGCATCTACAAGTTGGTTGAATGCACCACATCAATCTGCCAGGTGGAAAAAAATGGAACCACACCCTCAAACAAAACTCATGCATAACCATCACATACTTACCTAACTAATACCCTCACATCCTTGATTAACATGTTAAAAAGGTTGATGTTTGGTTCTATCTAATTAATACCCCCACCTCCTGATTAACATGTTAAAAAGGTTGATGTTTGGTTCTTTGGGTACCAAACGTCTGTCCTAACTATCCCAACACAGCCAAACAACCCTAAAGGAGACCAAAACTATGAACATAACAAAAAAAATAAAAAATAAAAATAAACAGTTTGAAATGTACATTGCTTGAATCGTCATGGGAATATGGGTAGATCTGATGGGCGAGGGGTTAAACTTAGATTTTGTACTGTATGGCTCGACTAGTTTTAACGATAAATATTAATCTGTTTTACAGTTTGGTTTTGAAGGCAGAAACTGTTCGCTAGTAGTCTAAAAAAATAAAATGATTCATATTATAATAGATATACATAACTAAATATTGAAAAAATTAAAACTCAAATATAATATTAATAATAATAAAAGTTATACTGCTTGTTTAGTTTACACGGTGTGTTTCAAGTTCCAAATTTGATTGAATCGTTAACTTGTAAACCGTCAAAATCAACCCATGAACTGAATTGTTTGAATATCAAACTGGCTGGCTTGCTTTGTTTTGAATAGTTGGATCGGTTTCAATGGTTTATGAATGCCCTAGATAGATAAAAGTATAATGGTCTATATATGATGTATGCTTATCAATACTTATAAGGGCACATAAATTATTTATTGTTTGTGATTTAGTGATATCAAATTATTTTAGTTAATTTGGATTTAATATTTAAGACTGAAACGGAAAATCCGAAAAAATATTGTTATAAGTTAGAAAGTGCTAAGTGCCCTCTTGATCAAAACGTTTTTTATTTTTAGCATTGATGAACCTCGGGAGCGGTGCCCCTGACGGTGGTCAAGGGGGTTGAGCCCCTGGTGAGCATAAACATCATCAAGAACTTCCTTCGATCTGCTTGGTTGGTAGAAACATCAATAAGAAAACAATCCATCATTACAAGTAGAAATTTACGGGTCAATAGAAGTTGTGTGATCAACAATGACGAATCAATAGTAATTATGTGATCAATAAGACCCATGTGATGGACTTTAGTAACAACGGACATATATCAACCATTAGTAGTAAATGCTAATAGAAGTTACTGTCAACAATAAACTAAGTTACTACTAACAAAAGAAAGTATCAAGGGTATCTAAATTATTGTTGATAAAAACCGATTGCCATAATAAACCTTCAATCTTTTTATCCACCAAAAATAATACACTCCTTCATGAACACATTGTGTTGTTTCAACAAAATGTTGATGGTTCACGACCTACAAACAAGAACTTTGGTCTCTTTTTAGGTATTGTTTTCACAACATAAAATACTTACTAGTTCTTGATTTTTTTTTCTTCAGAGTTATTCAACTAAGATTTCAAGAGGACCAATAAAATACATAATATAATGTGAAGTGGGGTACTAGATTCAGTGAGATTACGACCGACCTTAAATGCAATGAACCTACGTTTTGGTATGTATCATGATACATTTAGAACTTAAGAAGTGTGAACTTGATATTGTGAAACTAATTTGATTTATTTGGTATTATAAAACATACCATGAGCCTCATTCATGGTTATAATTATCAAGTGAGTCATAATCAATTGACAAGGTTGTGTTTGTGGCTTTAAGTGAAGGGCAAAAGGGTATTGTTCTCATTTTAAAGAGTAAAAAGGCTCAGCAAGCCTTACTTGGTCTAAACCAGTGACGGAGCTTGACCAAAAATTCCGAGAGGAGGGAGCGGAAAGTCATAAAACCCAATTTATATATTGTATAAATATTTAGGCAAAATAATTGGGGGCCTATCCTTTATAATTTTAATTTTTTAGACGAAAAATCGAAAATTTTACATTTTTAACCGAGACATTGCGTGGGGTGGGGGGGGGGGGGGGAGGGGGTGGTGTCCACTAAGCTCCTCCCCTACTTAGACAATCCAAAACTATTCAGGAAAAAGCTCACATTCACTTCTTACTCATGTGTGAAGGTGTTCTTGAGCATACATGTAGATTAGAGACAAAGTGATGACTATTGTAGGTATAAGATGATCATCTTATAGTTTACTTGATGTATTGGTGAACTATCACCACATCGTTTTCGAATTTTGATGTATAAGTAGCCACACTTGAGTCTTGTCAAAGTTTGACCTATAACATGGAACATGAACAATTTGGGGTTTGGATTATGTTTTTTTTAATGTTCAAAACATGCTTGGAGCTTCAAGTGTGTGCATAAAGGTGTTTATAAGATAAGTTTTGGCCTTTGAATTGTCAAATTTGAAGTTAGGAAGAGTTTTTGTGTAACATCCAATAAAGCCTAAACAATGTTAATAGTAGATTATCTTTATGCCAATAACCAACACATGACAATAAATCGAATCTCAAGCTTTACCATGCTTATAAACAACCACGCTATAGTCTAATAACAATCTTGATAATCCAACTTCCTTTGATCATTTCTATGGTACCCATTTTATGTTGTTACTCTAAAATTCCTTTAATAATTATTATACAGAAAGCTAAGTGAATGGATACAACACAAAAATGGTGATACACAAGTCTAAACAATTAAAGTAAGAAGTAATAACAAAGACTTTTTAAGTATTTCATTATTTCTAACTTAAAATAATAAATAATAAATAAATAAAACCACATGGAAATTAGAAGAGAAAAAAAAAGGGACACCGGGCATCTGCTGGTTGGAGTGGTAGTGGGAGAACTTGTGGCAGAGATTGAATAAGGCGCTGGGTATGAACCAGCCTTCCAACGCTGGTAACACAAACATAAAAAAGCGCAAGGGTGTGGGCCACACTCAATAGTAGCCGAACACGTGTCAATCCCTTGCATCGTTTCTAGCCTCAAATTAAACCCTTTTTATTTATTTATTAAATAAAGGAAAAACCCCAGCCCAAAATGTTTGTGGCTCACATTCATCCAACTCTCCCCGGCTCGACCTCTACTCACTCCGCTTTTATTCAACCGTTCTCCCCTTCTTCTCCTTCTCCCAACTTCTTACATAACAGATTTCTGTTACAATCAGTTATTATTCTGTTATTGTTCAGTTATTATTGTTCAGATTTTCAGCTTATGGAGTCATGAAGTTCTCCTGTTCGTGCTGATCAGATTTGAAAGCGGATGGAGTGTATGTGAATGTAATCTGTAGTTTCTTCTTCGTATCTAGGGTTTGTTATTTTGTTCTACTGATTGAAGTTGTTTTCTCTCTCTATTTTGATTTTTTTGTTGTGGTTTTCAAAGGTTTTGGCGTCAACAAGCTCATTTTGGTGAGATTCTACTGTTATTACTACTACTGTTACTGTTACTGCTGCTGCTGTTGTTGTTTTAGGTTTTTGAATAGTGTAGAAGTGTAGAGATTAATGAATAGATTAGCTACCTGCAACTGTTGAGATGCTAGTTAGTTAGTTAGTTAGTTAGTTACTGATGCATGTTTGTTAATCTGATTTTATAAAATTGTATTGTCTTGATTTTATCCTGATTTACAGAGATAAAGGAATAGATTAGCTAGCGTTAGTGATGCATATTTGTGAATCTGCTTTTATGAAATTGTGTTGGCTTGCTTTATCCTGATTTATAGAAATTAAGGAATAAATTAGGTAGCAGCAACTGTTGGGATGCTAATTAGTTACTGATGTGTATTGTTAATATGTTTTTATGAAATTGTGTTTTTTACTTTATCCTGATCTACAGAAATTAAGGAATAAATTAGCTAGCTGCAGCTGTTGATATGCTAATTAGTTACTGATACATATTTGTTAATCTGTTTCCATGAAGCTGTGTTGTCTTGACTTTATCCAGATATTGAAAAATCGGATGCTAACTAGTTACCGGTGCATATTTGTTAATCTGTTTTTTCATGAAATTGTGTTGTCTTGACTTAATCCTGATTCCAGAAATTAAGAAATAAATAAGCTAGCTACAGTTACTGATGCATATTTGTAAATTTTTTTCATGAACTTGTGTTGTCTTGACTTTATCCTGATTCCAGTTGATATGCTAATTAGTTACTGAAACATAATTGTTAATCTGTCTTCATGGAATTGTGTTGTTGTTACATCTGTCGACCGTGTTTTGAACTAGTGTTACGTTATCAAGTTTCGTTGAATTCAACAACGGCTAAGCTATTTGGATTTGGATGCTACGAGGGAGCTTTTGCATCCCTACTTGTTCCACAGGATTTTAAGCAGCAGCCCTCCCCCCTTCTCTAGATGGAGTCCTCCTCTGGCTATGGGGAAAATCAAAACATCAAGGTTGTTTCTTTATATATCATCAAACCAAAATCATCCGTCGTATGCATGTTATCTGTAAATTGAATTCAAATCGTTGTTTTTCAGACAAGAAAACCCTATACAATAACCAAACAACGGGAAAAATGGACAGAGGAGGAGCATAACAGTTTTCTAGAAGCCTTGAAATTATACGGGCGAGCTTGGCAACGGATAGAAGGTACCAACAGTTTCTGACACTTTTATACTTGCCTGGAATCTTACAATCATTGCCTTTAGTTTCTGAATAAAAAAAGTTCTTATTTTTGGTTCATATATCTGCAAATTACATTTATTTTTACCCTAGGAGAATGATTAAACGGAGACACCCTTTTTTTGTTGCTAATGCAGAACACATAGGAACTAAGACAGCAGTGCAAATCAGAAGTCATGCACAAAAGTTCTTTACGAAGGTCATTTAGTTTCTTTCACATATGCGTTTTACCATCACTTTGCATCATAAGTGAATCTAGTTGCTGCTAATGTTCTCCGCATACATCGTGCATTTTTTTTTGTCTAATTGTGTTGTACAATCTATTTCACCTTTAGAGTAAAGTACACATGTGGTCCCAGTGCTTAACCAAATTTTTGGATATAGTCCCTAGTTTTCTAGAAGTACACGGTTGGTCCCTGTTGTTTGGACTTTGTAACGCATTTAGTTCTCAACTTTTGACAAAAGTGCACAGACGGTCCTTGTGGTTCGCACTTTGCACTTTGTAACGCATTTAGTCACTATTTTTAGTGACTAAACGCGTTACAAAGTGCAAACCACAGGGACCATCCATGTACTTTTGGCAAAAGTTGGGGACTAAATGAGTTAAAAAGTACAAACCACAATGACCATCCGCGTACTTTGGAAAGCTAGGGACTAAATCCAGAATTTTGGTTAATCACAGGGACCATCCGTGTATTTTACTTTCACGTGTATAACCATATTTTACTTGCTCAAGAAGCTACCAATATTGAGAGATGTTTTTGTGCTGAGTAATAGTCTCTCATGAAGTACCAACTTTGGTGGCTTGGGCTTAGATCATCGTTGGGTGTTTACCTTAAGGAAATTTAGCTTGGCCTCTGGACCTCTGGTCAATGAATGGTTAGGAGTTTGTTTGATTTGGACGTTTTCTTTTTGTGAGCTTGTGGAATCGTCAACATAAGGGGTAAATGCACGGTACCCCTAACGCGGAAGTGATTTCACTTCCCAAGCCAGCGACCCAGCAACACTGTCTGGCGATGAATACCCTGCCAACTCGAGGGGAGCCGGTTTAAGCGGGTGCCGGTGGCCACTGAGCTACGCCCAAGTGGTTGGAATCGTCAACATAGAACTCATCTAATTTGACTTTTCCAAGGCTGACCTCGTAGGTGTTGCTCTAATGGAACAAAGGCTTACTCCTTTGATGCTTATCTACATTGACCATCGACACTCATGATCGTTGAAAAAATTTGCGTTATAGGCTTGATTCATATGCCAAAATTAAGCCTAGTTTTCTAGGTTAGTTGTGCAAACTTGGGAATAGGTAACTGACGACAATTGATTACCATATAGACTCAAGTAAATTGCTATGAATATCGAAATACATAGGTCTCTTTGGTTCATTCATGGACATAACCTGATCACATTTATGGAGTGAAATACATTATATTCTTGTTTTTATATTGTTCTTGCACTTTTGATTTGTCTTGCAATTGTTTTGTGGGTGTTTGTTTTGATCAAACATTTCTCAACAAATTTCTATCATAGTCGTGGGGTTCCTGACTTCTTTTTCATTGGAGCAATTGCACAAGATGGTAAAGCGAGGTTAAACAAGTTTAATGGCCAAGATTACTTGTACTAGAAGAAACTGCATGAGGCACTATGTAACGATACCAAAAAGATTAACATGGACCAGTGTAACACCCTAGGCAAATCCCACATCAGCCGTGGCCAGTAGAGATTCTTGGTTCATAAGGAATGCCCCGCCTCTTAAATCACCAACGCGTTTTGGGTTTAGTTGGCTGTAGAGCACATGAAAACTCCACAGTTAAGCGTGCTTAGGCGGGCCTAGTACTAGGATGGGTGACCTCCTGGGAAGTCTCCAGTGGGCAACTAAAAATAAATCCGTGAGTTCCTGGATAGGCAATCCATTGGGGGCAAATGGACAATATTGGTGGTACGAGGGGCCGGATGGGCAAACGGACAATATTGGTGGTACGAGAGGCCGGATGTTATACATTGTCTCAGAAGATAAATCTTTCCGATCGCGCAACACTTAGCGTAGTTAGGTTGTCTTTGGAATTGATTTGAGTAGACTTTTCTTTATTGAAAGTTAATTTAGATATGGACGCATGAAGATGCTTTTCTCCCGTGTTTAGAATATTACAAGGTTAGTCGTCATTTGGATAGTCGTTTATTAAAGTTAGGCCCATTAGGATTAGGGTTTGTTGTCTCCCGTCGCTGAAGCTGTTTTCGGATGGCTCCAAGTAGGAATTTTCAGATTTGTTATTACATGTATTACGACATGTATTTGTAAATAGTCCTTTACCGACTTGCCATCGCCCTTTTCACCTTATTTCTAAACCTCCACCAAACACTGCGATAACAATCGCGCGCTAGTGTTTCGGTCTTTACCATGTAACATCCTGCCTCTCGTACCACCAATATTGTCACTTTGCCCACAATGAGCTCACAGATTGGTTTATTGGTTGCCATAGTCGAGACTTCTTAGGAGGTCACCATCCTCATATTACTTCCATCTGAGCATGCTTAACGGTTGAATTCTCGACTCATCCACTACCATTAAGCTTCAAACACGTTGTGATATTTGAGGTGAGGTATTCCATATGACCCAGTCTAATCTTGTGGTTAGAACATAACAATGCGGCCTAAGGTGTTACAAACACCATTTGGGACTCATCATCCCGATGAGGTTTGCTCCACCATCGCAAACAGAACAGAACATGAGTGGCTCTAATACCACTTATAACATCAGGCCTCTTGTACCACCAATATTTTCCGCTTTGTCCACAACGAGCTTACGGGTTTGTCTTTGGTTGTCATGAGAGAGACTTCCCAAGAGGTCACTCATCCTTGTACTACTCCTCGAGGAGCTTGTTGTAGAGCTCTTCTGTCATCCACTATGACACTACCATTAAGCTCAAAACGTGTTGGCGATATTTAAAGTGGGGAATTCCTTGTGGCCTAATATCTTTCCTGTGGACAGAACAAAACAAAATGATGTGGAATTTGCCTAAGGTGTTCATTACCATCTCTCGCT
Organism: Scalesia atractyloides; assembly: GCA_947069175.1. Taxonomy (NCBI): domain Eukaryota; kingdom Viridiplantae; phylum Streptophyta; class Magnoliopsida; order Asterales; family Asteraceae; genus Scalesia; species Scalesia atractyloides. The sequence goes on along the minus strand of CAMTDV010000014.1, from coordinate 22,056,000 downwards.
ATTTGTTGTCATATGGAGATGATTTAAGAAAGATAGATATATTACTAGTCGGAGCACCCACCGATGGTTGATTTTCAAATGGGCCTAATATATTCTAACGCTCCTCCTCAAGTTGGAATGTATATATCAAATGCTACAGCTTGTTATATATGCATACACACACACATATAGTGTGAGGTTCAATAGGGATCCACAAAAAGTGGGGAACTGGGAACCATGTAAAAAACCCATAAATAATTCATTTTTACATGTAAAAAAATTATTTTTACCTTTTTTCCGGAGCTTTTGCATATATAAACATATGTAGAAGCTGTTTTAATAAAAATATGAAAAAAAAGGTTAAATAACAGTTCAAAAAAAAGAATTTTTTTATTACAATTTTTTTTTATTTGAACCGCTTCAATGTGTTTATATGAAAAAGCTCCGAATAAATTATGTAAAAATGATTTTCTTTTTCCATGTAAAAATGATTTTTAGAGACTTTTTTACATGTAAAATTAGTGGTTCTCCCGTTCCCCACTTTTTTTGTATTCCCCATTGAAACCAACCCTACATGTGTAGAAATTCAAGAACACCAACAAAGTGGCAAAGTTTAATACACAATTAAACCCCAAGGAAACAATTCCATTGCATCCATCTTTAATCAAATGTGGCGTTAGGATTGGGTATCACGGCTGTTCCAATACACACCCGATTCTCAAACAACTGATATCTGGTCAACGCTTGTTTCTTGTCTACAATTCTTCTGATCAGAACAAAAAAAACACAGTAAACGACTGCTGCTGACTTTGTTGACCCACAACAGTTGACCAGGGTTGACTGGCGGTGGTCGGAAAACGACGGCAGCAGGTCTGCGATGGCAGCGACAGCAGTGGCGGTTCTAAACCGAACCGAACAATAACACACACACAAACACAACAAACATATAACAGATATTAAAGAACACGAGTATTTACATGGTTGATCTAAACCGATCTGCATCCACTGCTGCACCAGCAAGACATTTTATTTTTGGGGTGTTGGATGATTGCAAGTACATAGGGCCTGCATCTATAAAAAAAGTAGTGTTAAACCCTTTGAGATTTCTTCCTTTTTTTTGAACGACCAACAAAAGCCCGATCACCCAGGTAAACCCAATGGCAAAAGACCACCCACGTCGCACGCACAGCGGTGCTAGTGACCCGGCCCGCCACCATTCCAAGGGAAACCAACCGCCCGAAGGCCCGCTGTGGTAAACACCCCAAGCTCAACCCAGAGCATTTTTGCTCTAGGCGAGACTCGAACCCATGACCTCCACTTAGGAAGGTGATGGGACTGCCAATGCACCAGGCGGTCATCAGCCTTTGAGATTTCTTCCTAAACATGCAAATCAGAACATGATGCATGAGTATTGGATGTCCCTTAGGTCACAAGCCTCCACATGCCTAACATGTAGGAGAACTCCTACATAGTTTGGTAGGACCTAGCACCAACATCCAAAACATGAAGCGCACACTCAACAAACTGTTCGCATTTCGAACTCCATATACGTACACCATGGAGTAGACTGATGTCGTTAAAAGGATTTGGGACTCTGTCGTTAAAAGGATTGCTAGGATTTGGGACTATTGACAGAATTCTAGCAAGATAAATGACATCATAACGAGGATGAAGTGGTTGAACAGACATGTGAACGTGATGGAAATTGGCGATTAATGTGCGGAGCCGGTGAAGGAATCGTGTTAGCTAGAAGATGTATGACAAGAAGAATATATGACCAAAGGGACGCGTGCCTAAAAGAAAGCAAAGGAGCCACTGGAATCCATTTTGTCAGAAGCCTTTCGGGTGCGCACCTAGGCCCTCAAGCATGGTGAGGCGCAGGGAAAACACCTTACTACCATCTTGGCGCTCCGGCTACATTCGGATGAGATTCCAGTCAGATTCCGGTCAATCCTAAAAAAGTTCCGGCAAACTTCAGCAAATTCCAGGCTAACTAGTCTGAAACATCCAAAATGGCCTTGAACCAGCCTAAACTAGCCCTAAACATGTCTAAAACCCCAAAAATTGGTATGTTTATGCTAGGCGCCTTGCTTATCCCGAGCCCTCGCTTTTCAAGCGCATTGTGCCTAGGCCCAAGGCATACCCTTCGCACCTTTGACATCTATGACTGGAATACGGTGGTTTTGTTCTGGTGCCACAACCACCGGGTATCACGGATCTCTCTAGTTGTGAAGATGACTACAATCAGATCAGTCTCAAGTTTTGTGGTTGTAGATGATTTACATTTAGGCTTCGATACGATTCCAACAGGTCCTGCTCTGATCTCATTCTCAATCTGGAATCAGAGCTTCTAGACCTTGAAGTAATATCTACACACAGCCTGGAGGGATCACATGACTGAAAAGAAAACCTTGGTGTGCAAACTGAAGAAAAGTGAACGTGAATGAAGTAAACACCAAGACGATGGTACTTAACATCTGACAACTTTATGTTGTTACTTGAAGAAATTTCACTCCTCTTACACAACACTGTTGCTGCATGTTGTTGATATGCTTATAGCAGGATCATACATGAGAAAAATCTATCTTCCTTATTTCTCCTAAGCCAAACACAAGGGGTGGATTCATTCACGAAGTTGCTGGGTGTTACCATTAACTTCTAAGCTTGAGGCCATAATTTTCTCTCTTATTAGCAAACTCCTCTACTTTAAGGGCATCACGGTAAGCTGTAAAGTTGTAATGCTAGGTCTTGTTACTTCACAAAAGTCTTATTTTAGTTTTAATGTTTATTATTGTAAACTTCTGCTTCACCTAATTTTCTAGAGTTGTTTTTAACCTTCCTATTTTAGTTTATTATTTAGGTACCTCCAAAATAGTCTACTCTTGTTTGATTTCATTCGTTAATAAGTCTTCTAAAACTTGGTGGTATAAGAAAGGACTAAAACTCGTCTATGATTTATAAGGTTTAATCTTCATAGCAATTGCCTTTACCAGTTTCCATGTCAAGCTGATTGCTTGTCAGGTGTAAAATCTGACAAGTTAATTAGTTATGTTAATTTTCTTTACTAATATAAAACTATTAGCATGTGCCTGTACAAGTTTTGGATGGAAAGGTTTTGCTTACTTTAATTTTTTTTTATTATAATAGTTGGAAAAGGAGGCTGTTGCAAAAGGAGTTCCAGTAAGCCAAGCTCTTGACATGGAAATCCCTCCTCCACGCCCTAAACGGAAACCTAATTATCCTTATCCTAGAAAAACTCAAACACAGGTGCCAGAAAAAGATGAAAAACAAGCAACTTTAGTTTCTTCATTACAAGTAATGGACCTCGAGAGAAAACCCCTGCCTGAGGTATACATACATACATACGTATTCACTTGCTATTTATTTACATTTACCTGTACTTGCGCTTACTTCTTTCGGTTTCTTTCCATACCAGAAAACCAGCCACAAAGAGAAATAGAAAATGTGAAAACAAGTGAGGAAGCTCAAAATGGTACCACTACTAAAGACCCTCAAGAAGTTCCATACGCATCCTTGTCCTCAGAAAATGAAAATTCCATGCCGAGATCAAATCCGGATGTGTTTAGACATGATGTAACAAATGCATCTTACATCACCATTGAAGCCAGAAAGCATCAAGAATTGGATCAAGATGGAATCATTAAGCACACAAACATTACATCTAATATCTCACTATTTGAGCCCTCACACCTTGTGCATGATATAAATGGTGTGCAGACTACCTACCCAAGGCATGTTCCTGTACAAGTTGTAGATGCAAGTCAAGAAAATACTACTGCAAAAACTAGCATTGTTCCCCCAGGTACGTCGCTTAACGAATCAAAAGTTAATAACTCAGGAGAAGCTTATGAACTCCCCAACCCTAACGTAGCAACAGCATCTGCAACTAGTGGCCATCATAACAATGTTACCTTCCATCCTCTTTCCAACCCTTTTACTGATAATCAAGAAGGTTATACACTGGTTCTCCATGTTTCATCTTCAATCTCTAGTCTCATTCTTTCATCTTTGCTACAAAATCCTGCAGCACATGCAGCAGCAACCTTTGCAGCTAAATTCTGGCATCCTGTCAATACAGAAGCTTCCTCTGCAGATTTTTTCACGAGATCCGTCGAACCCGAACCCTGAGACCACTACTCCTCCTAGCATGGCCGCCATTGCCGCTGCTACCGTAGCAGCTGCAACGGCATGGTGGTCGGCTCTTGGTTTGCTTCCTGTTTGTACTCCTTTTCACCAAGGGGGGTATTCTTGTACATTTGAGGCGGCACCAATTGACGGTAATAATCTAGTCAATAGTAGGGTTCCTTCAGAAGGTGTCTTGCAGGAAGAGAAGATGGATGATGCCGAAAAGACTGAATCTTCATCAGAGGACTCTGAAAAAAAACTAAACACTGAAGTAATTAATCCTGTTGATACCAATGAAACATTTCCTGTTGATGATTCAAGCAAGTTGACTAATGCTAAAAAACAAGTTGACCGGTCATCTTCTGGTTCTAACACCATTTCCAGCAGTGAAATTGAAACAGATGCTTTAGAGAAGCATGTGAAAGAAATGGAAGAGAATAAAGGGTCGGATGTGAAGGAGTCGAACTCGCGTAGGGGTAGAAGCACTATTACCCCAAGTGAATCATGGAAGGAGGTTTCTGAAGAGGCAAGTCTGTTTTTCTTTTGATATCTTCTTGTATTTATTTATTTATTAATATTTATTTATTATTCACACGCAGGGACGGCTTGCTTTTCAAGCCCTCTTTTCCAGAGAAGTGCTGCCACAAAGCTTTTCTGATATTCACACAATGGCCGGAAAAGATCAACAGAATATAGTAAAAAACAGTGAATTGGACCTAAACAGGAGTCAAGAGCCTTGGGAGAGTAACGGCAACAGTAATGGTTTTGCGGTGTTGAGAAGCGAGGAAGGTGTACTTCGAATGGGATTGGGGAGTGTGAAGCTGAATGTTCATCATACAGGGTTTAAACCATACAAGAGGTGCTCGGTTGAGGCTAAAGAAAACGGCAAGATTATGAGTGCGACATCTACAGGTGGCAATCAGAATGATGAGAAAGGTCCAAAGAGAATGTGTTTTGAAACAGAAGCATCAACTTAATTCATAGCGTGTTGTTGTTGTATATTATGTTAGCCCAGCCCTAAAACTCACAAGACACTTAGTTTGTGGGTGCTATATGTTTTACATTTTCTTCCACCATAGATTATGCTTATTGTAACGGATTTAATTTTATTATTATTCCTCCAAACTACTCTGGAGACTGAAAATTGAACTTTTGGGAAATGTATATTTTGAGCATCAACTTGAAATAAAATTCATCACCTGTTTTGCATTATCAACATTTTTTTATGTGGTCGTCACGCTCACGTGTTAGAAAGAAAAAAAAACTGTTTTACAATTTCTGCTCAGTAATTGTGTATTTGTGTTTATGTATTGATGTAGGTATGTGGCTTCAACAATATATAGCTGATTTTGATGGCTTCATGAAAAGGTTTTGCATTTGAGGTACTTATTATTCAACTTAAACTTCTTTAAATGATCTTACAGTTGTTTAAATGTGCATATGTAATTCTTCACTTTACGCTTCTATACATATAACTTATATCATTTGCCTGTCGGATCGTGCTTTATAAGGACCACCTTATCCTATGTTATCCTCCAATTTGTTTGGACCACAATCTTCTTTTCGTTTGGTAGCCTGATTTTTAGACTTTAGTTAACAAGATCAAAAGCTCTTACATTGTTTCTCTGAAATGTTCGAATTTAGAAAGTGAACTCTTTTATGTTAGAAAGAGCTGCAACATTTGCATTATATTGTTGGGGACTTGTTACATATGTTGTGTTAACACTGTTTGTCACACTGACCTTATAATGGGGCTATGTACAAGTATAAGTCACACAGACAACAAGATGAAATTCATGTCTGTTACATTGACCTTGTGTTTGTATGTAACACTTTCTATGCTGACTACTAGATGTTCAAGCATGTGGGTCAAATATCAAAGTTAAGGATATGAAGCCTTGAAGGGGTTTTAAGGGGTTTTTATAATCAAATCTAGTTCCTAAATAAGTCAATGGTCGAAAACTTCTAAACAGACTGCATGTTTACAAATTAAGACTAGTTGAAAATCAGGCTAACATCTTATATAATCTAATAGCAATTTAGAGTTTACTTTTCTAGGATTTCTTTATTGTGGATCCAGGATTGTCCCAAGATCTCGTTAGTTTAATATTCGATTTCTCAGGCCAAATTCCGTTATATGTGCGTGTCTGTGTGTGTATATATGTATACACTAACCGATTGCACAACTTCCTAAAGTGGAAGAATCTCCTTTTCTCTTATTACAAAGGAATCAACACTTTAAATGATGGCCATAATAAATATCCAAAGAAGAAAGCACATAATGCAAAATTGGTCATCATTTTAAATAAAAGTTGATGCTCAAAAATGCATTTCTAAAAGTTCAGCGTTTTAGGAAGAACAAGAGAATTAATTTCAATACATTCAGCATAATCTATGGTTCAACCACCAACTACACGACAGTTTCGTGAGGTTTAGGACTATGCTAACAACATAATATACAACAACACACAGTACCTTCCCGTATCAGTCAAGTTGACGCTTCTGCCGCCACACGCATTCTCTTCGGACCTTTTTCATCATTCTGGTTACCAGTAGATGCTGCTGCGCTCGCAATCTTGCTGCTTTCTTTAGCCTCGATTGAACACCTCTTGTACGGTTTGAACCCTGTACGATGATGATGATTCAACTTCACACTCCCCAATCGCGTTACTGCAAAACCGTTGCTATTACTCTCCACTGGTTCTTGACTCGTTCTGTTCAGGTCCAACCTGCTATTGTTGACTATATTCAGTTGATCCTTCTCGGCTACTGTATGAGTGTCGGAAAAGCTTTGCGGCAGTACTTCTCTCGAGAAGAGTGCTTGAAAAGCAAGCCGCCCCTATAAACAAATACAGGTTATATCACATTTATGTTTACAGTTTCTAGAAGATATGATAAAAACATAAGTTACTTGCCTCTTCAGAGACCTCCTTCCATGATTCGTTAGGCGTAATCGTGCTTCTACCCCTACGGGAAACTGACTCCTTAACATCTAACGCTTTTGTTTCTTCCGTTTCTTTCCCATGCTTCTCTAAAACACTCGTCTCAATTTCACTACTAGAAGTGGTGTTAGAACCACAAGATGACCGGTCAACTTGCTTTCCATCGTTAGTCAACTTGCTTGAGTCTGCCACCGGCACTGTTTCCTTAATGTCAACAGGACTAACTTCACTAGCTAATTTCTTTTCAGAGTCTTCAGACGAAGAAAGATCCGCAGCATCCGCAGCAGATTCGGTCTTTTCCGCATCCATCTTCTCTTCCGGTAACGCACATTCCAACGGAGCCTTATGTTGTCCATCGGCTAGATTCCCGTCTACTGGCGTCCCGAACGTACAAGAATAACCTCCTTGGTAAAAAGGAGTACAAACCGGAAGCAGACCGATAGCCGACCACCATGCGGTTGCAGCTGCTACTGTAGCCGCAGCAATGGCTGCCATGTTAGGAGTAATAGTCTCGGGGTTTAACTGATCTCTCGAGTACGAATCTGCAGAAGAAGCTTCGGTATTCAGAGGATGCCAGAATTTAGCTGCAAAGCTTGCGGCTGCATGGGCTGCGGGATTTTGTAGCAAAGATGAAACGATGGGGCCTGGGATTGCAGATGAAAAATGGAGAAACGATCTATAACTCTCGTGATTATCACTAACGGGATTGAAAAGAGGATGGAAGGTAGGACTGTTACGATGGCCACTAGTTTCAGAACCTGCTGATTGGTTAGGGTTGGAGTGTTCATAAACTTCTCCTAAGTTATTAACATTTGATTCATGAAGTGACGTCTCTGTGGGACCGCTAGTTTTCGCTATAATTTCTTGATTTACATCTACAACTTGTACCGGAACATGCCTCGGGCAGGTTCGCACACCCTGTATATCAGATAGTGAGATATTAGATGTAATGTTTGTGTGCTTAACGACATCTTGATCCAGTTCTTGATGCTTTCGAGTTTCAATGGTGATGTAAGATTCATTTGGCGCTTCTTGAGGGTCTTCAGTAGTACCATTTAGAATTTCCTCGTTTGTTTTTTCATTTTCTAGTTTCTCATTGTGGCTTGTTTTCTGGTATGAAAAGAAACCAAATGAAGTACAAGTACACGTAGATAGCAAGTGAATATGTGCATTAAAGTTGTAGTATATACCTCAGGGAGAGGTTTTGCCTCGAGGTCTAGTAATTTTAGGGAAGAAACCAAAGTTGTTGCTTGTTTTTCGTCTTTTTCTGGCACCTGTGTTTGAGTTTTTCTAGGATAAGGATAATTAGGTTTCCGTTTAGGGCGTGGAGGAGGAATTTCCATGTCAAGAGCTTGGCTTACTGGAACTCCTTTCGCGACAGCCTCCTTTTCCAACTATCATAATAATAACAAATATATATTAAAACAAAATCCCATATTAATTGGCACAGGCTGTTTTTAAGCTGAGTTGACAGAGTTAATTAAATTGTCAGTTTTAAACCTGATACAGGAAGTTCAACAAGGGCAGGTGTTATATTACCTAGTGAGTGTGAGTGTTAGTGACTTTTTTTTAAATATTTTATTACAATTAAAAGACTAAATATTTTAATTTGTTGATTATTTTTAAACAATTACTTGTTGATAATGTTCAACCAAAAATGTGAAAACCGTTTACAAGAGCAAAAACTACTTTATTTTAAAAACAACTCGCTTTTTTGTTATTAAAAGACTAAATATTTTTATAAGGTAATTATTTTTAAACAATTACTTATTGATAAAATAAAAGATAAACAAAAGAAGAATGTTCAACCAAAACTGTGAAAACCATTTATGAGAGCAAAAATACTTTATTCTGAAAACAACTCGGTTTTGTAAAAATTTATACCAAAATGTCCAGAAAAAAACTGTGAATTTCGTGTTTTTTATAACTAACAAGCACAAGTTATTTGCGAAAAATCAAACTAAATGTTAAATGAAATATTAGAATAAAAACTTACAAAAAATTGTCATGTGTATGCATTTCTTTGGGTTACTTGGTTTTTGCCTCATGAGCGTGAAGATGCTCACGCCCTCACGACTCACAGAACATTCACACGGGGGCGGCATGGTGTTCACGTGAGTGTGAGCTTACGTGGCTCCCTCCTCTCTCACGCCCATGGAGTATAACACAAGCCTAAAGCAATATTTCAAGCCTGATAGATCTAAGTGAGTTAAATATACCATACAAGATAGGCTTTGATAGGCATCTGAGAAATTTTTACATTTCTATGGGCTTCACATCCTTAATACACACATACATATACACACACGCACATATAGGTTGAGGTTGTGCTAAAAAGTTTTTAAGGCTAAATAGGGTGACCTTTGTGAAGAACTTCTGCGCATGACTTCTGATTTGCACTGCTGTCTTGGTTCCTATGTGTTCTGCATCAGAAGAGTCACCAATCAAAGGTTGCAATACATATAAGATAGCATAATGTCAAGCAAATCATCAACCAAGACGAAAACTAAACATAACTAGCAGCCAAATGAACCAATAATAAGGGTTAAGTCCTATGCAGTTATAGCAGCCCAAAATCAAGTAGCAGTCTAGGGCCGATATTTGAGATATAGGTTATCACGGTGGGATATCGGTAATTTTGTAACATGCTGAATTTATATATATACACACATATATAAAACGTAAAACATATATGATATTAATAGTAATATCAAAAGTCAAAACTCAAAAGTGCCAATATTTGAAACATGATCTAATTGTAAGCCATGAAATCTTCCTCCGAGGCACATCAACCAAGGCATCTAAAATAACGGTCAATATCGGTCATATATCAGTCAAATAGCGATCAATAGCGTCAATAATAGTGGTTCTGCTATTTGACACCACTATTTTGGAAGGCCCGATAACTGCTATCCCACCACTATTGACTGCTTAGGTTAAGTCAACGATAATAACATTCCAGGTAAAATAAAAGCGTCAACCAAAAATCCTTGGTACCTTCTATCCGTTGCCAAGCGCGCCCATACAGTTTCAAGGCTTCTAAAAACCTATTATGCTGGTCTTCCGTCCATCGTTCACGTTGCTTCGTTATCGTATAAGGCTTTCTCGTCTATAACAAACGCAATTCAATTTACAAAACATCACATAACTTTGTATAAAGACAAGATCAAATCATCAAATAAAATAAAATAAAATAAATAAAAATAAACCTTGATGTTGAGTGTCTCCCCAGAGGCAGAGGAGTTGGAGTCCATTTAGGGCAACAACTAGGGCACACAAAACCCTTCTTCCATCCCACTCAACATCCAATTCCAAACACCAAATCACCTCACCACTTGATTTACTCAAAGTAACCTGATAACATAACACTAGTACAAAAAAGGAAATATGTAATAACTAATAATAGTAACAATAATAATAATAGTATAATAATTAATGGTTACACCTAGGTACTTAGGTTTTACTTTAACCTCTGGAATCAACAGAAAGTCAACCCTTAATTAAACAGTCAACCATTAAATACACACATACATACATACATAGGCTTGAACAATTATATATAAGAACCTGAAACTATAGTAGTAGAAGTGATACCAAAATGAGCTTGATGGTGCCAAAACCTTTATATATCATAAAAAAGGGAAAAAGATCAAAACTTTAATCAAAAGATTGAGCATCTTGAACCCATGAATACTGGAATCAATAATCATATCATAAACCCTAGATAATAAACCAGTAAAAAAAAAAAAAAAAAAAACTTACTTTTCATAGGTTGAACTGTTGAAGTTTGGATTTTGAATCTTATCAGCATGAACTGGGTATGGCAAATCTGGTGAGTTGATTGACCGGAATGAAGGAAGAAGAAGGAAGAAGAGAGGATGAATCTGAGCCACAAATAATTTAGGGGGTTGATTATTTGGAAAAAAAAGAGGTTTAATTTGAGGTTGGAATGGATCCAATGATGGACAAGTGGCTGGAAGATAGCGGTGGGATGCCCGCACCCTTGCACTTTTTTATTTTTTGTGCAACTAACGTTCGTTCAATCTCAGCCACAAGTTTTAGTACTTCTTTTACATATACTGCTACTAGTACTACCATGCCAACAAATAATAATTCATGCAAAGGAGATTTAATCTTCTACTTTGTTGTAAAAACTAAAAACCATATCGTGGTTAACTAGTTATTTAAACATTTTTTTCTTAAAATAAAGAGTAAATTGCACAAAACGTCCTTTAAGTTTCACCAATCTTGCTGGTTTCAGTCTTAATCTTTAAAAGTTGCCAAAACCAGCCTTTAAGATTAATTTTGTTGCAGGTTTCATCCTTTATCACTAACCCAGTTACTAATCCATGTTAAATGGCCTCACATGATACATGTGAGGTAAAACCGTCTTTTCCACGGATCCAGTGGAGATATATCATAGTTCCAGATCTCCATCTCCCCCGTTCTCCACTTCCTCATAAACCCTAGAAACAAGACCCAAACCCCACCACCGTCTGCGGCCAGTGTGGCATAGACGAACCAAAACTCCTCCACAACGTCCGTCTCCGCGGCAACTTCCGGCGACTCTGCACCACCTGCATCCTCCGTCTCCACCCCCAATGCTTCTGCCCCGCCTGTCTCGGCGTCTACCACGGTTCTCCACCCAACGACGCCGTCGTATGCTACAAATGCTACTCATCTTCTCACCCTCACTGCATACCCTCTCCGTATCTTACAAACCAAAGGAAAAAACCGGGACTACTTGACGATGTCCGTTCGACTAGCTGGTTGGATGCCATGAAATCTTCTTCCCCAAGAAATATTATTAAAAATAACGGCACTGATCTGTCAAACGATGTTGCTTACTGCAATTGGATGGTATCTCTCTTCTCACTTTCTTAACTTTTTTTAAAATATGGCCCTAATTAGATATTAAGGTTTTTATATTGCTTTGCATTGCAGCTTAAGTATCCGTCTGCACTTACCTCCATTGAACAGAGAGTAAATAATGCAAACGGAAAGAGGATAGCATTGTTTGTAGATTACGATGGGACATTATCCCCTATTGTCGACAATCCAGATCATGCCTTTATGTCTAATGTTATGCGCGCTGCAGTGAGAAACGTGGCAAAATACGTTCCAACAGCAATTATTAGTGGCAGAAGCCGTGAGAAGGTACTTCAAAGTTCGCTTTACAATTAACTTCTTTAAAAACTTCGTTGTTATAAACTGTGTAACATTTTGCTATATTTTTCCAGGTGCACAAGTTTGTGGGATTGAAAGATATATTATGCTGGTAGTCACGGGATGGACATAATGGGCCATGTTCAGCCTCCAACCGGTCATACCACTGAGGTAGCAAATTATAGATTTTCGCATAATCATCATTACTTCACATGTTTGGTTCATCTAAATCTTGTTATTTTGTTTTGTTGAACATAGGTTATAGAAGGAAACTTGTACCAGCCTGCTAGTGAATTTCTACCAATGATCAACGAGGTTAATATCTCGAACTCGCTTTCAGTTTTGTAGTATACATATGTATTAGTAGCTTTCTGTTTTAAAATACTTATAGATCGTGCACATCGAAGTAGGTTTTTGTGTCGCTTGTCGAGATAACCAAGAACATAGAAGGAGCAAAAGTTGAAGACAACAAGTTCTGTAGCTTTCTGTTTTAAAATACTTGATTAACTGGTTTCATCTACCAGTTTTTTCCTTTGGTTTGTAAGATACGGAGCTGTTGGGTCAGGGGATGGGGTGCAGGCGATGGAGCTGGATGTTGGTGGTAAGGATTCGGGGATCGGTTCGGTTGTTGAAAATGGGTCTGTAAAGAAGGATGATTTGGTGAAGATTGGGGAAAATGGTCACGAACAGGGTCCGGAAAAGGTTCAGGTTGTGGTGGAGAATAATGTTAGTAACCCTATGAATTGAAGGTAAGAAGACATTGAAGCTGGTATGTAGCTTTTGGCAAAAGAGTTATTATGTTTGTGTTTATAGTGGTTCACTTGTATTCAGGGTGTGAGTTTTTGACACCGCGTGTATAACATGAAATATTTGGGTTTAGTCTAAACGGGTTTTGGGTTGAATCACGAATACGTTTACCCAAACGGGTAGTGATTGGTTTGATCTGGGGGTTTTACAGGTTGAACTGTTTAGCCCATTTAGTTTTATACTTGTTCTTTTTAAATCTGTATTAATTCATAACCTAAACTAATATGTTTTTTACTAAAAAGTAAAATACAGAATAAAAATGAGCATCAAGTTTCGAAATCTTTTACATACATTAGTATTCTGGTTGTAAATTTGTAATTTTTAGAGTATTGTCGTGTCATCTTGTGAAAGCTTTTGTTGTGTTAGGGTTCATCTGTCTGATACAATTCAGAGGAGTCGAAACCGTTGTCGGAAAGCTGTAACAACCTGTCAAAATCGTCATTACACAGATCAATCTAACAACCAATGGAACATGGAAGTGGAGAAAGACTTACCGGACCATCGTCTTCGCCGGAACCCTTGGAATCTATTGACAATGTTTACGTGGTTCTTAAGAACCACCATCGTTCCCACCGTATGGAAAGTTCTAGCCGAATCATTACCACTGTTTCTTGCCTGCGCAATCCGTCTTCACCATCGAATTCGGATTCCCTGCCTTCCGATTAATAAGTTGTGGTGGTCCACGCGTCGGAGTATGACTGGCGCCGCCGTAGCATGGTTGCACCACCGTCAGATTTCTCAAGTTGATAATTATTTTGTGTGAGTAAATTGCACAAAACGTCCTTTAAGTTTCACCAATTGGGGAAAAGACGGTTTTACCCTCACATGCTATGCATGTGAGGCCATTTAACATGGATTAGTAACTGGGTTAGTGATAAAGGATGAAACCTGCAACAAAATTAATCTTAAAGGCTGGTTTTGGCAACTTTTAAAGATTAAGGCTGAAACCAGCAAGATTGGTGAAACTTAAAGGACGTTTTGTGCAATTTACTCTAAAATAAACGTCTGAATGGATGAGATTAAATCTCCTTTGCATGAATTATTATTTGTAAACATGATTGATATATGACAAAAACTCTACAACCGTTTGAGTGCTTACTTACAACCCAACTATCTATAATAGAAACCCGATAGTTTGTTTTCGTCATGTCATCTTTCTCATACAGACGCCTCTCTTACTACTATGTTTCATGTTTGTTTTCATCTCCAACAAAGAAGACCTTGCTTTGGTGAACGTAAACGAGTCGAGCTTTTTTTCGAGCGAGCTACGAGTTTTTTGAACATCCCTAGTTTACAAACACATGGTTCGTAAAAATCAAACCATCACTTACTTGATCATGTCATCATCTGCAAACTTTTTATTTTCATTATCATATTAGTTGGCCAAAAGAAATTAAGATGAACAACATAAAAAAAATAATAAACATGATTCAAGTTTTTTTGGTTCAAAAAGTTCAATTACTTAAAGTCCTTAGTGAATCGTTTTGTATTGTTTGAACCCCTTTGTCTTTTGACGTAACATATTTAAATCAGATGCAATGAAAGTTTGAAGGCACCCCCAGTGCCAATTAAGAATAATTAATTGGATATGTTGCCAGTTAAGAATAATTAATTGGATATGTTTTTAACAAAGCAATATGATTAATTTCTTGAAATTGGTTTTGTGCAAATAAATTCCATTGAACTTGATTTTAATTATGATGGTATGAAATTGTTTTTTTTTGTAAATCGATTCACGAACCTATTAGTATGCAAATCAATTTACAATCTTTTTTGAAAACATTAACTACATAAATTATTACGATCATGAACTTTGTTTTCTTAATATCGATTAAGGAGATAACTCATATTCAATCGTAAATGATTTAGTTTTGCACTTAACCAATGGATAGGGCTCAAAACATTACTACAGTGACATTGATGATTTTTTTGGGAAGCAAGGAGCCCTTTTAGTCATTTGTTTCATCATAATTTATTTTCTCATCCGATGTGAAAAGGCCAAAAATGCAAAAATTACAATAGATTTGAAGGATTGAAGGCTTCAAAGGACTGTATCTTGTGTTCTAACACTTATAATTAGTTAAACTCTCAAAATATATATAAAATTACTTTTTTGTTCTCTTATATGTATTATAATATTAGAGAGGTGCTCGCGCGATGTGGTGGGAACACAGACACTACAAGGTGTGCATGGTTTGGTCGGATTAATTATTATCCTCAATCAAAAGCGAAACCGAAGTCATCAATGTTTTGCTTATAAGTACATGAAATTGAGGTATAAATAGATGAAATAGATGTATAAATAGATGAAATAGATGTATAAATACATGAGATAGAGGTATAAAGTATGAAATACATGAAGGTATAAAAGCTAAAAATAGATGAAAATATGAATGGTTCGATTCAGTTAACTTTGATTAAATGAGGGTACAAAAAAACTAATAACCGATTTTTGGTTTATTATTTCTCGGTTAATCGATTTTTAGCTAATTCAATTTTTGTTGATTTCGGTTCAGTTTCGTCTGTTTTCGGTTCAGTTTCAATTAACGATCCAATTATTACTCACCCTAGATACTGTTAATCACATAAACATCATTTTATTTAATTAAAAAAAAACTATAGCAATATTATACTCAAATTAAAGAGAATAAAATGCATGTTTATGGTGTATTTTTTAAATATTATTACCGTACAAAGTGATGCACGTTTAAAAATCGTGGGGTAGTTAGTTTTCTATAAGGAGATAAAGTGTAACTACTAACTAGTTTTCTATAATTTTATTAAAGATAAGAGAATTAAAGTGTAATTAAGACGATGGGATTAGATTGTAATTAGTATTTAAGAGACTAATTTACTCTCATTTTAGGTTGTACCTTATGCGACATATGAAAATCTTTTCTGTTAGGAATGTTAGATGACACTATCAAGTGACATTATCCATGGCGACTTAACAGATGTTTGTACTTACTATAAATAGATCTTCTATATTAAGATATATTTATCACTTTTCAACATTCCTTTTGTACGAACATAAAGTTAGTGATCAGGTTAAGACTCAGTGAGATTCATACTTATAATTGTGATATTTTGATTATATTCGAAATACAGTACGACAACTTTTCATATTCGTGTTTGTGTTTAAATTTCCGCTGCATATGAACAAAAAGTTAGTGATTAGGTTGAGGGGGAGTGAAATTTTACTTGTAATTGTAATCTTTTAATTGTATTCGAAATACACTACGACAACTTTACATATTTGTGTTTGTGTTTAATTTCCGCTGCATAGGAACCAAAAAGTTAGTGATCAGGCTAAGGAGAGTGAGATTCATACTTGTAATTGTAACTTTTAGTTATATTCGAAATACAGTACGACAACTTTTCATATTTGTGTTTGTGTTTAATTTTTGCTGCATTCATTTAATTTCTTTCATAATTAAAATATGATCAACTACACTTCACCGGTTTCATTAATAACACATACAAATACACACTTAGATCTCAACACTTAAAATGTTCTTACGAAATGCATTATATATAGTATATATAGGCATAGATATCATATTTACTCACCTTTAATTTTCTTAATTAAAAGAATTCATTATATGACAATTGTACCCTTTAGTAGTGCATGGTTTTTTTCCTAAGAATGTATGTATACATTGCTTTCTGTTGGTTTATTTAAAACCATTTGTGAACTTTGGTGATCATCTTATGTCTTAACAGATTTCACAGGCTTTTCTTGGCCTAATTGTAGTTTTATTTATGTATTTTTTTCGCCAATGTGCCTTAACTTTCTTGATTGCAAGTTTCATGTATTGGATTTGTTTAATGTTCTGTTAATGTGTTGATAGGCAACCATATTACTAGGGTATCTGAAATATTTTTTAAATCCTTTCAATCATATGGATTTGATACCTAGCAAATTTAGACTAACTTTAAAATCTTGTTGATTAGCCTACTAAAATAAAAGGAGTTGTGACAATGATATTCCAATAGGTTTAGCATGGCCCCATCTCCCGGACATTTTTGCATTTCTTTCTAAATATAAACCTGGGCTGAAGCCCAAGAAACGATACAGTAGGCCCAAATCCCAATCCATTATAGTGTAATGTAAGGATTGCTTTCTTATTGTTTTTTTTTACCATTAAAATGATTTGATTCTATAGTTTTGTTTTTGAAAGAGAAAGGTGGCCATAACACTAAACTTAAACAAAAGAAGTCTAATCTAGCAATGAGATAGATGAGACCAAGGTTGGAGAGCTCGCTAGTCGCTAGTCGGGCGGTAAGGTGGAGACTAACGACTACTTGGGATTAATCGGATAAGGTTTTTTTATATGTAATTTTCAGTTTTATGTATACATATACACATTTTTATAGGTAAATATTTTAAGTAGCTAGGTTTTAACTCTTACTCAACTCATTTTTTTAAGTATACAAGATTAATTGTTGGAATTCACCTGGTTTGGTTGGAAACTGGCCGGAATTTAGAGGTTTTGGCCGGAATATTCGGGATTTTTTTGCCGAAATCGCTGATTTTTGGCTGTCCGACTAGGCCCGACTGGCGATCAATGGACTGATTAACGAAAAATTGCTCAGTTACTGACTGATTGGTTACGATTTTACAACAATGGATGAGACCATCACACTAGAGGTACACCATAACTAATCAAGGAATGCATTTACTCCTTTAAACCGAGAATCCAAATCTACTATCTTTTCCCCATGTTTTAAGCAGGGAAAAATGGTTTGTTCTTATAATTAAATAAACCCAAACGAACAAATATAAATGGACGTTCACGATCAAAAACGAACAAACGAAACATGTGTTCATATTTGTTTGTATAACTAAACTAAACAAACAAGAAAAATTGATCATGTTTATCAGGTTATTAGATAAGTTCATATTTGTTTGTATAATTAAACTAAACGAACAAGAAAAATTGATCATGTTAATCAGTTTATTAGATAAGCGAGCATAAACGAACTTCTCATCAAAAAATCCACAAACAATAATAGTGCAGGGACTCATATTGCATTTACATCATTCTAAACCACAAAACAACCCCAAAACCCCTTAAACCCTAGAACCTTCCGGCACCACCACCACCGTTATCTCCGTCACCATGCACCATTTCCTATCACCTCTCCGCCACAACCACCGCCATCTCCACCGTCTTCTACCCCCTGCCACCATCCCCTTCGCTGTCGCTCACTACAAACCCCAGAAACCACCGCCTCCACCACCACCACCAAAACCCCCAAAACCACCGCAAAAGTCCGCCACATTTACCCTCCATGACCTCACGTGGGAAGATCCGTACAGCTGGATGTCGAATCTGAACGATAAAGTGGCTATGCGTCACATGGATGTGTACATGGAGCAAGAAGAGAAGTACACTGAAGCTGTGTTAAACGACACCGTTCGAATCCAGTCTAAACTTCAATCCGAGATGGCCTCTCGCATGTCTAATCAGCTCTCTACTCCCCCCTTTCGCTGGGGACCCTGGTATTTTAACTTTTTAATTTTACGATTTTTTTTTCATAAATTGATCATGAGAATGAAGATTGAAACATACCGGTTTTCGAGTATGGGATTGGGAGAAATATATTTACCTAGGATTGGATTAGGTGATGCACGATGATTAGATTAATATTTTCAATTCGAATCATATCCGTTTTTTCGCCATTTGGAGGTGGAATTCAGGTTGTATTATAGAAGAGTGGAGGAAGGGAAGCAGTATCCTGTACTCTGTAGGAGATTAGCTGGCCTTAACGACGAGTTCATTTCACATAAAAGTCCCACAGGTGGATTCGATTTCACTTCCGGTAAGAGGATCGAACAAAAGCTTATTGATTATAATCAAGAGGCAGAAAGATTTGGAGGTAATTGCAAGTTTACATCGTTTCAGACTTTCTTTTTTTCTCAATAGATTACTTGTTTGGTATAACGTCTTAATGTTACTTAATAGGTTATGCGTATGAGGAGTTATCAGAAGTGTCACCTGATCATCGTTATATAGCATACGCCATGTATGATAAGGATAATGATTTTTTCAAGTTATGTGTTCGGGATTTGAATTTGGGCTCCCTTTGTAGTAAGCCGCAAGCTGATTGGGTTTCTAATGTGGCGTGGGCTAAAGGGGGCCAAGCGTTGCTATACGTTGTCACTGATCAAAACAAGAGGCCTTACAGGTTAGATGTTAATATTTATTTTTTAGTAAAATGCCATTTTCGTCCTGAGGTTTGGCCAGTTTTGCGACTTTTGTCCAAAGGTTTGTTTTTCCGCATCTGGATCCAAAGGGTTTGAAATCTTGCAATTTTCATCCGGCTCATTAACTCCATCCATTTTTCTCTGCTAAGTCTGGGGTATTTTAGTCTTCTTTGTTAACTTAAAGGGCAATTCGGTCTTTTTCGCTTTATGTAAAAAGACCGAATACCCCTGAAAAGACTGAATTGCCCTTTAAGTTAACAAAAAAGAAGGGAATACCCCTGAATTAACGGAGAAAAAATGGATGGAGTTAACGAGCCAGATGAAATTGACAAGATTTCAAACCTTTTAGATCCACATGAGGAAAAACAAACCTTTGGACGAAAGTCGCAAAACTGGCCAAACCTCAGGGACGAAAATGGCATTTTACTCTTTATGTTCTGTATACCCCTTTTTGTTAAAATGATGATTGTGTATATAACAATGATCCTTTTTTCTTGATTTTGTGATTTAGATTGTATTGTAGTATGCTCGGATCAGAGGACGAGGACGTGATGCTCTTAGAAGAACCAGGAGAAAACGTGCATGTTAACATTAGACACACCAAAGATTTCCAGTTTGTGACTGTAAATATATTTTCAACCACGTATTCAAAGGTATTCCCTTCATCAACTTTTATCTTACACATTTCATTCTTTCAACAAGCATTTGAAGTGCCAACCGTTCTTTAGGTTTATCTGATCAATGCAGCAGATCCTTTATCTGGCTTGACACTTGTGTGGGAGTGTGAGGCTTGCGCACATTGCATTATAGAGCATCATCAAGGCAACCTTTATCTTTTCACTGATGCTGATAGAGGCGGGCAGTCGGTTGATTGTCATTATCTTCTTCGTAGTCCTCTATACTCTTCTAGTCCTAGAAAGTGGGAGAATGTATTTATTGATGACGAAGACTTTATCATCGAGGATGTTGACTTTTGTAACTCGCACATGGTACTTATCATCCGAGAGGGTGGAAGATTCAGGCTTTGTTCAGTTGCACTGCCTATGACAAGCAGTAAGGTATTACGTTCTAAGGAACCATCTTTTTTAGATTTTATGATAAGTTCTTTCATATATGTTATTCTTATATACTCTGTAAATATTAAGATCCTTTTTCATTCTGTGTAACAGGGTGCAGTCTATCTTAGAGAGTTATATCCCAATTTTCTACCTCTTCCAGAATCTGTTTCCCAGATATCGACTGGAACAAATTATGACTTTTATTCCTCTATCATGCGGTTTACAATTTCAGCACCTGTGGTATGTTACTCATAGCTGATTATCCACCTCTCTATTTATAACTATAATAATACTAATAATAAATATTAGTAAAAGACAAGTTGAGGTTACTGTAGCGTCCATCACATCGGTGCTACTGTAATTTCTGTCTTTTTTCTACTTCAACCCATTAACAGCCCTTAACTTTCTAAAAACTTTCTGAAATGTCATTTTAACCCCCTTGAGTTTTAGTTGCTTATTTTTATATATTTACGTGTCGGTATAAATTCAAGTTGGTTTACGTTTCGACGTAATTTTGTCGGGTCAAATATAGTACGTTTCGTGCATATATTTATGTACGTTTTTCAATTGGTCTACGTTAAATGCTGTTTGGAAAGGAGTCGGGTCAAATATAATATGTTTTCATTAGACGGTATAGATTCGAGTTACTTTACGTTTCGACACCGCCACAAAGCAGTATCATCCTTTGACTTAAAAAACACTATCTTCTTACGTTTCGACGTAAGTGTTTTTAAGAAATAAGTTGGGTCAAATGTAAAACGTTTTCGTGCTTATTTTTATGTACGTTTTCAGTTGGTCTACGTTTTGATGTAAATATTGTTCGGAAATGAGAGTTGGTTAAAATATAATACGTAAATTTGCATTACTTTACGTTTCGACACCGCCGCAACACGCTTGAGAAATTTACTAGTTTTTTTTATATATTTCATGGTCTAAAAACATGGTTTGCTTCCTTTTTATACTTTCTATACATGATGATTTCTCTTTCCTATATTAGAATCTGGAAACCATGATCACTAAAAATGCGTATACATATGTCAAGAAATCTGATTATGATTAACATGTACACAAGAGTCCACAGAGCTGATTTTTTTTTGCTTAATAACCTCTAACATGTACACTAGAAAATATGATGCTCTCCTAGTCTTTCTGCAGATGCCTGATGCGGTGGTTGATTATGATTTATCAAATGGTAAGTGGGAAATTATTCAACAACATAACTTGCTTCAAGAACGGACACGCGTTCTGTACGGTACAGCTTCTGCTGGTATGAATATATCAGTCAGCAATACCGAAGTTAACATAAATGCTGAAGATAATCACTCTTGGAATGATCTCTCTGAGTTTTACGCTTGTGAACAACATGAAGTTATTTCTTCTGACGGAGTTACAGTCCCCTTAACCGTTGTTTATTCACACAAAAGAAAAAAAGGTCAAAACCCTGGGTTACTTCACGGACACGGTGCTTATGGTGAATTACTTGACAAAAGGTGGTGTAGCGAGTTAAAAAGCCTTCTGGATCGCGGTTGGGTTATCGCGTATGCTGATGTTCGGTCAGTGTTACATAATAATATGAATGGAAAAATGAAATATTGATGTGAACATTTTTTTTATGTTTTGTGATTTGCTTTTCAGGGGTGGAGGTGGCAGAGGAAAGAGATGCATGAAGATGGTCGAGGTACAAAAAAACATAACTCAATCAACGACTATATTTCATGTGCAAAATTTCTTGTTGAAAAGGAGATTGTGCACCGAAACAAACTTGCCGGTTGGGGATATAGTGCTGGAGGACTCTTGGTTGCTTCCACTATTAACTGCTGTCCAGATTTATTTCGTGCTGCTGTTTTGAAGGTACATCGGTGTTTCATTAGATATGTATTGCAGAAAATGATTACATTTTAAGGCGTAAATTGTTTTTGGTTTATTAGGTTCCGTTTTTGGACCCGGTTAACACTCTTTTCAGCCCCATTTTACCGCTTACTCCTGTTGACTATGAAGAATTCGGGTACCCTGGAGACAAAGAAGACTTTGAAGCCATAAGAAAGTTTTCTCCCTATGAGAATATTCAAAAGGGTGTTCTTTATCCGGCTGTTTTGGTCAGCTCGTCTTTCAATACAAGGTTAAATTCAACATTTTTGCCGTTTCTTATGCTTTTACTTGTTTACAGAAATCAAGTTTTTAACTAAATACCATAAAAAACCAACATACTATTTTATTTTGTACGAAAAAGTCACTTAACCTAATTTTGGTATATTAAAATACCTAACCTTGTAAAAAATACATGAAAAAGTCTCCTCAACATAGTTTCGGTATATTAGTCCCTAAAACTTGTCTACAGTACATGTATTTGTGAAAAAAAAGTTTTAAAATAATGACCTGTTACCGGTCAAAATGTAATGAAGGGACATTTTATACTTTTATACACAAAAAATTATACCATCTTATTAGTACCACAGGTAACAACTTGTTACTTTAAGTTTTTATCGCAAATTTTTTTGACATATTTCAGACTTCAATATACCAAAATTAGCTTGACGAACGTTTTGGTTGTGTTTCTATCTAGTTTAGGAACTTTAGTATGCCAAGATTAAATTAGGTTGGGGGACTTTTTAGTGTAAAAGCATATTGGTTTTTTACGATATTAATCCTAGAAACATAAACTGTTCCCTCTTGTCTTCAGATTTGGAGTATGGGAAGCTGCAAAATGGGTTGCACGGGTACGCGATCTCACCATTTATAATCCAGATCATCCTATACTTCTCAATTTAACTACCGATATAGTAGAAGAGAACAAATATTTACAGTGCAAAGAGTCTGCATTGGAGGCTGCTTTTCTCTTGAAGATAATAGATTCCTAGACAGTGTCAATATAGGAGAGGTCAATTTTGTATGTACATTTTTGTCTTTTGGTTTGGCTTTACAAAAAAGGTTGTCAAGGCTTTATGATAAGTTGGTCAACTTAGCTTTGTCACCTTGTAAAAGATACCTTTTTCTAAGACAATGTACTACAACATTAATAAATTAAAAAATGGTTGTCAAACATGTCTTCATTAGTTTATGTTTGAGTTAACCGTCATTTTTGTCCCTGTGGTTTGTTCACTTTTGCCATTTCAGTCCAATTTTCAAAAATACGCCAGTTTCCTTCCTGACATACTGGAAATGCGCCACTTCAGTCCAATAATCAAAACCCAGTTAAGTCAGACAGGTTTAATAAATGGTATTTTTAGTGAGACATAAAATAAGGGGAAAACAAAAGAAACATGAAAGGACAAAAATACCCTTCATTAAACCTGTCTGACTTAACTGGATTTTGATTTTTGGACTGAAGTAGCACATTTCCAGCATGTCAGGGAGGAAACTGACGCATTTTTTAAAATTGAACTGAAATGACAAAAGTGAACAAAGGGACGAAAATGGCAGTTAACTCTTTATGTTTTTACTTTATAGTTTATACCAATCTTTTCACCCAATGTGTGTGATATTGGGGGTAGGTATTTTGGTTTACTTCTGGCAATCCATAATTACCATGACTCTTAAAAGAATTGAAAAGGGCCCTCTCTATGATTATTTATATTCATTAAGACCATTTAAAGACAAATTTTGTATTATTAAAGGCAAATATTAGTTTATATAATTGTCAATTATTTTAATTGAGTAATCATTTAAAAAAGCATACCTTTAACACCCACTATTTAGAAAAATAATAATTGTGTTGTAATTTGATCATTACATTATTTGTTCCAATATGGTTATATATCAATCATATCATGCAAGTCAACACCATATGGGAAGTAAAACTGCAATGATCAAAGGCATATGTAAATGGCAAACAAGGCTTGCTGGCTATGGCCTACAATCAAGTTCTACATCAAAATGCTTTTCAAATCACAATAATCATAACAGTTTACAACTTTCGGTCACACGAGTCAATATATCACTATCGCGCTCATTGTTCTTCTCATGTATCTAACTTGAACATCATCATACTCAGTAAATCCTATCAATAGCACAACTAAGGTAGGGTCTGAGGAGGGTAACATATAGACAGCCTTACCTCTACCCCGTATGAATAAAGAGACTGCTTCCAATGTATCTAACTTGAACGCGAAGAACAATTTAGCTTCTAACAAACATCATAAAAAGATAAAGACCACCCCAGAATCTTCTCTTGATAAAGGATGCAACTTTGTAAAGCATATCAAGATTTAAAAAACGCGGTTTCAAGAAACATGATGCATATGAAGCGGAAGGCATTTTGTCATAAAGATTACTGGGATATGATATGAAAGCTATTCTAGACCTGAAACCTCTGGAATTTATAGAATTAAACCATGAAGCGAATAAAAACATAAGAATGAATAAATACATCAGCTTATGTCCAAGAATGACATCAAGATTCAGGCCCAGAAGAAAAAGATAGTACCTTTATAATAACCATTTCTTGCTGCACCTGAATGATCTCACATTTTAAACCTCAAAACACAAAGCAACTTATATATTATTCTTCATCTTCCACAACAGTCGAAAGCGCGCCTTCCTTGTTGAAATCTGGATTCAAGAACTTTGCAACAAAAGCCCATAGCGTATAGACATCACTAAAGTTAGTCAAAAACCCCAAAGAAGCTGTCACCACTTCAACCCGAATAAACCCACTTTTCCCATTATGCCCTCCGTTCTCCATCGGCTTGCAAAGTGTCATATCTTCATGTTTTGGAGCCCCCCGTTGCTGTTTTGTGCTACCCAAGATCCGTATATGATTAAGTATCCCGATACCAAGAGAGATCCCGTTCGCTTCAGCCAATTTCTGAACGATTTCGGGATTGATTAAACCTTTATTTCTGTCTCTGACATTAAACGCCACCGATGCACCCCGTTCGTATTTGATTTTCGGCCCGTATATGTGAACCAGTGGCACACTGTCTTCCCCGTTTAAACCCGGTATTCGTAACTGAAGCAGTGACGTCACGAGCCAATTCACCAAAAACCGTAGTCGAAGAGTGGTTTTGTTAAGACCCAACAAGTTTACATGATCAAGATGCTTACATGAGATCTCGGGTTCCCTCCGGCTAGATTCTTGACCTTCACCGTAATCTCCATCACTAATATAATCATCATCTTCAACATTAGCAGCTGAAAACTCTCCGCTTTTACTCTGTTCTTGTAACGTAAACGATACCCGTCTTCCCTTGCTTCCAGGATCTTGCTCGATTTCATCGACCCCGAAAAGTCGTCGACTACCCGGAAACCGATTCCCTTCTCTCCGTCCCAACAACCGAAACTCCCCCTCGGTTTCCCGTCTTATGGCACTTTCTTTTGCCTGAGAAGTGATTTTCGAGCTCGACCCGTTTTCCCATTTGCTCGTTTCCGTTTCTTCTTCTTCGATCTCGTGAAAATTGTGATGATTTGGAGTATTGTTCGTTGCCTCCATAAAGTGATCTTCTTGCGGATCTTCCTTTATTCGGTCCAATTCTTGAGAAACCGACATAACAGCTGCATCAAACGACAACATTCGAGCTTCGTTGTCGTATATGGGACTATTAGCTATCTTTGAAGTCGGTTTAGGAGACGATAGCTGTTTGTTTTTATTCCGACCCGTGAACCAAAACGGTGGCAGGGGAGATGTTGAATTCCCATGCTTATTGTTCACTTCGCCACCACCATAATCAGACCCTAATGGGCTCTGCCCAAGATCGATCCATAACGAGTTATCAGATGACTCATCTTCACTAAAAACCGGACTCTTCATCACCTCACCAACCGAAAAGGTCTCACTATCTTCGAAAATCGTGCAGTCTCTATCAGAGATGTTATCTTGCTCCATTTCAGTATCGAAGACTTCTCTCACTTGAGCAGAAGTGTACGCGCCGGAAAATGCGGGTAATTGCGGGCCGGGCCGACTTTCTGACGGTTCATCGGCATTTCCGCCAGTTTCTTCGTCTTCGATCCCAGCCAATCCTGGGATTCCGTCAACGGAATCACTCAAATATAAAGGAAAAACAGGGCTGATCTTAACTATACCGGATCCAGCATGGCCAGATTGATTTTGAAGACTTCTTATAACCGATTTCTTGATAAGAAGGCACCCGAATCCAGTCGGGTCAAACCCGAAAACCCGATAAAAAGACGTGATGATAAAATCAGGCCGAAAAAGCGACAACCCGAGTGAATCCATGTCTTTCGGACCCAATGCCCCGGCATCAAGCAACACATGCCAATTGTTTTGTTGAGCCAACGCCATCCACTGATAAGAATATTTAGCACCCGTTACTCTCGATTGGACCGGAAAAACGAACAAACCAGCAGCCGAATCTTTCTTCTTCTTCTTTTTTTTGAAATTTGTTTCCGTAAATCAGTGGAACAGAGTTTAAGCGTCGGCCATTTAAACCACGCGCTCTGAACTTTAGCGCCTTTCTCTTTAGCACTCTGAGCCATCCAATTAACCGACTGGCTCTCGTGATCGAACATCGTTAACAACTTTTTATTCGTGTGAAAAGGGTATGATTCCGCTAGAAGTTTGAAAGCAGAACCTCTACTGACAGTGAAAACAAGACCATATTCGTTCTCGGGGATGTTTAAATAATCCATAATCCGAGTCTTTATATCGTGTTCCACCGTTCCTTTCTCAGCACCACCATAAAGAGAATAATTACTTAAATTTGCAGTTATTTCAGATAAAGTAAACGTAGACGACTCCCAATAATGAACCGTTTGCAGAAACGAAAACAACCCGAATCCACAATAATCAAGGCATACCTTTGGACCAGATTCAGATAAATGAGAATAATCATCTGACCTCAAATGATCAATCTTTTCGGTAGACTGATACTTCGGATACATCGTGAGGAACTTCGAGAACGACTGGTGGAGATCCGGGATCGATTCTTCGGTTTCGAACGTTCGATCCGCAGCAAGTGCGGTTGCTCTGAGGAATTCTTTTTGAGTCTCGAGTCTTGCGAGAGATCGAGATCTTCCCAACCCTTCATCTTGATTGTTGACTGCAGATTCAGAGTCAACATCCAGAGATTTAATGAGTGACCCATCTTCGGAAGCTTCTTCGAGAGCTTCTCTGAGTTTGTGTTCTTGTAATCTTCTTAACACAGATGGGTTTTTCTTGATTTCATCTGGTGCATAAGGGTTTGTTGACCCATTTTTCTTTTTGCCTTTTTTGTCCAAGATTAAAGCAGCACAG